>BMAU01021289.1:0-359975 GCA_019973935.1 Trichonephila clavipes | reverse complement strand
TGCACATCTAGAGCATGTTAATTGACCACGGCACGAAGTTTGGTGACCGGCCTCTGGCATAAAACAGCGCAGAGGGTTCAGGAAGTACGGGCGAATTTTGCAATTATTAAGATGGCCCGCTTTTTATTGAGGGCGGAAGTTTCGGTCTATTGAATGTTAAAATTAAATGTTTCGTAGGGATAATGGTAGCATCTTTTTGTGTAATTCTCCGGACTTGAATCACACCCTGATCAGAAAATCCTTCACGTATTTCTGATTCAAGAGTACTCAGCAAAGTCGGATTCAGATATGACACCGCGAGAAGTATTCGGTGATTTATGAGGACATATTGTGTAACGGGAGAATCTAGAAAAGTGTTCGCTAGGAGAAAAGATTTCGTTTGTAAAGCGGTATGAGTTTCTATTAGTATATCCCCGGATCTTAAACGTTTGACAGTTTTCGGTTCTCACCACTATTCCAATCAGTGCCTTATGAATGGCAAATGGTGACTTTTTAGACATTTCAACGTTTTTAATGGGATCAATAAAAAAATCTGACATTGGTAGCAATTTGATCGATGTGAAGTTTGGTTGGGTAAAACAAGGCCTTTACAGGCACAGCAGCATTGGATCCATAAATATGCGTACAGAACTTCATCCTGGCGTGCCTCCACCCACCACGGAGTCAACAAGGGAGGCAGTATACCGGTCATCTGGCAAAAAACCCGGCACGCGCTTACCTAAGTACACCCAGAATATAATGATACAGCATCAGGGTGAGGATCAACGGGTAAACCCGACACCCCTATCTGCAGCACTAACCCTGCAGCAGTGTCTCTTCGGAGACTCGAAGAAAGGTACCATAGCCGATTGACGGGAGCGGGCTCACTCCTGCCACCCGTCTGCGGCGTGGGCCAAAGCTAATCCCAGGACACCATTTTCCTCCTTACGGGACGCCGCACACGGCAAACATGCGGGTCGGAAAACCAACGTTGTTAGTTAAAAGAAACTAAAATAATCAAAACAGGTAAAGAAATCAAGAATAATACAAGTACCAAAAGAAATGATCGAAAAATCACGAAAAGGATTAAACTAGAATTAACGCAATGCAAAATATGTATACAAAAAAATGTTAATGAAATTTAATTAAACAAATCAATTAATTATGCGCATATGTATCTCAGAAAATAATTGTCTGTGTTCTGGACGGGAAGAAGAAAGGAACTTTGAATGGCAAGAAAAGGGGGCCGAAAAAGAGGGATCACTAGGGTTCCCCGGGGTCGTGAATCCGTGTTTACCAAAGACAGTAAACCCCTAGAGAGAAGGAAAAAGATCACTAGGGCACCTCAGGGCTTCAAACCCGTACTCACCTAAAGAAGGTGAGCCCGCTGAGGGGTTGAGAATGAGAGATTGCGTTTCATTACACTCAACCAAACAAAACTTAGAGCTGAGGACGATTGGATGCAATAAGGAATGACAACAATGTGACTTCCGAAAATCTTGGCAAATTAGTGGTGCTGCCTACATACTTCACTGGAGGGCCCCGTTACATGCATGAATATGCAAAGGATGGATTGATTCATTGAATATTATTGAAGCACTGTTCAGCTACACGAGGGCTTTTGGCGACGGACCACGCAATTTTGAAGCATGGTTAAGTGACGTGTCATCAAGGATGCCCAAGTGTTTTTAAAAGTAGCCTGTTCCATGTACTCCATTGAGTGGCAAAAGCCAGGACTGCCACACATGCACTGGGACTGGTGGAAGATGATTCTCGTTGCTACCAGGCAATGACTGATTGAATGTGGATTTTAATGGCGCAAGGGCGAACTTTGGCCAAGCTGCACCAAACACTTGTTAATGATGATGATGATGATTGTTAATTTTAATGGCGCAAGGGCCAACTTTGGCCAAGCTGCACCAAACACTTGTTAAAAGGACCGACATGTTAGATTTTATGTAATGGAAGCGAAATAAAGAAGTATTTTGAAGATGATGCCCCCTCATTTTACCAGCAGGCCTGGGGCCTGACAAGAGCCGGTAGGATTACTTAAGGAACTGCAAAATACGCCACGAAACCAATGGAATGAACTTCAAAGGATTATTTTTTCTTTCGAACGAGCGACTGCATTGGAAACGATACTACCATGGAGGACGACTCTTTCCGGCAGGAGTCACCAGTCAACACTTTGAAACAATTCTTTTTTACTGAATTTGACACTAATAAGTTTAGCAGTTTTAAAAGTTTTCTTGACTGTTTTGATCAACAATGTTTGGAATATCAAAAAGACGAACAATGGAAGAAGCAAAATATGCCTAGATATCTCATGGGAGTCTATTTAAAATTTTGGTACGAAAACCAACTATTTGAAAAGTCTTACCAAGAAAGCAAAGAATTATTAATGACGGTGTTCGATGCGACGAAACAAGAGGATATTCGAAAATTTCACAACCTAAAATTAAACGACACTAAAGAATTAATTTCCTTTTTTACGGAAAAACTTTCGTTGGGGAAGAAACTAAATTATGATGACAGTTCTATTGTGGAACATATGACATTATCCAGTCACATTCAATATCAAAAGTTCTTAGTTATTACGAAGATTTCGACACCCTGCGAATGGATCTCAACCATGCGACAATTAATTGCAGTAACACCGGACAGCGCAGACCGAAAACCGGTGGAGACTGGAAGTTATACCCGATGGTATAACCAAGCCGACGGTAGTGTACACAGAGGAACTGATCCACGGAACCGATTCCAATCAAGAGGAAATCATGTGGACAGCCACATCAATCTCACATGGTGAGATTCGGTGGAAGGCAACAGTTCAACAGTCAACCTAGGCAGTTTGTACAACAGAATCGACTTAATTTTCACTCGCCCAGAAACGAAAATAACCAGAGGCAAGGATGACAACTAATTATTGAGTCAATGGTATGTTCAAAGCACTTTTATACTCTAATTGACACAGGAAACAATATGTGTCATTAATTCCAATAAATTTATCTAAACAATTAAAAAGCATTAAAATTTTAAAAAATAGTAATGTAAAAATAAATCAAACTTGTGGGACTATTCATCCCAAAGGTATAATTAAAGTTTATATGAATATTGGATGTATATCTAAGCAAATAGATTTGTTTGTAATTGATACTAAATTGCCTTATATTATTTTAAGACTTGAATATTTACATTTATTTAAGCTTAACATTAGTATTCGTAACATGTGTATTTTTCAATGTGGTAAAAATTTAAGTAATATTAAATTTGTAAATAAGTGCGTTGGTGAGTTGAGAACATATCATGGGACATATTGTATAATACTCTTAATAATGATCAAAACATGAACTACTATAATGCACAAATAATGAAGATAATATTAACGTTAAGAATAATAAAGGTTTAGATCAAGTACCAGACAGCCCTGAAGCTGATCTGAAAAGATTGCTTAACCCAGCCATGGTTGTTGAGGACACAGTACCAAAACAAACTAGTGAGCAATGGGAAGATTTAACCCAACTTCTTGAAAAATTTCAAACCATATTTCCACAAAATAAGTATGATGTAGGTTGTATCAATTTAGAGCCACAAAGAATTCATTTAATCTCAGACCTTCCTATAAGTTTACGCCCTTACAGAAACAGTCAACAAGAATCTAAAGAAATACAAACACAGATAGAAGAATTGTTAAAAGCAGATTTTATTAGACCCTCCCATAGCCCATATGCTGCCCCTGTAACTTTAGCATACAAAAAGGATGGAAGGGAAAAGATCAAGATTGTGTATCGATTATAGAAAACTAAATGAAATCACACGAAAAGATTCCACCCCTGTACCTCTGATAGACTTTGTAATTGATAATTTAACTCATGCTAAATTTTTCTCTACGCTCGATTTAACAAGCGGTTATTGACACATTAAAATTCATGAAAAAGACTCAGAGAAACTGGCTTTCACAATTAATTTTGGACTCTATGAATGGTTAAGACTTCCATTTGGCTGGAAAAATTCCCCAGCTGTTTTCCAAAGAACTATAAGACAAATTTTACAAAATATCAGTTAACTTTTGCTTTAAACTATTTTGATGATATAATAATTTTCTCACAATCTTGGGAACAGCATTTAACTCATTTAGATACAATATTTCAAATTTATAAAAAAGAAAACATTAAACTTAAAAAATCAAAATGTCAGTTTGCACAGGAAAAAATAAAATTTTTAGGATATGAAATAACACAAGGTCATTATTCCCCAAGTAATCCAAATATTGAAACAATAAGAAAATTAGCACCACCTAAAGATGTGAAAGAACTCCAAAGATTTCTTGGTTCCATCAATGTTTATCAAAAATTTATTAAAGATTATGCAAAACTTAGAGTACCATTAAATAAATTACTTAAAAAAGATGCAATTTGGAATTGGTCACATGAATGTCAAGGAGCTTATCAAAAGTTAAAGAATTGTTTAATATCAAAACCTATACTTAAATTATACAACTCACAATATCCATGTCATGTGTTTTGTGACGCAAGCCAGGATTCGATAGGCGTAGTCTTGAGTGAGTGAGTGAGTGTATTGTTTTATGGCGCAAGAGCCAATTTTGGCTAAACTGCGCCAAACAACCTTTTAAGCATTAAAAGTATAAAATTAGTAAAAAATGGTGATGGGTAAAATAGTAAGATCTCATTAAAATTTTGTAAAAGCGAAAGGTAATAAATTTTGGTGGGGTTTTCCCCACCAAGTTAAAAAAAAAATGTTTAGTTCCTAACTAAGTTATTTAAAATAGAATGTTACCACTTGATGTTGCTAAAACGGTTTTTTATTGGAGTATCAAAGTTGTATTTAATAAATGAATGATTTGGTTTATTAACCATCTCTCTCCCCTTATAGGTGAAGCCATTCATATTTAAAACGTATTGTGGATTCGGCTCAGGTTCATCTTCCACGTCATATATTATCATGTCCTCCTCATCCGTTGTGTACTCAGTAGGTCCAGATTTTCGAGGTCTATGAGGGGCCGTCTTAATTTCTATTTTCGGTTTTATAGTGTTGGGTTGGTTTTTGGGGACGTTTCTTTCTACGGGGCTTTGAGGTTTGATTTGCATCCTGGGATGCTAGCGGGTATGGTATTGGATATAGTGGTGGTCGGTTCAAGAACAGATAAATTATTAGATGTGGTGGGAGCAGTATCAATTAAAGGAATAGATGGCTGAGATTCTGATAACGAAGGTACTGTGACAAAAGATGCTGATGGCAAAAGTAGTGTCTGGAGTTGATGAAGAAGGTTTAGTAACTGCAGCGACTGAGGAAGATATAGTTGGCTGTGGAACGGATACTAGTGGTTGTAACAATTTTAATGGTGGGCAAACTATTTTGGTAATATTTTCATCAGTTTGAGTTGTAGTGGTTGTAGTCGAGAGTTTGGTAACCTGAGCGTAGGATTGGGATAATTGTGGAGCTATTAGTTTTCGTGCTTCTAGGTATGTTAGATTTCTATTTGTTTTAATAATTTGGATTTCTTTTTCGGTTTTCCATTTTGAGCACAATTTTGAGTCTGATGGATGGGATTGGGAGCAATTAACGCATCTCGGCTCTAGAGTACAATCCGTGGAAGGATGCCCAACGGTTGCACATCTAGAACACGTCAATTGTCCTCTGCAGGCAGTTTGAGAGTGTCCGAACCTCTGGCATTTGAAACAGCGCAGAGGGTTCGGTATATATGGGCGTATTTTGCAATTTAAATATCCGGCTTTAATAGTAGTAGGTAATTTCGGACTATTGAAAGATAAAATGATATGTTTAGTAGGGAAACGTGTGGAGTCTTTGAGTATTGTAATTCTTCGGACCTGGGTAACACCCTGGTCAGAAAAAGTCCCTCGAGTATTTCTCCTTCTGAAGCGTATAAAAGGTCCGGCTCGGATATGACACCACGACAAGAGTTCAATGATTTGTGGGGAGTAACTGTTAAAGCAGAGTCTATAAATGTTTTTGCCAGCAAGAAAGATTTTGTTTGGAGTGCAGATATGGTTTCTATTAATAAGTCCCCAGAACGTAATTTCTTCACAGATTTCGGGTTTCCACCTATTCCTTGAAGGGCCTTCTGTATTGCAAAGGGAGATTTTCGTGACATTTCATTGTTAGGTATTGATAGAAGTAAAAATCGAGAATGCGTAGCAATAGTATCAATGGCAGTTGTGGGTGATATGAGGTCTTTACCATCCATCGGCTGAGCATCATGAGTTGGGTAGGTGGGTTGGGGGTTTTAAAAAATGCGTTTTGAGTTTTTTCCTTAATTTTACTTATTTTGGTTTTTTTTTTTTTTTTTGAGAAAGGAGGAGGAGAATTCCTTTTGATTTTCAGAGGACTAGTTTGGCAGGGCTTGCCCTAGAGTCAGCAACCAGTAGTGGCCTCGGGAGAGCCCCCCGCTCTGCAATGCAGGACCCCATCCAGGCACCACCTGGAGCTACAAGACAGGCGGGATTATACACCAGCTGATAGAGCAGCCAGGACATGCTGGTTAGGCTGTCCCGGGCTCCTGTACTATCTGGCGGCCTGAGACGCAAAACTCAGCTTTTCTCCTGTACCCTCTACATGGTCGCTTCCTCCAAGACCCCACCTCACCAGTCAAAAATCCTCAAAAAGTTCAAAACCCCGCTCCAAGTGCCAGTTTTCCCAGGGAACAGTCCGTTGTGTCATCATACCAAAAGTGAAAAAACATCAGACACAACTTCATTCCACTCAGTCCTGGTCTGCCACAGGACTTCGTGGCAGAAAAATAAAGATAAGAAGTTGAACACAAAAAATCAATAATCGAACATAAAAGAAGCAACAAAATCAAAATATGGAAAGAAATTTAAGCAAATCAAATGAAAAGAACATAGTATAAAATGGAAACCATAAAACGGTAGTAAAAAATGTCACTTTTTTTACCAGAAAAAAAGAAAGATGGAACAAAGTACATTGTTGAGTGTAGATCTGTGGTCTGGACGTGAAAAGAAGAAAAGAGAAACTGGAATGGCAAGAAAGAGGGCCGAAAATAGAGAAGGATCACTAGGGTTCCCCGGGTTCGTGAAGCCCGTGTTTACCAAAGACAGTAAACCCCTAGGGAAAAGAGAAAGATCACTAGGGTACCTCGGGAGCGTGAAACCCGTACTCACCTAAAGAAGGTGAGCCCCCTGAGGGGAGGCGTAGTCTTGAAACAACAACACCCAGATGGAACACTTTACCCCATAGCTTACCACTCGAGACAATTACTTAAACATGAAAAAATTATACAATTTCAGAAAAAGAGTGTTTAGCAATTATAGATGCCTTAGATAAATTCCACTGTTACCTACATGGATCCAAATTCACAATACATACTGATCATGCTGCTTTACAATGGCTTAAAAGTGTAAAACATTTAACTGGACGTTTATTTCGGTGGAGTTTAAAACTTTCTCAGTATGAATATTCGATAGTTTATATAAAAGGTAAATTAAATGTTGAAGCAGACATGTTGTCGAGGATTCCTGTATGCCATTATATATCACCCATTTGTCCTTTTTTAAATACTGATGAAATTATTAAATACCAAAATTCAGAGAACATTAATGATCCAAAATATATAAAAAATAAAGATGTATTAACAGTTAAGAAAAATAATTTAATTAAAATATTAGTACCGTTATCTTTGAGAGAAAAATTAATTACAACTGCACATGAACAATTTGGTCACCCAGGTGTAAAAAAGATGTTAAAATTAATTTCCCCATTTACTACTGGAAAGACATTATATTAGACATTTCAAATTTTGTTAAATGTTGTGAAACATGTCAAATGAATAAAAAGTCTACACAAAAAAAGTATGGATTATTGGAAAAGTTCCTGTAGCAGAAGAACCATTTGAAATGATTTCACTAGACACTGTAGGAGGATTTAATTATTCATAATTCACAAAAGAAATACCTGCATATTGTTCTGGACCATGCTACCAGATATGCTTGGACATTTCCATCCAAAAGTGTCATTTCTGAAACTTATACAAATTGCTTAAAACAAATTTTTTCAATTCAATGCCCAAAACAACTTTTAAGTGATAGAAATGCTGCATTCACTTCATCTAAATTTAAGAAATTCGTAAAACATAATATTAGACATTTACTAACTTCAGCAAATAGACCACAATGCAATGGGTGTGAGTGAGTGAGTGTGGGGTTTAATGGCGCAAGAGCCAATCTAGGCTATGCTGCGCCAAACATTTGTTAAGAAATTTAAAATGTTGTAAAAAATATGTAAAAATCATGACACACAAAAAAAATTAAATTTGAAAGCACGTAAAATCGTTTTCAATGATTTAAAGAAACAAAATTTGGTGGGGAATTCTCCACCAAGTCAAACCATATCTTGAGATAAAAGCATTGAAAAAGACAAAGGTTAGTTTAAAACAAGGTTAGAGAATACATGGTATAAAAATTATTCTCTATAGTTCCTGTATCGGGATGGAGTTAATGCACGTAAATAACCTTCAGGAAGAATGAAAGGATCTTGCTCAAGTTCTTCCTCCTCCACGTCGTAAGTTATCATATCCTCGTCATCAGTTGTTATTTCAGTAGGTGTTGCATTTCGAGATCTATGTGGAACCCTTTTTATTTCGATATCTGGTTTCTGTATTTTTGAGCGTTTTCTTCTATTTCTTGATTTTCGTTTTACAATTTGTTGGGCTTCAGCTGCAGTAGAATGTTCACTATTGGATTCATTAGGGACAGACTCATGTAAGTTTTCAGTTGAAACCGAATCAAGTTTAGCAGGAGGTGTACGAGAACGGGTTTCAGTTTCTAAAGGTGAAATTAAAGTATTCAGGTTATTGTCAGGGAAGTAGTTGTAGTACTAGTAGGGATGGGTATTTGTAATAAAGGCTCACTTTGTATTGTGGGTAGTATACCAGATGGGGAAGGAAGTAGATTGCCTTGAGTAGATGAAGATGACGTGGAGAAGGTAGAAACTGAAGACGAGGTACCAGGCAATGGATTTTTAGAAGATATGGGTGTAAGGCATTGTAAAGGTGGACAGATTATGTTTGAGAGATTTGGATCTGTTTGGGTAGCTGTGGATATAGTTGAAGGTCTAGCAGCCTGAGCATAAGTTTGGGTTAACTGAGGAACTATTAATCTGCGTGCTTCAAAATAAGATATGTTTTTTATTGATTTTTAATTTCTTGGATCTGCTTTTCTATTTTCCATTTCTGGCATAATTTTGAATCGGAAGGATGAGACTGCGTACAATTAACACATTTGGGCTCTAGAGTACAATCCGTGGAAGAATGCCCAACGGAAGCACATCTAGAGCATGTTAATTGGCCGCGGCAGGAAGTTTGAGAGTGACCGAACCTCTGGCATTTGAAACAACGCAGAGGGTTCGGTATATAAGGACGGGTTTTACAATGCAGATATCCAGCTTTGACAGCGGTAGGTAGTTTCGGTTTATTGAAAGTAAGAATTATATGTTTTGTTGGAATAATATTCGAATCTCTTTTTATTGTTATTCGCCTGACCTGAATGACACCCTGATCAGAAAACCTTCAAGTATTTCCGCATCAGGAGTGCTCAACAAGTCGGGTTCAGAAATGACACCTCTGCATGAGTATAGGGTTTTATGAGGACTTACAGTTACTGGTGAATTGAAAAAGGTTTTGGCAAGAAGAAACGACTTAGTTTGTAAATCAGACATAGTTTCAATAAGTAGATCCCCGGAACGCAGTCGTTTTACTGATTTCGGTTCTCCACCTATTCCGATGAGCGTTTTATATGAATAGCGAAAGGCGATATTTTGACATGGTATTGTTCGGAAGTGAAATTATTAAAAATCGAGTATGTGTAGAAAGAGTATCAATGTTGCGAGTGAGTAATACATGCGCATCAGGTGTTGGGAAGGGTGGGATGGGGTTTTAAAAGATGCGTTTTGAACTTTTTCCTTAATTTGACTAATTTTGATTTTTTTTTTTAGAAAGGAGGAGGAGAATTCCTTTTGATTATCAGAAGACCAGTTTGGCAGGGCTTGCCCTAGATTCAGCAACCAGTAGTGGCCTCGGGAGAGCCCCCCGCTCTGCAATGCAGGACCCCATCCAGGCACCACCTGGAGCTACAAGACAGGCGGGATTATACACCAGCTGATAGAGCAGCCAGGACATGCTGGTTAGGCTGTCCCGGGCTCCTGTACTATCTGGCGGCCTGAGACGCAAAACTCAGCTTTTCTCCTGTACCCTCTACATGGTCGCTTCCTCCAAGACCCCACCTCACTAGTCCAAAGATCCTCAGAAGTTCAAAACCCCGCTCCAAGTGCCAGTTTTCCCAGGGAGTAGTCCGTTGTGTCATCATACCAAAAGTGAAAAAACATCAGACATAACTTCATTCCCCTCAGTCCTGGTCTGCCACAGGACTTCGTGGCAGAAAAATAAAGATAATAAGTTGAACACAAAAAAGGCAATAATCGAACATAAAAGAAGCAACAAAATCAAAACATTGAAAGAAATATAAGAAAATCAAATGAAAAGTACATAATATAAAATGTAAACCATAGTACAGTAGTAAAAAATATCAAATTCTTTACCAGAAAAAAACAAAGATGGAACAAAGTACATTGTTGAATGTAGATCTGTGGTCTGGACGTGAAAAGAAGAAAAGGGAAATTTGAATGGCAAGAAAGAGGGCCGAAAATAGAGAAGGATCACTAGGGTTCCCCGGGTTCGTGAAGCCCGTGTTTACCAAAGACAGTAAACCCCTAGGGAGAAGGAAAAGATCACTAGGGCACCTCGGGAGCGTGAAACCCGTACTCACCTAAAGAAGGTGAGCCCCCTGAGGGGCCACAATGCAATGGAAAGAATGAAAGAGTTAATCAGACATTAGTAGCAAAATTAAGATGTAAAGTTAATTCAACTACAAAAACTTCTTGGACAAAATTATTAGAACAAGTTACGTATGGATACAATAACTCGCCACATGATGTTACTGGCTTTCCACCTAAATTCTTATTTATATTTGTTATAGAGTTTGTTTTCTAAAACTTGGGGGAAGAAGTGCATTGTAATTTTAGAAGTGCATTGTAATTTTAGAAGAAGTGCATTGTAATTTTAAAAGAAGTGCATTGTTATTTAAAATAATAATAATAATAATAATAAAAGTTGTGTTTAAAAATTGAATTTAAGACTTGTTTACATTATGAAAATCAAAATTTAATGTAATTGAATTTGTATTGTATCTTTATTCATAATGAACATTATTGAAGACTATTTTTAAAAAAATAACTGAATTATGGACTGTATGAAAACATTGTGATGAGGTCAATTATACGATACATTGTGTTATAATAATTTCATTGTGATTATTTGTGATATAAGTATATTCTGAAAGTTAAAATATAGTATGTGATGTTATGAAGATTTTATTATGGTTGTATGTTTTTGAAATGAGTTGATTGAGTAGAGATTCTAATAATAATAAACAAAAGAATTGTGAAATAAACAATAATTGAATGATGAACATTGAACTATGATTTTTCCAAGACAGGACTGTGTGAAACATTACATTACATTGATTGAATTTTTACCTGTACTTGATATACCGGGTGGGCAAAAAGTCCGTAAAAACTTTAAAAATTCATAAAATCCGGAGAATTGAACGGGGAAAAAAACTGTTTGCAGGATCAGCATTAGTATGTCACGGGATTTTTTTAAGCTAGAAAAAAAAATAATTCGAAAATCATCCGGTAGGTGGCGCTGTTACAAGCGTCTGTGGTGGAAATATGCAAATTAGACGGCTATAAAAACCTTTGCTCTCAATGAATCCACATTCATTTTCCCATTACAAACAGTGAATGTGAACAAGGATGCTCAGTGCGCCGGATGAAGCTTTGTTGGTGAAGTTATTTTACATGAACGAGGAATCAGCGACCATTGCCTTGTGTAAATTCCGAGTTCAGAAAAATGTGAAGAGTGGAAAAGGCCTTTTAACACCTGCAGGTCTCTTAAAGCTTGTTAAACTTTTTGAGGAAACTGGAAAGTTGGAGGATCGAGCAAGAGCCGGACGACCATGCTTGAAAGAAGCGCGTGCAGCCTGCATTGCTGTCGAAATGGAAGCGATTGCGTCCGAAGCAGCTTCAGGGATCAGCAGTGCTCGTGAAGCTGCCAGTGAGTGAGTGAGTGAATTTTGGGTTTTATGGCGCAAGAGCCAAATTTGGCTATACTGCGCCACACGTTTGTTAAAATATTAAAACTATGTTAAAAATACACAAGAAAAATACAATGATATAAAAATAATTATATATGTGCATGCCTGCATGCACATATATAAAAAAATAAAGGTAAAGATAAAACATTTTAAAAAGTCAAATGAAATATAAAAATCCAATTTTCTTCATAAAAGCAAATAGATTTTGGTGGAGAGATTCCCCCACCAAGTCAGATAAGGTTAAAACAGATTTATGAAAAAAGGTGATGCGATGATGGTTAAAAACGGACAATCGATTAAAATGTGACGAACAGTGTAAGAGACATGGCATGAAGGACATTCAGGAGCGCGTTCTCCAAATAACAAATGACTGTGAGTGAAGCGAGTATGACCAATGCGAAGACGAGTCAATTTGACATCAGTTCTTCTTCGCAGTGGCATCACAGGCCATGCTCCTATGACAGGTTTCACAGAGTGCAGTTTGTTATCCAACTGCTGACTCCATGATTCCTGCCAGATGTTAAAAATATGATGCATGATGACGCGCTTCATATCCGATAGCGGAACAGCTAGCGGCAGGTGCGTCGTCGCCGACTTTGCCGCGCTGTCCGCTTGCTCGTTGCCTATGATTCCTACGTGACTTGGCAGCCAGCAAAACACGATATCGAAACCCTTGCTGTACAGTCGACTCGTAATGTCGAGTATCGTACATACCACTGGATGGCAGCGATCGTGGTAGTTTTCAAGCGCTTCGAGTACACTCATGCTGTCAGTATAGATGCAGTATTTACGGGGCATAGTGGAGTCGATTAATTGAAGTGCACGGTAAATGGCGACAGCTTCGGCAGTGAAATGCTGCAAGAAGTGTCGAGCCTATAACCGTGCATAATATCTTCAATCACGACTCCACAGCCAACGTAATCTGCACGTTTCGAACCATCAGTGTAGATGGCCGAATAACGACTATACTGACTGCGGTGGTAGGCGAAGACGCGTTGAAAGACGACAGGCGCTACAGTGGATTTACTGTAAGTGGCAAAAGGGTTGATATAATGGAACCGTGGCGTATTCCAAGGTTGGAATAGGAAAAGGTTCCTTTGCTGGATACGCACACGTTAGGTAGGTCGAGTTCAGAAATATGAAGCTTCATCCTATCCATAAAACGGCCGGATGTTAGACGGCCGTGCATCATAAAGTCTCTTCATGCTGGTACTCATATACACATTCTGCAGAGGATGTGAAGGCACGGACAAGATCTTAAAATAAAACGCAAGAGACAGCTTCCTCCGTCGAAGATCTAGAGGAAGCTGATGACAGTTAACATAGAGACTCTGCACCGGTGATGTGCGAAACGCACCCGAGCAGATTCTCAATGCCATATGGTGGACGGGGTCAAGTTTTTAAGAGTAGAGTTGCACGCCGACCGTATGCAACACATCCGTAGTCGATGCGAGAGAGTACGATTGCCTGGTACACTCGGAGTAATGATGTTCGATCCGCCCCCCAAGAGGTGTTGGACAACACCTTCAAGAGGTTTAGAGACTTTTCACATCTCTTCCGCAATTGTAAAATATGCGGAAGGAAAGTGAGCCGGCGGTCGAAAATTATTCCGAGGAATCGTACGTCGGGAACTACGGGGATTTGTATATCACGGATGCGTATTTCGGGGTCGGGATGAATACCCCGTTTGCGGCAAAAGTGCACGCAGCAACTCTTGCTCGGAGAAATACTATGACCGTTGGTGTCGCACCATTTTACAACGTTGTTGACGGCAGTTTGCAACTGCCGTTCAATCAGGCGCATGTCCGAACCTTCACAACTGATCTGTAGATCGTCCACGTATAGTGAAGCCTGTATAGAGGGCGATAAAATACTTAAGATGGATGAAATATGACAAATAAAAAGGGTGACACTCAAAATACGCCCCTGAGGAACTCCCTCAGCTTGGGGTGACACTCAGAATGCTTCCCTGAGGAACTCCCTCAGCTTGCAAAAAAGAAGCAGAGAGAGTGTCACCCAAACGAACCTTAAAAGTGCGTACATTTAAAAACTTTTGAATGAAAATAGGTAAATTTCCACGAAGACCAAAGTTAAAAAGAGTGCGGAGTATCCCATAGCGCCAAGTACGGTCATATGCCTTCTCGATATCAAAGAAAATAGAAACAAGATGATTCCTCCGGACAAATGCATTTCTAACTTTATTTTCAAGCATGATAATATTGTCGAGAGTGGACCTTCCCTTACAACCTCTTGGCTCCCTCGTTACCCATTCGGGGACTTTCGTAAATGTGCATTTATTCCAATAAAAAAGGTTTATTCGACTTAAATCTCAAAATCCCCAATTGGGGAAAACTTGATTTAAATGCCTGCTAAGAGATGGCAGCACCATACCGAAGATAAAATGTTTCATACAGCTTTAAAATAGAGCAACAGAAGAAAATGGCGACGCGACCTGATAGAAGTAAGTTGATTCATTTTTTTACTATTAATAAATATAATAATTAAGTTTTTACTCTTTTTTGTAACTTAGAAGTGTACAAGCTTTATTCTACATGCATTTTTGGAAATTTGCTTTGTAGATATTTACGATTATTTTCGCTTAGAAACAAAAGTACCTGATTGGCTACCTTGGAATCTAAATAGAGCGAGACGACCCTAAATGTGGTTTTCATTTTTTTAGTAAAATATTTGACAGATGCAGAAATCCAAGAGTTGCTTGCACAAAGTGATGGTGAACTTTCCGATATTGATGATCCAGACTTTGAAAATATTCCAGAAAGCGATACTGATTCGGAAAATCTTGAAAATGATAGTCTTGTATATGAAGAAATAGATCAGCCTTCCACATCAAAAGTAGGACAAAAAAGAAAGAGAATTAGAACGAGATGGGATAATTCTGAGTAAGTATTTTTGATGATAAAAAATAATTTACTTCTCAATAGTGTTAAATTTATTTATCTTTATGATAATCGAATGTTTTTCCTGGCATTTCATTTATTCATATACATTTTTTTCTTCTACAGATTTATGAATTTTAATCTGGATGACTTAGCTCTTGAATTTAGAGACACTGGCTTTCAAGGTGAAGTTTTATCTCCTACAGAATATTTTACTAATTTCTTTCCTGAAATATTTTGGAAAGAATGTGTGGAACAAACTAATTTGTATGCTTTTGAAAAAAAAAGGAGATCGTTACACCAGTACGGATATAAAAGAGGTAAAAATATTTGCAGGGATACATATCATCATGGGAGTGCTGCAAATGCCTCAAATCAGGATGTATTGGTCAAAAACATGCAATGTACCGAAAATTACAGAAAACATGAATCGCAACAGATTTTATGAACTAAGGAATACATTGCATTTTGTTGATAAGAACAACATGACAGAAAGTCAAAAAAGAGATAACTGTTTTTAGTTCGTCCAATTTTAGAAGTTTTTAGAAATGCCTGTTTGACACTTCCTCGGACAGAATGTCTGTCAATTGATGAACAGATGATGCCGTTCTCTGGTAGATGCCCTATGAGGCAATACTTACCATCAAGCCAAACCCTGTAGGTTTAAAAATCTTTGTACTTTGCTGCACCAGATGGGCTTGTTTTGGATTTTTAATTTATACAGGAGCTGATACAGTTCTAGTTGAAGACAAGCAATTATATGGTTTGGGAGGAGCAGTTGTGAAACATTTGGTTGGTACTATACCAACAGCAAAAGTGACCCATATATTCACCGACAGATATTTTACAGGACTAGCAATTTTAGATTACCTTGTGAGTAGAAACATATATTTAACTGGCACTGTAATGACCAACCGTACTGATGGTGTCGCCGGAAGCTTTCCCAAAGACATCGATATGGAGAGAGGTTCATCAGTTTCTCGAAGACGTGAGGATGGAAAAGCTTGTCTTGTTAAATGGAAAGACAAGAAATCTGTGCTTCTTTTGTCAAGTGCATTTCGTATCAAACCTGAAGGCAGCTGCAAAAGGTGGGCAAAAGAACAAAGGCAGAGAGCCTGCCATTGTAAGGTCATATAATACTTACATGGGAGGTGTTGATATGATGGACAGACTAATATCATATTACCGGATATCCACACGGACCAAGAAATGGACAATGCGTGTTTTTGCACATTTTTTGAATATGGCCACCTGCAATGCTTGGATTATGTATATTCGTCATTGCAAGCAATGTGAAAATCCTCTAAAAAATAGACTTCATTTGATAGACTTCAAGCTTGCGATAGCTGAGAGCTTAATAAAAGCAGAAGTTTCAGAAGAAGCCGTACAGGAAAGACCTCAACGAAGAAAATATCAACATTTTGTTCCTTTGCCTGTGAATGATGTACGATATGACCGAACTGGCCACTTTCCGGAACACGTAAAAAGAGAAAATCAAATGAAGTGTCGCTTGCCAGGATTCCCAGGAAAATCCAGAGTGAGATGCATTAAATGTGACTTGTATCTGTGCTTACAAAACAGAAATTGCTTCTTTGAATTCCATAACAAATAACTACTTCATTATTGTAACATTATATGCATGTAGTTCCACGATACCCATTTGGGTACCACTTAATTAACCTAAATAAAATTTTTAAAATGTAGTTTTTATATTTTTTTCCTTTTAATAGTTCCATTTTAAGTACACACCAAGAAAATTTGATAAATATATTGAGGAATTACTCCTCGGGACTCGAGAGGTTAAGGAAGCCACTCTGAAACAGAGTGAGTGAGTGAGTGAATGTGGGGTTTTGGCGCAAGAGCCAAACCTGGCTATACTGCGCCAAACATTTGTTAAAAGAGTATAAAACCATGTAAAAATACATATTAAAAATACAATTACATAAAAAAATTTGATATATGTGCATGCCTGCATGCACATATATAAAATAAAGGTAAAGTTAAAAACATTTTAAAAAAAAGTCAAATTAAATATAAAAATCCAATTTTCTTTATAAAAGCAAAGAGGTTTTGGTGGGTTTGTTCTCCCACCAAGTCAGGTAAAGTTAAATGTGATGAATTAAAAAAGGTGATGCGATGATGGTTAAAAACTGGACAATCGATTAAAATGTGACGAACAGTGTAAGAGACATGGCATGAAGGACATTCAGGAGCACGTTCTCCAAACAACAAATGCCGGTGTGTGAAGCGAGTATGGCCAATGCGAAGACGAGTCAATTTGACATCAGTTCTTCGCATTGGCATCACAGACCATGCTCCTATGACAGGTTTCACAGAGTGCAGTTTGTTATCCAACTGCTGACTCCATGATTCCTGCCAGATCTGAAAAATATGATGCAAGATGACGCGCTTCATATCCGATAGCGGAACCGCTAGCGGCAGATGTGTCGTCGCCGACTTTGCCGCGCTGTCCGCTTGCTCGTTGCCTATGATTCCTACGTGACTGGGTAGCCAGCAAAACACGATATCGAAACCCTTGCTGTAGAGTCGACTCGTAATGTCGAGTATTGTACATACCACTGGATGGCAGCGATCGTGGTAGTTTTCAAGCGCTTCGAGTACACTCATGCTGTCAGTATAGATGCAGTATTTACGGGGCATAGTGGAGTCGATTAATTGAAGTGCACGGTAAATGGTGACAGCTTCGGCAGTGAAAATGCTGCAAGAAGTGTCAAGCCTATAACCGTGCAGAATATCTTCAATCACGACTCCACAGCCAACGTAATCTGCACGTTTCAAACCATCAGTGTAGATGGCCGAATAATGACTATACTGACTGCGGTGGTAGGCGAGTGAGTGAGTGAATGTAGTGTTTTATGGCGCAAGAGCCAAATTTGGCTATACTGCGCCACACGTTTGTTAAAATATTTTACATATGTTAAAAATACACAAGAAAAAAAAAGATATAAAAATAATTACTATATATGTGCATGCCTGCATGCACATATATAAAACATAAAGTTAAAGTTAAAACAGTTTAAAAAGTCAAATCAAATATAAAAATCCAAGTCTTCTGATAAAAGCAAATAGGTTTTGGTGGGGTATTTCTCCCACCAAGTCAGGTAAAGTTAAATGTGATGAATTAAAAAAGGTGATGCGATAATTATTAAAAACAGGACAATCTATTAAAATGTGATGAACAGTGTAAGAGACATGGCATGAAGGACATTCAGGAGCACGTTCTCCAAAAATCAACAAATGCCTGTGTGTGAAGCGAGTATGGCCAATGCGAAGACGAGTCAATTTGACATCAGTTCTTCGCAGTGGCATCACAGGCCATGCTCCTATGACAGGTTTCACAGAGTGCAGTTTGTTATCCAACTGCGGACTCCATGATTCCTGCCAGATCTTAAAAATATGATGCATGATGACGCGCTTCATATCCGATAGCGGAATAGCTAGCGGTAGATGGGTCGTCGCCGACTTTGCCGCGCTGTCCGCTTGCTCGTTGCCTATGATTCCTACGTGACTTGGCAGCCAGCAAAACACGATATCGAAACCCTTGCTGTACAGTCGACTCGTAATGTCGAGTATTGTACATACCACTGGATGGCAGCGATCGTGGTAGTTTTCAAGCGCTTCGAGTACACTCATGCTGTCAGTATAGATGCAGTATTTACGGGGCATAGTGGAGTCGATTAATTGAAGTGCACGGTAAATGGCGACAGATTCGGCAGTGAAAATGCTGCAAGAAGTGTCGAGCCTATAACCGTGCATAATATCTTCAATCACGACTCCACAGCCAACGTAATCTGCACGTTTCGAACCATCAGTGTAGATGGCCGAATAACGACTATACTGACTGCGGTGGTAGGCGAAGACGCGTTGAAAGACGACAGGCGCTACAGTGGATTTACTGTAAGTGGCAAAAGGGTTGATATAATGGAGTGAGTGAGTGAGTGTTGGGGTTTATGGCGCAAGAGCCAAACTTGGCTATACTGCGCCACACGTTTGTTAAGATATTAAAACCCTGTTAAAAACACACATGAATACAATTATATAAAAAGAATTATATATGTGCATGCAGGCATGCACATATGTAAAAAAAATAAAGTTAAAGTTAAAACATTTTAAAAAGTCAAATTAAATATAAAAACCAATTTTCTTTATAAAAGCAAATAGATTTTGGTGGGGAGATTCCCCCACCAAGTCAGATAAGGTTAAAATAGATGTATGAAAAAAGGAGATGCGATGAAGATTAAAAACTGGACAATCGATTAAAATGTGACGAACAGTGTAAGAGACATGGCATGAAGGACATTCAGGAGCACGTTCTCCAAACAACAAATGCCTGTGTGTGAAGCGAGTATGGCCAATGCGAAGACGAGTCAATTTGACATCAGTTCTTCGCAGTGGCATCACAGGCCATGCTCCTATGACAGGTTTCACAGAGTGCAGTTTGTTATCCAACTGCTGACTCCATGATTCCTGCCAGATCTTAAAAATATGATGCATGATGACGCGCTTCATATCCGATAGCGGAACAGCTAGCGGCAG
Organism: Trichonephila clavipes; assembly: GCA_019973935.1. Classification (NCBI taxonomy): domain Eukaryota; kingdom Metazoa; phylum Arthropoda; class Arachnida; order Araneae; family Nephilidae; genus Trichonephila; species Trichonephila clavipes. The sequence continues at coordinate 340,336 of BMAU01021289.1, read as the reverse complement.
ATGCGTCGTCGCCGACTTTGCCGCGCTGTCCGCTTGCTCGTTGCCTATAATTCCTACGTGACTTGGTAGCCAGCAAAACACGATATCGAAACCCTTGCTGTAGAGTCGACTCGTAATGTCGAGGATTGTACATACCACTGGATGGCAGCGATCGTGGTAGTTTTCAAGCGCTTCGAGTACACTCATGCTGTCAGTATAGATGCAGTATTTACGGGGCATAGTGGAGTCGATTAATTGAAGAGCACGGCAAATGGCGACAGCTTCGGCAGTGAAAATGCTGCAAGAAGTGTCGAGCCTATAACCGTGCATAATATCTTCAATCACGACTCCACAGCCAACGTAATCTGCACGTTTCGAACCATCAGTGTAGATGGCCGAATAACGACTATACTGACTGCGGTGGTAGGCGAAGACGCGTTGAAAGACGACAGGCGCTACAGTGGATTTACTGTAGGTGGCAAAAGGGTTGATATAAGGGAACCGTGGCGTATTCCAAGGTTGGAATAGGAAAAGGTTCCTTTGCTGGATATGCACGTTAGGTAGGTCGAGTTCAGAAATATGAAGCTTCATCCTATCCATAAACGGCCGGATGTTAGACGGCCGTGCATCATAAAGTCTCTTCATGCTGGTACTCATATACACATTCTGCAGAGGATGTGAAGGCACGGACAAGATCTTAAAATAAAACGCAAGAGACAGCTTCCTCCGTCGAAGATCTAGAGGAAGCTGATGACAGTTAACATAGAGACTCTGCACCGGTGATGTGCGAAACGCACCCGAGCAGATTCTCAGTGCCATATGGTGGACGGGGTCAAGTTTTTGCAGAGTAGAGTTGCACGCTGATCCGTATGCAACACATCCGTAGTCGATGCGAGAGAGTACGATTGCCTGATACACTCGTAGTAATGATGTTCGATCCGCCCCCCAAGAGGTGTTTGACAACACCTTCAAGAGGTTTAAAGACTTTTCACACTTCTTCCGCAAATGTAAAATATGCGGAAGGAAAGTGAGCCGGCGGTCGAAAATTACTCCGAGGAATCGTACGTCGGGAACTACGGGAATTTGTATATCACGGATGCGTATTTCGGGGTCGGGATGAATACCCCGTTTGCGGCAAAAGTGCACGCAGCAACTCTTGCTCGCCGAAATACTATGACCGTTGGTGTCGCACCACTTTAAAATGTTGTTGACGGCAGTTTGCAACTGTCGTTCAATCATGCGCATGTCCGAACCTTCACAACTGATCTGTAGATCGTCCACGTATAGTGAAGCCTGTATAGAGGGCGATAAAATATTTAAGATGGATGAAATATGACAAATAAAAAGGGTGACACTCAAAATACTCCCCCTGAGGAACTCCCTCAGCTTGCGTAAAAGGAGCAGAGAGAGTGCCACCCAGTCTCACTCTAAAAGTACGAAGATTTAAAAACATTTTAATAAAAGTAGGCAAATTGCCTCTGAATCCAAAATTAAATAACGTGCGAAGTATCCCATAGCGCCAAGTACGGTCATATGCCTTCTCAATATCAAAGAAAATAGAAACAAGATGATTCCTCCGGACAAAAGCGTTTCTAATTTTGCTTTCCAGCTGAATGATGTTATCGAGAGTGGACCTTCCTTTACGGAAGCCACTCTGAAACAGAGGAATGCATTTGTTCTTTTCTAACTGGTAAACGAGACGGGCATTGACCATACGTTCTAGTGTCTTGCAAAGGCAGCTCGTGAGTGCTATCGGTCGATAGCTGAGAGGGTTCTTGGGATCTTTTCCAGGTTTTAGAGTGGGGATCACTATGGCTTCTTGCCATTGAGTAGGATACACCTGCTCCCTCCATATTCGGTTGAATAGGTAAAGGAGACTTACTAGTGAATCCTCGTTCAAATGGCGAAGCAATTCATAGGATATTCCATCAGGACCTGGACTAGTATTGTGGGCTGATGATAAGGCTCTCTTCAATTCAAACATGTCAAAGTCACCGTTATATTGTAAAGTGATAGGTGTCCGCTCTAAACGATTCTTAGTCGCCTGGAATGCAGGGCTATATGAATCGGAGCTGGACACACTAGCAAATGTTTTGCCAATCAAGTTGGCCACATCTAAAGGTGACGAATACAAAGCAGCAGAAGTTTCCAATATCGGAATGTTAAAATCCCGATAAAGGCCATTCGCTGCTTTGACCTTTCTCCATAACTGTTGGCTGGTAGTTGACGATGTGATTGAAGACACATACTGGATCCAAGATTCTCTCTGGCATTGACGACGTATTCTACGAGCTAACGCTTTCGCACGTTTGAACGCTATGAGATTATCAGTTGTGGGGTACCTCCTGAAAATACCCCACGCCCTCCTTTGTTCCTTTTTGGCTTGTTGGCAGGAAGCGTTCCACCATGGTTTGCACAGCTTTCGAGGAGAATTAGATGTTCTGGGAATGGCTGCATCAGCAGCATTCCGAATAGCTTCAGTGACATTGAAGACTGCTTCATCAACTGCCCTGTTCTGGACCATTGTGCCGGTGATAATCGCTAACCGCGTGAATTTATCCCAGTCTGCGCGATGAAAATGATAAGTGGGGGGACGAAAACGTGTCCCCGCACCATTAACATGCGAGACTAGGAGAGGGAAATGATCGCTGTTGTGCAGATCGTTTGCAACCTCGAAATTCAACATCGGTAGCAGAGTTGGCGAACACATGGCTAGATCGAGGGAGTGAAATGTCCTCGTGGGTGCATGGAAATAAGTTTTCTCGTCGTTGTTGAGCAGACAGAGACAGTGATCCGAGATCAACTGTTCAATCTGTCGCCCACGAGAGTTTGTATCATCATGCCCCCACAGAGGGCTGTGTCCATTAAAGTCACCGAGCAAAATAAAAGGAGCTGGCAATTGGCTGACTAATTGATTCAAATCCACTTGTGGCACAACATCGTTAGGTGGGAGATAAACACAGCAGACTGTGACTAAAGAACGGAGGTGAATCCGTACAGCCACAGCCTGTAAAGATGTGTGCATTGTGACGACAGTACTGGGATACAGATTAGATGTGAAGAGGCATACACCTCCGGTTGGAGACGTTTCGCCATCTACATCCCGTCGTACACAATTATAACCACGCACTTGCATTGTCATGGTACTCTTCAGAAATGTCTCCTGAAGAGCAACGCATGCGGGCTGGTACGTGGATATGATGGATTTGAGATCGGCAAGTCGAGTCCTTAGACCACGGCAGTTCCAGGAGATAAAGGAGGTCATCAAGTCTTCGCACGTGCTCCCCGCAAGGAGCCAGAAGACGAAGGTCTGGGCGACAGATCGTCCATCAGACTTTCGTCGCTTTGCGAGGCGTGAATGTCCATGACATCGTCTCCCATGTCATGGAGTTTTTTAGAGAGGTTCGACCTCTTTTTTTTGTGGGATTGCACCCCCCGACTCCTTTATGCGTGTTTTCCTGTTCTTCTTAACATCGCGTGGAGGGGATACAGACTTAAGTGTATCCACTGCAACATTCTTCGGTGTTATAGATGCGGCTGTCGCAGATGTTGGAGCCGTACTCGCGTCTACTTGAATGGCTGTGGATACGTAGGATTTGCTGATCGCCGACGCATAGCTTTTTCCAGAAACTGGCGTGCGTGATGATACAACACGCCGAGCCTCTGGATACGAAATTTTATTTTTGATCTTCAAGGCCGTGATCTCCTTTTCGAGTAGCCAGGTTGGACAAGAGCGAGAAAACGATGAATGATCGCCTTTGCAATTCACACATCGTTCCTTCGCTTTACAGTCTGCGCTATCATGGCCTACCTCTGCACATCGAGAGCAGGTTGGCTGGCGCGGCAGACTGTTTTAGAATGTCCAAATCTCTGGCACTGAAAGCATCGCAGCGGATTCGGGATGTATGGTCGGACTGGGCATCTGATGTAGGCCATTTTAACTGTCTGTGGAAGGTCAGGCGTATTAAAGGTCAGGATGAGGTGCTTTGTGTTCAGCACCTGTCCATCCCGCCTTATCGTGATACGCCTAACATCACAGACGTTTTGGGCCTGCATGTTCTCTTTTTATTTCCTCAGTCGACACATTGAGAAAATCCGCTGGTGAAATGACACCGCGCGAAAAATTCAAAGTAGTATGAGGAGCCACGGTAACGTCTAAATGAGCGAGCTTTTGCAGATGTATAAGGGCGGTCGCCTGTTTCGTCGACGACGCTTCGAGGAACAAGTCCCGGAGCGCATCTTACGAATCGATTTGACCTCCCCAATACTGCTGGTAAAAGCTTTCTCAATTAGAAAGGGTGAGACGTTGGTAAAGGTGTCGGGAGTTTTTACTATAAAAAAACGAAACGAATCGCAAAATTGAAGAGAATGGTGCTCCACTGAAAGAGATTGGTTCCTTTGCTGGATATGCACGTTAGGTAGGTCGAGTTCAGAAATTAGAAGCTTCATCCTATCCATAAACGGCCGGTGAGTGAGTGAGTGAGTGTTGGGTTTTATGGCGCAAGAGCCAAACTTGGCTATACTGCGCCACACGTTGGTTAAGATATTAAAACCCTGTTAAAAACACACATGAATACAATTATATAAAAAGAATTATATATGTGCATGCCTGCATGCATATATGTAAAAAATAAAGTTAAAGTTAAAACATTTTAAAAAGTCAAATTAAATATAAAAAACCAATTTTCTTTATAAAAGCAAATAGATTTTGGTGGGGAGATTCCCCCACCAAGTCAGATAAGGTTAAAATAGATGTATGAAAAAAGGTGATGCGATGATGGTTAAAAACAGGACAATCGATTAAAATGTGACGAACAGTGTAAGAGACATGGCATGAAGGACATTCAGGAGCACGTTCTCCAAACAACAAATGCCTGTGTGTGAAGCGAGTATGGCCAATGCGAAGACGAGTCAATTTGACATCGGTTCTTCGCATTGGCATCACAGGCCATGCTCCTATGACAGGTTTCACAGAGTGCAGTTTGTTATCCAACTGCTGACTCCATGATTCCTGCCAGATCTTAAAAATATGATGCATGATGACGCGCTTCATATCCGATAGCGGAACAGCTAGCGGCAGATGCGTCGTCGCCGACTTTGCCGCGCTGTCCGCTTGCTCGTTGCCTATAATTCCTACGTGACTTGGTAGCCAGCAAAACACGATATCGAAACCCTTGCTGTAGAGTCGACTCGTAATGTCGAGGATTGTACATACCACTGGATGGCAGCGATCGTGGTAGTTTTCAAGCGCTTCGAGTACACTCATGCTGTCAGTATAGATGCAGTATTTACGGGGCATAGTGGAGTCGATTAATTGAAGAGCACGGCAAATGGCGACAGCTTCGGCAGTGAAAATGCTGCAAGAAGTGTCGAGCCTATAACCGTGCATAATATCTTCAATCACGACTCCACAGCCAACGTAATCTGCACGTTTCGAACCATCCGTGTAGATGGTCGAATAACGACTATACTGACTGCGGTGGTAGGCGAAGACGCGTTGAAAGACGACAGGCGCTACAGTGGATTTACTGTAAGTGGCAAAAGGGTTGATATAATGGAACCGTGGCGTATTCCAAGGTTGGAATAGGAAAAAGGTTCCTTTGCTGGATACGCACGTTAGGTAGGTCGAGTTCAGAAATACGAAGCTTCATCCTATCCATAAACGGCCGGATGTTAGACGGCCGTGCATCATAAAGTCTCTTCATGCTGGTACTCATATACACATTCTGCAGAGGATGTGAAGGTACGGACAAGATCTTAAAATAAAACGCAAGAGACAGCTTCCTCCGTCGAAGATCTAGAGGAAGCTGATGACAGCAACATAGAGACTCTGCACCGGTGATGTGCGAAACGCACCCGAGCAGATTCTCAGTGCCATATGGTGGACGGGGTCAAGTTTTTGCAGAGTAGAGTTGCACGCTGATCCGTATGCAACACATCCGTAGTCGATGCGAGAGAATACGATTGCCTGATACACTCGGAGTAATGATGTTCGATCCGCCCCCAAGAGGTGTTTGACAACACCTTCAAGAGGTTTAAAGACTTTTCACACCTCTTCCGCAAATGTAAAATATGCGGAAGGAAAGTGAGCCGGCGGTCGAAAAATTACCTGAGGAATCGTACGTCGGGTTTGGTTTGGTTTGGTTCATTTTTAATGGCGCAAGGACCAATTTAGATCATACTGCGCCAAGAGAGACAATAAGAACAGTTATATAATATTTGCAGGCCATAAAGCCTTAGTCGGGCATAATCTATATGCCTTTCGTAAAATCTATAGATTAAAATTAGATATGATTAATAAAACCCTTGATGCTTATGAATTTAAATACAAGTGAGGAATTGATGCTATTGTTTAAAATACTGGATATAGTAAAATCAACAGAGTTAAAAAGCTGATGTCTAAGATGATTTGAATGCGGACAATCACAGAGTATGTGTTTTACCGATAGTGAGACATTACATTTCTCGCAATAGGGTGGTGGTTCACCCAACAGGAGATGCCTATGCGTTAGGCGGGTGTGTCCTAGGCGCAGCCTAGTCCATATCATTTGCTCACGGCGATTGCTTAGTGATGGCGCAGTTGGAGCGAGAATGGGCATGATGCTATGCAACTTATTTTCAGTTTGTTGGTCCCAGTTTGATTGCCATACACTTTGCAGTTTCAGCCTGAAGCAAGCTTTCAGGTCAGAGTGTGGAATAATAGGGAACCTTTCTGAAGAGCCTGTCGCTGATCGTGCAGCTGTGTCTGCCAGTTCATTTCCAGTTATTCCGGCATGTCCTGGGATCCAACAAAATCTGATATCTTTCTTCTTAAGATGATTAGCTAAAGCATATGTGATGTCCACAAGGATGGGATGAGACGATGAATGTAAAGAGACAATGCTTTGAAGGGCTGACAGGGAATCTGTGTAAATAATGAACTTTTTACCGCATGATAGTGAAATATGTTCTAGAGCGATTCTTAGCGCATGGAGTTCAGCAGTGTAAATGGATGCTGAAATTGGTAGAGCGTCTGTAATTACAGTGCTCAGAGAAACTACTGCCGAACCAACATGAGATTCAGACTTTGAGCCATCCGTGAAGATAGGTTCATAGTCGGAAAAAAGCTCTCTGTGTTCCAAGTACAGTGTTCTGTATGTACTCTCAGGAGTGCATGCTTTTGAGTATGACAGGGTGAAATCTACCTTAGGATAAATCACTTTCCAAGGGGGCACCTCAGAAATCTTGCACAGAGCTATTCTTCCAATGTTCAGATTTAAGTCATTAATTAGGTCTCTAATTCTAAAGTGAAAGGGTTGCGAGTAAGTGAGGGATGAACGATGACTGTTAAAATCATAAAGGCTAAAATTGAATAAATATGAGTATGCAGTATTTGTTTTCATTGATTGGATTTTCATAAAATAGTTCAAACACAAATACTTCCTCCGCAAATCTAATGGGGGTTCGTAGGCTTCAGCATAAAGGGACTCTACCGGTGATGTACGGAAGGCCCCCAGACAAAGTCTCAGGGCTTGATGATGCACTGGATCCAAGATCTTCAAAAGAGATTTGCACGCAGAACTGTAGACCACAGATCCATAGTCCAGTTTTGATCTAATCAGAGCTCTGTAGAGGCGAAGCAAGGATGTTCGGTCGGCTCCCCAGTGAGTATTTGCTAATACTTTGAGGATGTTTAGGGCATTGGCACTTCTGATTTTGAGATCTTTTAAATGACGATGGAATCTGAGAGATTGGTCAAATATAAGACCTAGAAATTTGACCTCATTAACAACTTGAATGATGCTTCTACCAATAAAAAGCTCAGGGTTTGGAAAAACCCCACGCTTTCGAGTGAATACCACACTAACCGTTTTTTCTGTAGAAAAATCAAAACCGTTCTGTTCAGCCCATTTAGTGAAATTGTTGATAGTGGTCTGAATGTGTCGTTGTGCAACATTGAGGAATTTAGACGAGTACGATATTTGTACATCGTCCACATATAGAGAGCACTGAATCCCCTGATTTATATGATGGGTTATGCTATTAATCTTAATAATAAATAAAAGTACGCTTAAAACAGACCCTTGTGGGACACCTTGTTCTTGGATAAAAATATTTGAATAAAATGAAAGCAGGCGTACCTGGAATGAACGATGGTTTAAAAAATTTTTGATAAAAACTGGCAAATTTCCTCTTATGTCCATTGCATAGAGATCTCTAAGTATGCCGTACCTCCAAGACATGTCATAGGCTTTTTTAATGTCAAAGAAAACAGAGATGTTATACTGTTTCTTGACAAAAGCCTCTCTGATGGAAGTCTCTAGCCGAAGGAGATTGTCTGTGGTCGATCTTGATTTCCGAAATCCACTTTGAAGTGGTGAAAGGAGATTATGTGACTCAAGGTGGAACATCAACCTCGCACTAACCATGCGCTCCATCAGCTTGCTTAAGCAACTTGTGAGGGCAATAGGGCGGTAATTAATTGCTGATGTTGGATCTTTGCCAGGCTTTGGAAACGGTAAAACGTGGGCATGACACCACCGTGTGGGAAACACGTGGGTTTCCCAGATGCGATTAAACAATAAGAGAAGGGAGAGGATAGAACTTTCGGACAGATGCCGTAACATAATATAGTGTAGCCCTGCTGCTGTGTTACCCGAGCGATGCAGGGAGGCGCGAAGTTCGCGGAGGGTTAGTGGAGAGTTGTAGCCTTCCTCGTTTGAAGAGGAAAAATTCAACTTCACCCTCTCCTCTCGACGCTTTAGTGCTTGAAATGCAGGGGTATAGTTGTCGCAACTACACGTTTTAGCGAATGTCTCGGCAAGAGTGTTGGCAATGTCAGGGATGGTATTGACAGAGACCCCATTGCTTACAAGCATGGAGACTGGGCTAGCACTGTATTTTCCACTGAGCTTACGGATTTTGTTCCAAACCTCTTTACTTGAAGTTGAACATGTAATGTTACTTACATATTTTATCCACGTTTCTCTTACGTTGCCGGTGGATTTTCCTGGCACGTGCTCGAGCTTTATTAAAAGCAATCATGTTGTCTGGGGTAGGGTAACGTCGAAACCGATTCCAAGCCTTGTTTTGATCCTTTTTGCCATTTGGCATTCTTCGTTCCACCAAGGTTTGGGAAAACGGGGGAGTCTAGAGGATGGTTGTGGAATTGCATTACGAGCTGCAGATAGGATGCAAGATGTTACTAAACATACCGCTTCATCTATTGAGCCAGAGCTTACCATGTCTTCTGTTATATCTGCTTGGGTCCTGAAAGTTTCCCAGTCGGCCTGATCGAATTTCCACCGCGGTTGGCGAATAGATGCACACGCAATTGGTGTAGCGTAAGATATTACCACTGGGAAGTGATCGCTACCTAATGGGTTATCAAGAACACTCCATGTCAGATTTAATAGCAATGATGGAGAGCATATGGACAAATCAATGGCGCTAAATGATTGAGTTGGAGAATGAAAATAGGTGTTAGAGCCGTCGTTTAACAAGGTGAGGTCAAGTTCTGTAAGAAGCTTTTCGACGACTTTTCCTCTAGAATTCACATCTTGGCAGCCCCATAGCATATGATGAGCATTGAAGTCACCCAAAAGAATGAATGGTGATGGGAGTTGATCTATAAGTTCTTGGAGTTCTCTAAAATTCAAGGGTACGTTGGGTGGTAGGTATACATTACAGATAGTAACTGTAGAGAAGATAGAAACCTGCACTGCAACAGCTTGAAGTGACGTGCGAATTAGGACGGGAGAGAAGGGTGTCGAGTGGTTGATGAGCAGAGCCACGCCACCACAAGCTCTTTCACCCGTATTGCAGTCCTTCCGAAGAATGGAATATCCTCGTATGTTGGATGTGCATGATTGTTTTAAAAGCGTCTCTTGCAGAGCTACGCACACAGGTAAATGCTCATTCATAAGCGATTTTAAATCTTCTATATTTTTCCAGAGACCACGACAATTCCACTGAATTATTTTATTAATACTTCGGCTAAGGAGAGCCTTTAGGCTTTTCGGAGTCGTATTTTATTGGCGAAAAGCTTCGTCTCGATTTTCCTTTTTTACTGAGAAGCTTAACGTCTTCTTTGGTGGCTTGAATTCCACCAGATTCTATTCGAATTGATGGCTTTAGTATTTTGGCAGCTTCCTGGACAATGTCAGTAGCTGGCCGTTTGATAGAACTTTTGTCTATTTCCATCAAAGCTTCAGCATCTGATGGCACTGAGAGGTGCGATGTGTCAGGAGTGAGTAAGTGTTTGGTTTGGTTTAAGGACTCTAGGTCCGTGGAAGATGTTTCAGGGGGAGATAGAATTGTTTCTTGGTCAATTAAGTTATTTGTAATGGGCTTTTGAGCGATTGGAGAATCTTTATGAGATTCAGAAGTTAAATTGGCAATGTTTGTTGGTGTTTCTATGTGGCTAATTTCTGTTTGAGTTCCTATGTCTGTTTGAGTTGCAGTATCTTTTTTTTGATTTTGTGTTGGTAATTACTGCATTAGCATAAGAAGTGGAGGCTCGAGGTGGTAAGATGTTGACCACCCGTTTCTTTGCTTCAGAATACGAGATGTTTTCAAGTACTTTAATTCTTTGAATTTCTTTTTCTTGCTGCCATTTTGGACAGATTTTGGAATAAGCAGCGTGTTCCCCCTTGCAGTTTGCACACTTTCTGCGTTCTGTCGTACATGCTTCGCTGGCGTGTTCCGTACTACTGCATTTATTGCAGGTAGCAACGCCGCGACAAGAAGCTGTTCCATGACCGTAACTTTGACAGCGAAAACATCTGAGAGGGTTAGGGATGTAAGGTCTTATTTTAATGTTTAAGTAACCAATTAGAATATTTTCTGGTAATGTATGTTTAGAAAATGTGAGTATAAATAATGGAGAAGTTATAGTTTTACCGTCTTTTATGGAAGTTATTCTTTTTACAGCCTCCACTCCTTGAGAAGCTAGCTCTTCTTCAATTTCAGAATCGGGTAATGGAATTAGATCAGGGCAGTAAATCACTCCTTTGGATGAATTGAGTGTGTTGTGAGGAGTAGCGGTAATAGGGATGTTTGAAAGATTTGTACATTGTAGAAGATTAATTGATTGTGCTTGTGTCGCTGTTTCTATCAGTAAATCTCCGGATGGTAATTTTTTAATAGATTTCACAGATCCAGCTGAACCTTGTACAGCTTTAGAGACTAGAAAAGGTGAAACATTAGAAAGTTTTCTGTTATCAGTTGCATGCAGAACAATAAATTTTGGAAAGGATTCGGAGCAAGTTTGAGAGTTGGTGGGCTGACCACCATGTGTTGGGTTGGGGATTTTAAAGTATGCGTTTTTATCTTTTTCCTTATTTTTGTGCATTTATATTTTGGTTTTTGAGAAAGGAGGGGAGAATCCCTTTTTGATTTTCAGAGGACCAGTTTGGCGGGGCTAGCCCCAGATTCAGCAACCAGCAGTGGCCTTAGGAGAGCCCCCACTCTGCAATGCAGGACCCCATCCAGGCACCACCTGGAACTACAAGGCAGGCGGGATTATACACCAGCTGATAGAGCAGCCAGGACATGCTGGTTAGGCTGCCCCGGGCTCCTGTACTATCTGGCGGCCTGAGACGCAAAACTCAGCTTTTCTCCGGTACCCTCTACATGGCCGCTTCCTCCAAGACCCCACCTCACCAGTCCAAAGGTCCTCAGAAGTTCAACACCCCGCTCCAAGTGCCAGTTTTCCCAGGGAGCAGTCTGTTGTGTCGTCATACCAGTTGTGAAAAACCATCAGACATAACTTCATTCCACTCAGTCCTGGTCTGCCACAGGACTTCGTCGCAAGTAAAATGAAAGATAAAATGTAACGGAAAAATCAATAATAAAAAAGGACTCACTAAGGAGATAAACCATAAAATGAAATTCCTGGATAGGTATTCTTAGGAAATAAAAACCAGTGTTTTTTTTTTTTTTTTACTATGGCGGAAAAGGAAGTGGGGAAGTAAATATGAAAGTAAAGAAGTAAAGATCGCTCGGGAAAGGCAGGTGCGCGAAACCCGCACTCACAAGAGAGTGAGCCCTTGCCAAAAGATCACTAGGGTACCTCGGGAGCGTGAAACCCGCACTCACCTAAAGGAGGTGAGCCCCCGAGGGGAAATCGTACGTCGGGAACTACGGGAATTTGTACATCACGGATGCGTATTTCGGGGTCGGGATGAATACCCCGTTTGCGGCAAAAGTGCACGCAGCAACTCTTGCTCGCAGAAATACTATGACCGTTGGTGTCGCACCATTTTAAAATGTTGTTGACGGCAATTTGCAACTGTCGTTCAATCATGCGCATATCTGAGCCTTCACAACTGATCTGCAAGTCGTCGACATAAAAAGAAGCCTGTATAGAGGGCGATAAAACATTTAAGATGGGTGAAATATGACAAATAAAAAGGGTGACACTCAGAATGCTTCCCTGAGGAACTCCCTCAGTTTGCAAAAAAGAAGCAGAGAGAGTGTCACCCAAACGAACTTTAAAAGTGCGTACATTTAAAAAATTTTGAATGAAAATAGGTAAATTTCCACGAAGACCAAAGTTAAAAAGAGTGCGGAGTATCCCATAGCGCCAAGTACGGTCATATGCCTTCTCGATATCAAAGAAAATAGAAACAAGATGATTCCTCCGGACAAATGCGTTTCTAACTTTATTTTCAAGCATGATAATATTGTCGAGAGTGGACCTTCCCTTACGGAAGCCACTCTGAAACAGAGGAATGCATCTGTGCTTTTCTAGCTGAAAAACGAAACGAGCGTTGACCATACGTTCCAGTGTCTTACAAAGGCAGCTCGTGAGTGCTATCGGTCGATAGCTGAGAGGGTTCTTGGGATCTTTTCCAGGTTTTAGAGTGGGGATCACTATGGCTTCTTGCCATTGAGTAGGATACACCTGCTCCCTCCATATTCGGTTGAATAGGTAAAGGAGACTTACTAGTGAATCCTCGTTCAAATGGCGAAGCAATTCATAGGATATTCCATCAGGACCTGGACTAGTATTGTGGGCTGATGATAAGGCTCTCTTCAATTCAAACATGTCAAAGTCACCGTTATATTGTAAAGTGATAGGTGTCCGCTCTAAACGATTCTTAGTCGCCTGGAATGCAGGGCTATATGAATCGGAGCTGGACACACTAGCAAATGTTTTGCCAATCAAGTTGGCCACCTCTAAAGGTGACTCATCTAAAGGCAGTAGAAGTTTCCAATATCGGAATGTTAAATTCTCGATAAAGGCCATTCGCTGCTTTGACCTTTCTCCATAACTGTTGGCTGATAGTTGACGATGTGATTGAAGACACATACTGGATCCAAGATTCTCTCTGGCATTGACGACGTATTCTACGAGCTAACGCTTTCGCACGTTTGAACGCTATGAGATTATCAGTTGTGGGGTACCTCCTGAAAATACCCCACGCCCTCTTTTGTTCCTTTTTGGCTTGTTGGCAGGAAGCGTTCCACCATGGTTTGCACAGCTTTCGAGGAGAATTAGATGTTCTGGGAATGGCTGCATCAGCAGCATTCTGAATAGCTTCAGTGACATTGAAGACTGCTTCATCAACTGCCCTGTTCTGGACCATTGTGCCGGTGATAATCGCTAACCGCGTGAATTTATCCCAGTCTGCGCGATGAAAATGATAAGTGGGGGGACGAAAACGCGTCCCCGCACCATTAACATGCGAGACTAGGAGAGGGAAATGATCGCTGTTGTGCAGATCGTTTGCAACCTCGAAATTCAACATCGGTAGCAGAGTTGGCGAACACATGGCTAGATCGAGGGAGTGAAATGTCCTCGTGGGTGCATGGAAATAAGTTTTCTCGTCGTTGTTGAGCAGACAGAGACAGTGATCCGAGATCAACTGTTCAATCTGTCGCCCACGAGAGTTTGTATCATCATGCCCCCACAGAGAGCTGTGTCCATTAAAGTCACCGAGCAAAATAAAAGGAGCTGGCAATTGGCTGACTAATTGATTCAAATCCACTTGTGGCACAACATCGTTAGGTGGGAGATAAACACAGCAGACTGTGACTAAAGAACGGAGGTGAATCCGTACAGCCACAGCCTGTAAAGATGTGTGCATTGTGACGACAGTACTGGGATACAGATTAGATGTGAAGAGGCATACACCTCCGGTTGGAGACGTTTCGCCATCTACATCCCGTCGTACACAATTATAACCACGCACTTGCATTGTCATGGTACTCTTCAGAAATGTCTCCTGATTTATAAAATTTGATTTGTGAGAGTGGAGGCCTGTTCTTCTATTTCCTCTCCCGAGTGTGCTGTGATTGGTTGGAAAGTGGGCGTGTTTGAAAGGTGAAAACGAAAACGTTCCCAATTTGTGGAAACGTTCCTAGTGGGGGAAGTTAAATTGAATAGATGTTTGGAAGTTTAATATGATTGGATTGTGGTCAGAACTAAGCTCAGGCGAAGAAATAATATCAGTCATCCAATACATATTTCTCGTCAGAGCAAAGTCGATTGTGGAGGCGGAGTTATAGCCAAATCGTGTGGGTGTATCGGGAGCAACGATATCTGTGTCTGTGTTATCAATTAAATTTTTAATCTGTTGCCCCCTGGGGTTGATGTCATAACAACCCCAGTGTGTGTGGTGAGCGTTGTAATCTCCGCATAAAATGGAGGAATGCTCCAGCGCGAAAATTTCCTTCCAAGTCGTGAATGCACGCGGAGGGTGTGGTGGTGGGTGGAATGTAGATAGATGCTACGAGTAGTGGGTTTTCTCCCGGTGGGGTGAGGACTACGATCGTAGCTTCAACCGTCCCGAGAGATGGTGTTGGAAGGTGATGATGCTTGAGAGAGGATTTGATAAGAATCGCAGTGCCTCCAGATGGTATATATTTTGAGTTTCTCTGTCGTTTCTATAGAGAGTGTAATTAGGTACCCTTATAGATACACCTGGTCTTAAGTGGCTTTCTTGTAGAAGGATAATATCGAGGGAGTGCTTATTTATAAAATCACGTAATTCAACAATACGTGATCTAACACCGTTCGCATTCCATGCAGCGATTCTAAGCCCGAAACGACTAAAAACCATTATGGGGTGTTGGATTGGTTGCCTTCAGAGGCTAAGACACCGAAAAAGATGTCGAGACGATCTTCGTTGCTCTTTGCATTTTTGAAGGCTTTCCCTGATTGATGATGCCTGGGAAGTCCTTAAAAAATTTACGGAATTCGGCCATTGCCGATATGTAGTCGTTGAATGAGGTGGATTCCTCTTTTTTATTCGTTTCGGGCTTGTAATTGCTCTTCTTCACCGTCTCGGTTCGGTCGATGGGTTCTGCCATCTGTTGGCTATTAGAGGTCGCATTTGCGTAAGAAAGTTTAGGATTAGCCAATTTTTAAGTGAACGTTTTGGGGATTGGCTTGTTTCGGTTTTCGACTGGTGCTCCTTTTTTGTTTTTAATTTTTGGGAAGGCCGGGCAATTACGCCAGTTTGCCGGGTGGCCGTCTGCGTTACAATTGATACAATGTGGAGTGTCCAGGCGTTCTTTAATGGGACAATCTCCAGTTCTGTGCTCCTTTCAGCATTTTAGGCATCGGGGCTTCATGAAACAGTTCGCAGAACTATGGTTGAAGTAGTTGCAGTTATAACACTGCGTAGCTCCCGGCTTTTTGTTGAATGTATCAAGAACAACTGACATGTAGCAGCATTTGCTAATTTCGTAAATATCAGTGGCCCCTTCGACATGTTTTCTAACTTCCACAAGGAAAATCGGTTGGGGAAATTTAGATTTCCTCTGAGTTAATTGGGAGACCTTCATGACTGGTACACCCTGATTGAGTAGGTCTTCTTTGATCTCGTCCGTTGGAGTGGACTTGGGAAGACCCTTTATAACCACTTTGAGTGGTCGTTCAGAGAGATGGGGAACTGAATAAAATTCCTCTCCTTGTGCTTTAAGAGCAGCGGTGATTTCTCGGTGCTCGTCAGTATTTGATGCCATTATCTTAATGTATTGGCCTGTTAATTTGTTCACTGCTTTGGGGTACTTACGGTCGAGTTCCTTTAGAATTAGATTGTAGTTAGTTTGGTAGCGAAGCATGATCGGTTTTACTTTGGGAGTGACGGTGACGTCCTCGTTTTCTGGAATAGTTCCATTGGAATCGGGATTGTCCTCAATCATGGGTTTTTCATTCTCATTCGTGATGTCAGCGGGATCGTCGATCGAGAGACTGGTGAAGGAATTTTTCGTGGGGACGATTGCGTCCTCTTGGAGTTTTGGATCCTGTTTAGGCTTTTTTGCAGGATTTTTTGCTGTTTTAGAGTTAGTCTTTTTGAATTGTTTTGTTTGCTTTTTTTGAATTAGAGTTATTTTTATTTTCTAAAATTAAAGTTGCCGGGAGAATAGGAGATTCGGCCGGTCTTTTATTTTTAGATCGGAACGAATTAATCCCGTTCCCTTTATTGTGATGGCAGCTTTTAAAAGGGCAAGGAAAAAGAACTTTCAACTCACCCAGAGCAGATGCGTATTTTAGTTCCGTATTTGCCTTTTCCTTGATCAGTGCTGATAATTGAGACGCATCAAGACAGTCTTTGTCGAAGGTCTCTATTTCGATAAGATCTTGAAGATATTTAATCCTCGAGTCTTTTATTTTAATTAGTTTCTCGATGGTTTTAATCTGAGCACATCGTACATCAGATTGAAGATTAGCAGGGCGAGGGCGGCGGCAGGGGGAATCTCCGTGCCTAGCTGCATTGCATCTTCGGGAGCTTTTTGTTCCTCGTGACCGCTCATGACGGTGTCGCGAGGCAGAATGAATACGGAGCAATGTTTCGTTCAAAGGGTAGGAAGGCGAAACGAAGCGTTGATGCAGACGGCTTCGCTCCCCCGAGCAGCTTGTTAGAAAAGCGCGCTCCTCTCCCTGTTCGTCCCCTCGAGGATTCGATTCTGAGCTACGCTTGAGTACGGTCGCGTCATCTTTACGCTCCGTACTTTCCTTCGCTCAACGCCCATTCGCATAACGATTTGATCTTTTAGAGGCAATTGAGCCAGTCGTCCTATAGCTCTTTTTAGGGCTTTAAGGATAGGGCGACATCCATTAGATTTATTCGCCGCTATTTCTTTTCGATACTCTCTGGATACTAGACCTCGGACATGGCCACGGACTTGAACTCGAATATGGAATGCCAAAACATCCCTCTCCCTACCTCAAGACCCTCTACACCGGAACTCTCTACTCCCTGCGATCAACTGATTCAAATCCATAACGACATCTGGAAATTCTCACTACTTCCCAAGGGCACTGAAGACTCTGAGACTTCTCTCGCCCTACATGAAAGCCGACGATCCGGAAGTGGTCGATCTCTTCGCCCGGCTGAAATACTACCAGGAGCAGCACCACAACGCTGAATGTGAGTATGGCACTCTCTCTTGTACTACTCAAGGCTGTACTGTTCATAGAACACCCCCTTCCACCCCTAATATCTCGCAACAGGATTTTCCGGCTCTCCCTAAAATTAATCCGCAAAAAAGAAAAGAAAATGATGACGGTTTCGTCTCACCAACTAGGAGACAAACCATTAAAAAGCCGAATTTGATACTAAGCCCGAATTTTACTATTGAAACTGACAATAAATTCTCTAATCTTAAAGAACAGGAATCAGCAGGATGATGATGATGATGAATGTGGGGTTTAGTGGCGCAAGGGCCAACTTTGGCCAAGCTGCGCCAAACACTTGTTAAAAGAATGTCATATTTTTTTAAAAATATATATGTATAAAAATATATGTACACATGTATATGCATGCATGCATATAATATATTAAAAATATAAAGAAACACAAATCAAATCATATGTAAAAATCCAATTTTTAAAACGAAGGCAAATAAATTTTGGTGGGGTTAAAACAGATGTATGAAAGAAGGTGATGCGATGACGGTTAAAAACAGGACAATCTATTAAAATATGACAAACTGAATATGGGACTTTGCACGAGGGACATTCTGGGGCATTTTCACCCAACAGAAGGTGCCTGTGCGTGAAACGAGTGTGACCAATGCGAAGTCGAGTCAAGCGGACATCATGTCTTCGCACTGGTAGTGCTGCCCAATGAGAAGTGGAAGGATGAATGCTATGCAGTTTGTTGAGGATCTATTGATCCCAAGTCTCTTGCCATACACGATAGAAACTAATATATGTTGAAGTGCGACAAGAATGGCAGTCAATTCAGCACTAAAGACAGACATCGAATTGTGTAAGGTAAAACTTAGAATGGTAATGTTAAAAACAACACCACACCCAACATGTCCTGCAGTCTTCGATCCGTCCGTGTAGACTGGTACGTATTTAGAAGATTCTGGTAAGGGAAATAATGGTTGAATTTCAGTTGTAAGAGAGCGGGTTTCAGCTGATAAGGATGAGACAGAGGTATTCAGGCTATTATCAAGGGCAGCAGCAGAAGAAATGGGTTCAGGTAACCGAGAATCAATTTGTGTGGTAGGTTTTATTGAAGATGCAGAGGGCAAGATATTTCCCAGAAGTGAATGTAGGATTTTATGACGCAAGAGCCAATTTTGGCTAAGCTGCGCCAAACAACTTCCTAAGTATTAAAAGTATAAAATTATTAAGACATTTTTATGAGTAAAATAGTAAAATCTCAAGATTAAAAAAAAAATTTTAAAGCTAAAACTAGCAAATTTTGGTGGGGTTTTCCCCACCAAGTCAGAAAATGTGTAGTTCGTAAACAAATTGATTAAAAAGGTAAATAATCATCTCTTGCTGTTGCTAAAACGGTTTTTTGATTGGGTTATCAAAGTCGTATCGTATAGATGCACTATTAAGTCCTTTAACTAATTCCCCCTTATAAATCAAACCACCCATATTTAAAACGTACTTTGGATTCAGCTCAGGTTCTTCTTCCACATCATCAGAAGCGACTGACCTTTGCATTGACATTCCTGGCTAGAGTTGAAGTGGATGCATCATGGCCGCGGAAAATTCTATGGAGTGACGAAGCGCATTTCCATCTAAGTGGAACAGTCAATACCCATAACTGTCGCATTTGGGACACGGAAAACCCTCGCACCTTCCAAGAGATTCCACTTCATTCACCGAAAGTTACAGTCTGGTGTGGATTCACAGTCACATTCATTCTTGGACCTTTCTTTTTCGAAGAGACTACTCGCAATGGCCCTGTGACCTGCACCGTGACGGCCAGGAGGTACAAAAACATGCTTGAAAATTTTGTTGCATCCCAAATGCTACAACACCAATGTCTTGATTCAATTACCTTCATGCAAGATGGAGCGCCTCCACATTGGACTCTGTGTGCAGCAGTTTCTTCGGCAACATTTTACTAATGATAGAGTGATTAGTCGTGCGTTTCCGACAGCATGGCCACCTCGTTCTCCAGATCTTAATCCCTGTGACTTTTGGCTGTGGGGATATTTAAAGAATCTTGTTTATCGAGGACGTCTGATAACCTTGGCAGATTTGAAGGACAGCATCACTCTGCATGTGAGAAGCATCTCTGTCGACCAATTACGATCAGCAGTTGAACAAACTCTCCACAGACTGCATATTTTACATCTTGAAGAAGGGAACCATATTGAGCAGCATTGAATGTTTCAATATTGAGCAGCATTGAATATGAATGTTTGGTGCGATCGAATAAAATGTGTTACAAATGTGAATTTTGTCTTTTTAGTATATTCTGTTACACAGCGCCATCTATCGGTGTTTCTGGAACTAATTTTTTTTCGCTAAATCCTTTTCCCCATGTCTTGAATAGTATGTTCAACAATTTTGGAGGCTCTACACTGAGTAGTTCGATGTATAGAGTTCAGAGTAGGGGTGTTTTAATTCTGATCACCTTGTACATACATTATGAAATTACTATCATTCTTAAAATATGATTTTTTTCAATCTTGCATTTTTGCATTGTGCTTGTAACGCAGGCTTAATTCTGGCAAGTGTATCTATGGAATAGATAGTGTAACGAAATACGAGTGTATAGTACATATTCAAAATAGAGTGGGTTTATAGCACAAGAGCCATATCTGGCTAAGCTGTGCCAAACATTGGTTAAAATATGAATGTGAATGCAATTGTTAAAATAATTTAATTTAAAAACAATACACTCTCGGTAAAAGTTAAAATACCAAAACATGAATATAAAACATTCTATAGATAAAAGCAAATAAATTTCGGTGGGGGGTTAGCACCACCACATCAACCAGGTTTTAGAATTAGGAATAGTTTTAAAACAAAGGAAGGCTTCAAAACATTTAAAATCGAAGAAGTAATAATACAAGTACTAAAATAAATAATCGAAAAAATTAAGAAAGGATTAAACTAATTTAACGCAATACAAAATGAATACAAAAATGTTATTAATAGCGAGAATAATGAGAAATCTAAAACAAATCAATTAGTTTTTTTTACTCACGTATTTCAAAAATATTTGTCTGATTTGTCTAAATCACAGATAAATCTTCTCTTTAATTGGGCAGAATCTCATTTATCTATTTCAGATATACAATTACAATTTCCAAATAGTCGAAAAACATACTAAAAAATTTTTACTAATGCTCTATTTAAATGTTTGTAATTATTATGTACTTAAAATGTTTTCAATATTTCAATTGCTTATAACAAATACTTTTTAGTAATTTGTATTAATATTGGTTTAATTTACTTAAATATTTTAAACCAGCCGAAAGAAGAAAAATTAACATGTCAATTCTCGGGAAAAAAATTTCTACAAAAACAATTGTTTCTAAACTTTCAGCCAAATTAGTTTCTTTATCTGAATCTTTATGTAGTAGCAAATGACAAATGGGCTTTCAACTTTTAACTAGTATATTGAGAGAAAATCATGATGTATTTAGTATATGGAATGAAAATTAAATTTTTTTATTTAGTGCAATAAATATTTTTATAACATTCTCAAAAAAAAAAGAGAGAGAGAGAAAGACTGGAGCATAAAATAGAAAGAGAATTGCAACAAGAAGCTAATCAGTAACTGGCAGGATCTCTAAACAAATATCTGAGAAACACAATAGGATTAGACGGACAAGTAACTGAATCAAGACCATCATCCGAGTTGGAAGTTCATAATGAAAATTTATCTCAAAATGTAAATTCATCAGAATTTGATCATGAAGAAGCCACGATTGTACCAATAGAAAACTTAGATGTTGATAAGAAAATTCGTCTGGTAATGACGTAATATCTCAAAAACAAAACATTTTGACTTTGAATTAACGATCCGGCTACCTTGCCTAATACAATTTCTATAAAAATTACAGATTTAATTGAAAATGGCCTTCCCTGCTTGATAACTAAATATCTTCTGAGAGATAATTCAGGCATAAAGTTTTCAGAATCGTTCTATTACAGAATGGAACTAGTTTGATATCACAGGGCACAAGCCAAGTTCTTTATGTACACCAAAATGGGTGACAACATTACAATATGGTTACCTTGATATTTTTCCAGTTTTTACAATATTGCAAGTTTCCAGTACTTTTTGATAGATATTCTTTATAAATGTTAATATATATTATGCATTACAGATTTAATTGAAAATGGCCTTCCCTGCTTGATAACTAAATATCTTCTGAGAGATAATTCAGGCATAAAGTTTTCAGAATCGTTCTATTACAGAATGGAACTAGTTTGATATCACAGGGCACAAGCCAAGTTCTTTATGTACACCAAAATGGGTGACAACATTACAATATGGTTACCTTGATATTTTTCCAGTTTTTACAATATTGCAAGTTTCCAGTACTTTTTGATAGATATTCTTTATAAATGTTAATATATATTATGCAATTATTTTATTAATATAAAGAAATTATTTAGTATATTCAAAAATCCGAAAATGCAGTTTTTTGCTTCCCATGTATACTATTCAGCAAGAAGCATTCACAGCTTAAAAAGGATGGATGCAATGATTGGAAACATTCAACCCATATTTTGAAAACAGTGCATCTCACCTTAAACATAGTTCAAAATGCAGTGAACTCAAAATATTTTTGCGTAATGTATGGGCCACTGATGCAGCTCAACAAAGAATTTATGATGCAGAAAAAGTTTACTGGAAATGGGTTCTTGAACACCTTATTTAATTCAATATTTAGCCCAGCAAAGCCTTGCATTTAAGGATTCTTCGAAAGAGTTGTATCAGTGGTAAGGAAATTTTTTTGGATTTGGTTAAAACCATAGCAAAATTTGATACATTAATCACTGAACATCTTCGTGAAATTCAAGCATCTCAAAAGAAGAACATTGCTCATTACTTAAGGGGTTCAAATTCAGATTGAAATTATAAGTATTATTTCAGAAGAAATTAAAAAGCATTTATTGCACATGACTAAACCTTCAAAATATTACTCATTAATTCTAGATACTACACCTGATGTCAGTCATACCAAACAGTTTGCTGTTGTAATTCAATTTGTTTACGAGAATGAGGAAACCAATAAAGCCCAAATTGAAGAACAGTTTTTAGGATTTTTATCTGTCAATTACACTATTGGACAGGGTTCATTTGAATTCATAAATGGACAATTAAAATCGTTAGAACTAAGTTTATAAGATTTATGAGATCAATCTTGTGATAATGGTGACAATATGAGAGGAAAGCACAAAGGATTGCAACAAAAAAATTTTAAATAATTTGAGGACAATATATTACTGCTATGCCCATTCTCAAAATTTGGTTGTAAATGATGCAGCCAAAATTTCCTTCAAAACAATTAATTTCTTCGGAGTAGTGCAGGTGCTTTACAATTACTTTTCTTCATCCCTTAAACGTTGATCTATTTTGCAACAGTATGTTAAAAATCTAACTTTTAAAGTCACTCTCCAATACCAGATAGGAAAGTAGAATTCAAGCTTTAAGATCATTAAAAAACAATTTGAAGGGAATTTTGAGAGCATTAATAAATATTCAACAAGATCAAACAAGAGACATGAACTCAACTCAAGCAAAAAAATTTGATTCAGAAGGTTTAATTGTTTAAATTCATTTGTTCCATAAACATCTGACAATATTTTAAATTTAGTAAATGTGGTAAATGAAATAATACAAAATTCTAAATGTGATTTACAAATCATGACTGACAATTTACAAAACCTTATATCAGAGCAAAATAATTGTAGATCAGATGAAGTGTATGCACTTACAATTGCCAATGCAAATATCGTAGCTGATGATTTAGGGGAGGGGGGGGGGTGATATTCCACAAAGTCGAGAAACAGGTTTAAAAAGAAACTATTTCAAGATGAACAAACAGACGAACCAATCTGTAATCCAAGACAAAAATTGAAGGATTAATTTTACAATATAATATTAGACACTGCTATTTCTTCAATTACTGAAAAATTCAGTCAATTAAAAGAACATTACAATTACTTTAAGGTATATACCTAAGGTATATACTAAGGTATATACCTAAGGTATATACCTAAGGTATATACCTACCACTATATACCTAATTTTAAAAAACTGTGGAGTTACAATGAAATTTTAAAACATTATAAAAAGTTGGAACAAAAATTCACAGAAATTCATGAAAATTTTAATGAAAAAGGACATTGATGGACTAAATTTGTTCAAAGGTCTAAAATCTTTGCAATGTTTTACCAAAGAGGATATGTCACCTCTATTGATATTTTAAATTATATTTATTAAAACAACATTAAAGATACATTTCTAAATATTACACTTGCTTTACGGATTTCTTGAACCCTGCCAGTTTTGGTGGCTACAGGAGTACAAAATTTTTTAAAACTTTAAATAAAAAAAAACTATATGGTACTATGGTGCAGAAAAGATTATCGGACTTGTCAATTATATCCATAGAGAGCAAAATTTGGGATAGATTAAATATAAAGGAACTTATACAAGCATTTTTAGTGGCTAAAAAGCTAGGAGAATAAATATTAGAATATATTTTCTAGTTTTTATACTTAACTTAAAAAATATTTTATCATTGTTTTGTTTTTAAAATTTATGAAATGATAAATAAGACAAACATGTTTTAATGTTATAATTTTCAAGCTTTCAGTTTGAAAGTCCAATTTTTAATACTACAAAAGAGTATTTCACATATATAATTTGCAGCACTTTATAAGAGTGTAACAGAACCCCATAAAGGGGCACCACATTTCAATTTGAACAAGGACATCTAATACCCATGTGGCAACCCTGCAGTCAACTTATCCAAACTACCAGATAGAAGCAAGAAGTAAAAGCTGTATAGAGAATAAATCTTTGTTTTCAGTTTTCAGGTACAAACACAAGATGGGAGTGTTGCATACACAAGCAGCTGAACTACTCAACTTGTAAAATTTTTTGTAAACACTTAAGTGCACTGTATTTGTATTGAAAATTATGAAGACAAGCAAATAGTTTATTATTTGAATTTAATGAGAATAATCCTTCTTTTGAGTTAATTTGTTTGCCTAAAAGCTACAAATATTTGACAGATAGCAGAATCTGTGCATTAAGGGGATGGTGGACTTTCAAAATCTCAAAATTTGGTCAAAATTGCGATTTTTATTTTTTATACTAATAATATTCCATATATTTCACAGAATGATTCTGTCGAAGAATTTTTTCATTTTGATGAATAATTACTGAGTTATGAGTGATCCATGAATTAAACATGGCGCCATCGACCATTTAAATGGGTGTGGCACCTGTCATTTGAACGTAAACAAGAACTATTGGTATTTAGTTTTTAGCATATGCTTCGCCTCACTTATTATTTTTTCATCACACATTTTATGAAGAAGAATGCCGATAGAAACTTCAACTTCTACTTGTGGATTGTTTGTTTACATCGTGTTAGCGCGCTTGTTTCATACCTGTTATAACACAGCATATTTATTCGTTTTGGACGTAATTTTTCTTTCGAAGTTTTCCTTTTTTGGATTGAACACTCGACTACAATTTTCTTGATAAATTTTAATTTAGTATTTGTACAATGCACAAAATTAGTTCTCGATATCATGTGCCAAAAGCAAGGCCATCAAAACGTAAAATGCAGGCTTTGCTAAAAGCAAAGAAGAGATGGGCCTCAGGACAATTAGAACTGGAGCATCCAAGTTTTCATGACAATGACCCTAATGCAAGTGGTCATGCATCATCTAATTATGAAAAGAATGCAAAAGTAAATACTTGCATATTGAATTCTAGTGAACTGAATACAGCAACAGAAAGAAAGTTGTCTCTTCTGTCACACTTCTCTAGAACATTTGGCAAATGAACAAGATGATACAACTTATGTATTAGTTGATACAAACATATGGAAGAATTTACTGTTGACTGTAAAGTGCCCTAAATGTGATATGAATGCTTTAAATATCATAAAAACAACGCAGTTGGGTATGGCATCAAAACTAGAGTTGGTTTGCTCTAGTTGTGAGGCAGAGTTAAATTCCTCATTTTCCAGTGCTCGCGTGAAAGAAAAAAAAATTTTAACATTAACAAAAAAATGGTTTCGTCTTTTTTAAGACTTGGGAAAGGTCACGCGGGATTGGAACTATTTGCATTAGTGACTGGTATGAATGCAATGGACAAAAAATCTTTTTCGAAGCACATAAAAATTCTGTCGGAAAAAATAGTGAGATGAAACATCATATCCTTGAAGTAGCGAGAAATATAGTTAAGAAGCAACATCTTGATTTAAATGATGAAGAGAAAAAGGAAACGGGTGTTTTAGACATTACTGCTTCATTTGATGGATCTTGGCAAAAGCGGGGCTATAAATCACTGTACGGGATAGGAGTTGTTATTGATTTATTGACAAGTTTAGTTATAGATTATGAAATTCTATCAAAGTATTGTACAGAATGTACTGCCGCAGTAAGAGACCTCTCGGGCGATAGTCCAGATTTTGCAATTTGGTATGAAGGTCACAAATCTGAATGTCAAATAAATCATACAGGTTCCTCATCTAGTATGGAAATGGAAGCTGCTGCAATTTTGTGGCAAAGATCCATCAAGGAGTGTAATATGCGTTACACTTGCATATTGTCGGATGGTGATTCAAAAACATTCCAACATCTCATGTCGTTGAACATCTATGGAAAAGGTAAACCGATAAAAAAAGAGGAATGTATCAACCATATCTCCAAGCGCCTAGGAACAGGTTTACGCAGCAAAGTAAAAGAGTGGCGAAGCAAAGGTGTTTGCATTGGTGGCAAAAAGGTTGGTAGCTTAAAAGAAACCACAATAGTTAAGCTAACTAATTTTTACAGAAAAGCCATTAAAGATAATTGTAATGATGTCGAAAAAATGAAAAGTGCTATTTACGCCACACTTTATCATTGTTCCTCCACAGACGCCAAACCGAAACACAGCAAATGTCCTAATGGAAAGCTTTCTTGGTGTTTTTTCAAAAGAGCTTTAGCAAATGAAGAATCCCCTGAAAGTCATTCAGTTATGAAGACAAAATTAACTGAGGAGGTTGTTGCAAAGATTCTCCCTGTGTATCAGCGATTAGCAAGCAACGAGATATTGTCTTGGTGTACTTCAGGTAAGAGTCAAAATGCAAATGAAAGTTTGCACAGTGTTATCTGGAGTCACTGCCCAAAAGAAAGTTTCCAATCAAAGAAAAGACTGGAAATATCTGTTGTAACAGCTGTTAGTGAATTCAATTTTGGATCCCTGTTTACCTTGAAACATATACATCAGAATGCTTCATTACCCTCGATGCAAATCAGTGGAGTAAGAGATGAGCGTCGATTAAAGCAAAGCAGAAGTAAAACTTTTCAAATAGCAAAAGATAAAAGAAATATGAAGCGTAAAATCTCAAATAAAATAGAAAACATAAATATAAAATCTGAAGGATTGTCATATTGTGCTGGTCAATTTTAAGTTAATGTTTTGCCACGCTATATTTTTTGTATAAGTATCAGCTTTGCGGATGCGTGTTTCTTGAATTATTGAATATATAACTAAATATAATAAATTATTTAAATATTATTTAGATTTTTGCTATAATAATCTCTTATATGTTTGATTTTCATGTAAAGGTAAGTAATTATGTAAAATGTTGCTTTATTTTTTTATTTTACTCAAATAAATGTTTAAAATGCATTTTTCTCAGTTCATAAATTTTCTCTTTTCCTTATTACGTAAAATGCTCCTTGCATTTCATATCATGTCGTATCTCTTAAAAATTTTAACAAGTTATGAAAGACAGTGTAATTCACAAATGTGTGCATTAGTTTTCAAAAAAATTTAACGGATCATATTTTACGTTGTTTTGAATACTTTGAATATGTGATAATTGGTGAAATATTTCATATAGTAAAGAAAATTTATCTTTTTTTCATCAAATTTTATGCTGAATTTAAAATCCATGCACAGATATATTTAGTTATAGTTCATATATATATAAAACAAAAATTATGTACTTATCTTAAAAATTGATGCGCAAGGAGCATTTTTAAAAAAGTTTGAATTAAATTTTTTTTTAAAAAAAAATCAAATAATAAATTTTTTTCAAAAAAAATATACTTAAATTGTGAAATATATAGATCATTTACTATATTAATTCCAATTCCAGCTAATTAAGCTAACAATTTAAGAAATTAATTTCAAAGGTCCACCGTCCCCTTGCATTAAAGTTTTAAGTTAATATATTGTTTTCTAATTGTTGATGCAAAAGCAAGTATGCATATCAGTTTAACATTTTTGAACAGGCCAGTGGCTCTGTTTTTGTGCATTAAAAAAGGTGGCCTTGGGTACACAGGTTTTCCCCTAGTTCTGTTCACCTAACACGCTTTCCTCAATTTCTTCAATAACATCAGGACCTCCAAGCATAGAAAATTTAAAACACACATTTCCATTCACATCTCTACAAAAACTCATCCTATCAGTGAATGTTTTTAAAAGTTTTAAAAGAAATGTAGTCACTGTTTCATTATGAAAATATGAAAAATACTAATTCTACTTTCCTTAAGCATGCTATTATTTTCTAATACAATGCACATTCATTCCTGTCTTTTGATAATCCCAAAATACATTTCTCACTTGAAGCAATCTATTTAACCAAATACATTGCATTCTTACAGGCCATACATTTAACATATGCAGTAATCAATCCGTTATCTGTGCAACACTGTATCATATACATTTTCCCTTTCATTTTGAATCATGGAAAAAAAAACACCTTAATCATTCCTTTTAGACTTACTGTTCAGGATAATTCAAAGGAACAAATATTAAAAAGTAGAAAATGCGAAGTAAAAATTTTAAACGAAAGGTTTATAAACCTGCGAATACAAAAAGGACAAATTATTCCTCAAAAAAGAATTAAAAGTTTAGCGTGAAAATGTCTTTTTAAAATCATCTGCAAATTTTAAATACAAAGCATTCAGGTATAAATATATAACCTTATAGGAATAAGACTGTATTTCAAAGCATAAAGATTGCTAAATTAAACAGTCTGTCAGAATTAAATTGTTATCAATATAAAATCTGAAAAAAACATTGCAAAATGCAACTGATATCAAACCTACCTTTCGGCCATTTCAGACATTTATACCACAAAACTACCAATACTTCATTCATACAACAGTCAATCATTCCTTTCTTGCTTCCTATATCCAAAAGTAAAAAAAAAGATATGCTTGTCATTTCACTATAAGCCATTTCTTTTTGAGCAATTCCAGAAAAACTAAGTGTTGTCTTGAAACAAATTGAGAAAATCCTATTACAGCCTACTTGGCAAAAATCTTCAAATTGTGCCAAAATAGCACCAAGGCATGTTTTTCAAAGTCAAGACCTACGAAACAAGACAATACGTCCAAAGGAGAAAAAACTGCAGATTTTATTACTTCAAGAACACATTCCTGTAAAATTTAGCTGCTAAAAATATGAAATTAATGACATTCTGAAGAGAATAAATAAATGTCCAAAAAACACAAACGGAAATCTTAATCTTATGGAACAATTCCATAAAAAATTTAGCTTTAAAGAAAACAAAATTTGGAATATTCTGAAAGGAAAGAAATTGCTGTTTAAAGGAGGTGAATTAAAATATTTATGACTTCAAGAACAAATGCCTGCTATATTTAACTTCTTAAAAAGGCCATTAAAAACATTCTAAAGAGAAATCATGCAGACTTCTTGATAAAACCTATACATGTCAAGTACAGTATTTTAATCAATGTTCAACTTTTTCACTGCAATTTCATAGTGCTTCCAAACAGATCTCATAAAAATCAAAATTTCACACATTCTAGATGATTTTTTCTGTACACACCATTCCTTATACTAATAAACACATATGAATTCTCACCTACATTTGAATGGTATCTCCATTTATAATCATCAATTAAACATTTTCTGACAGACACATACATTTCCAACATTTCAGACATTCATACTTTGCAGCAATCAAACTTTCTCACATGAAGCTCTTTTTTGCCACCTTGTTTCTAATGAATGAAAAAGTTGTAAGGCCTCACATTAGATTCATTTTAAACAGAGGCTAGAACCTGAAGCGTTGAAAAGATGCAAATGGCCCAATTACTTCTATTATATAGTTAGTAGGGTTGTGCCAAAAATAATTACAGTACTTATGTATTACCGCAACTAATTGGCGACATAATAAATGAAGCACAATTGCCAATTCAGAGCATAAAACACATGTGAAATTGGGGGTCGTCAACTCTGAGTTATCATGAACATTGGCAATTGTTGCAATATTACGTAAGTAAATTACCAATTAATAATTATGAATGCAGTTACAGTTGATTAGCAGTCAATGATAATTATCTGTTACTTAAAACTAAAAAGGATGGGTAGCTAATTTGGTGAATTTATCACAGTTTGATACTAAAAAAGTCAAAAAACCTAGGATGGGCTAAAATAGGATTTAACCGGTTGGCAGAGTTGCAAAAATGTGCAAAGTTTTGGGGAAATGTATCCAGACAATACCTCTTTAATAAGTCCTCATAATCTGGTAATTATCAATTATTTCTGAGACATACAATACTCCATTGAAAGTCACAAAAATGTAACACAAATACTAAGAACAGTCTTGTATGGAAATGGTTAAAAATAATTTTTAAAAATCGAATTAATCCCTTGAAATAAATAGTGTTACAGCAATAAAAGTAAACAAAAAAAAAGTCACATGTGCACACAGTAACAATCAAGAGTACCAAGCAATAAAAATCACAATGTAATCACATTGCAATGTTATCACTCATCTTGGGGAAAATTTACAACTATAATTTGGCACATAATGTACTGATATCAAACTAATACCCACAGCTGCATTGCTCTGCCATGCAGCATACACTACATAATAGATTAAAATGACCTGATGTCAAGAAAATACTATCAAATTTACATACATAATGACAACTCTCTAAAAAACTTCCCCTTTCCATTCAGTTTATTTCATTTATTAAGGTATTCTGCAAGAAAGAAGCATCCTTTTTTCATGTAAATGTGTATTCTAACAGATTGGCATGATATAATTGCAAGAAGGAATGACTGTCAGATTTACTTGCATAGCATTGGCAAATTTCAACTTTTTAGAAGGCCTGGATTTTTCTTGCAGTCACCTCGAAGATACATCTTCATTAGTCAGTTTTTGAAACATATATACCATTCACACATTTTGAACACTTATCCACATGTCATAATTCTTTGGTTAGGGACATTCTATTCACATTTGACAGTTGGTAAATCATCTTCAATACTACTGACATATTTGATTAGATTCCTTAAGCAAAACAACTTCGTTACCAACTTTTAACAGTGTTTTATATTATAAAGATCTTTTCTTATTGCACACTTTACTTGTTCAGTTCATGGCATTTTTTTATGCCTTCTATAATTTTAGCTGCTGGTACACCAATATTCAAATTAAATGCTGTTTTTTTCTTTTACTTCCTGATAAAACTACAGTATTACCTACTTGCATTCCATGACCAACATACACAGATTGGTATTCAGCTGTTATTTTAATGGCTTCTTCATGCTGTTCTCAGACAGACTTTATGAAAGTTGGACATATCTTCCCACACTTTGCAGGTCTGCCTATTTTCAAATGGCATTTTCTCTCAGTTTGCAAATTTGCAATGCCACTCCTAATACAAAAATAAGAACGTACACAACAAACATATTACTCATTAACACTACCATTTTTTTTTTTTTTTTTCATAAATGGTGCCACTTCGTTTTTATTTTTTTTTCTCTCCCAATTTCCAAATTCATCATCGGACTGAAATTAAAGCTCTCCTGTTTTAATTGTACACCTTTATATGATTCACAATTGTGCTTCAACAAAATTTTCATTGTTGGAAACTTCTCATCGCAAATTGTGCACATCAATCATCGAACTTGAACTTTTACCTCATCGGATAATCTCGAAAAGGACTAATGTTCTCTCAAAAGTTCATCGGCCATTTTTTGAAGAAATAAATTTCAACTTGTAAAAACAGTCAAGTTTAGAGGTTGCTAAACTTTAGATCTTCGTAATACACTAAATGTAATCTTTAATATTTCGGTAACCACTCATACGATTGACCTTACCACTATAATTAGAAAATCACCACTTCGTCTGAACGCATTTTCATTTCTCGAAAAGCAAAATCAATATCAAGGAACTTAAGCATCATACCACCTATTTACCATGGTTGCCAAATCTCATTTTCAAATATTGTTGGATATACCTGCTAAAGTAGCTAGAAATTCGCTAAAAGTGGTAACTAAATAAATTATAGTTTAAAAAAAACTCTAAAAAACACGCTTTTCAAGTGAATTGAACTACGAAGTAAAAGAATAATTCTTAATACAAGAATAAAATGATTCACGAGAAAATTAAAAGCTTAGGGTGCTCGATATTAAGTGTTATAATTTCTTACTAAGTTCTATTAAAATTAATTGATTGATTGATTAAATATTAACGTCGCTTGATTGATTGATTGAATGATTAAATATTAACGTCGCACTGTTCAGCTGCACGAGGGCTTTTTCTCGACGGACCACGTAATTTTGAACCCATGTTCAAGTGACGTGGACGACACCTGAGCTGGCACCCTCTCTCCTAACTACCACACCACACCAACGGGAGGACGTTTCAGCTCTCGACACATTTAACGTGCATCGCTGCCCTACACGTCGGGTCTTTAGTCGTACTGGGCTCGAACTCATGATATACCTGCCATGGTCTGATACCCTAACCACTGGGCTACCGCAGCCCATATTAACGTCGCACTGTTCAGCTACACGAGGGCTAGTTCTATTCCAAAATGCTGAATTAAGCTGCATTCACATCAAGGCTATCAGCATCGAGTGTTTAGCGTCTAGCCAATCAGAGATTTCATCTCGGGCAATCGAAAAAGTTCTGTTCGCGACTATTTTAACTTAAAAATGAGTTTTCAAGCATTTGAGCGTGTATAGTTTAGTCACATGTCGCACACTCAACCAATCACGGATGAATATGCTTTTGTAATAGATTTCGAATTTTTAGAGTTGCCTTTCGTGTAATATTTTTGGATAGATTGTTTAGTTTAAAATTTTAAAATTCCTTATAAAAATGAATAATCATGATGAGATGCTCATGACAGAAATCCAAAAGTATTCTCATTTGTACGATTTAGAGAGAAAATGACGCCTTTAAATGAGTTTTTTAAACATGCGGGATTTCTGGTTAAAGTAGTATACAGTCGGTCGAAAAAATAGCTGAGCACCGTGAACCTTTCAAAAAATGATTGGAAATGGAAAACGACCCTTTTTTGAAATGACCTTTGTTGAAACCCTCTCACTTGAAATTAATCATAAAAACCCCATCTCACTTGAAATTAATCATGAAAACTGTCTCATTTGAAACCATCTCATTTGAAACGAAAACTGTCTCATTTTTGAAACCATCTCATTTGAAACGAAAACTGTCTCATTTGAAACCATCTCATTTGAAATTAATCATGAAAACTGTCTCATTTGAAACCATCTCATTTAAAACCCTCTCATTTAAAACCCTCTCATTTAAAACCCTCTCATTTAAAACCCTCTCCTTTGAAACCCTCTCATTTGAATCAATCTCCACACCGTATTTTTGTTCCCCCTTTTCGTTTCAAACGACTCTTTTTATATGCCTTTGTCCATTTTGCACCCACTTTTTATCCAAACCATGCATTTAACGTTTCCATCCCAAAGAAAAGTTCAAACGGTTCTTTTTCTTTAATCGTGTCTATTTTCACCCGTTTTTATACCCCAACGTTGTTTTTAGGGTCTCGATTCCTGTATGAAGCAAAGTATGCAAAAAGCGTAACCATGTATGAACGACAAAAAAATTTTCAAATTTCACACAAAAAAATTTTTAAGGGCCGAGAGAAAATTTTTCATTTCGCCCCAGAGTCATGTCCCAGAACCACCTGTGCACATTCCAGTGTCACAAGTCCCACAGTCACCTGTGCAGATTCCACTTGTCCAGATTCCAGATGTTCCAGAACATGTGCAGATTCCAGATGTTCCAGAACATGTGCAGATTCCAGTGTCACAAGTCCCACAGCCATCTATGCCGATTCTACATGTATCAGAACCACCTGTGCAGATTCTACATGTATCAGAACCTGTGCAGATTCCAGATGTTCCAGAACATGTGCAGATTCCAGTGTCACAAGTCCCACAACCACCTGTGTAGATTCTACATGCATCAGAACCTATGCAAATTCCAGTGTCACAAGTCCCACAGTCACCTGTGCAGATTCTCCCAGAGCTCGACATTTTGCACTCTTTGGAGTTGACAGATGCATTCGACCAGCTCATGTCGTTTGTATTTTGACCTCAAGAACTCCAGCTGCTTTACACGGTATCCTCTATTTTTGATGGGAATCACTTCTTCTTCCTGGATGAATTTGAAAAAGCGCCTATGTGTGTGTTGACTTGACTATGCCCAGACTAAATTCTTGTGTCAAAAAATCTATCGGATTTAAACCCATCCATCCCATGGATCTGTCTGTCAATAGTTGCCTGTAGCTCATTGTATATATTTTTTGTATGCCCAGACTTGTGTCAAAAAATCTATCGGATCCATCCAACCCATGACTGTCAATAGTTGCCTGTAGCTCATTGTATATATTTTTTCAATGAATAATGAATCAAGTCTCATTTTTTTTGTCATAATGATTTCGGTACAACATTTGTTGGACCACCACTATCGTATTTGGAAATCTGGGTTGGTGGCCGGATCGCGTCAGAGTATTCTTACACCCTTTTTTTTTAACCCAACTTTGGCGTTTCAATTTTGTAAAAAAAATTGGACCCGAAAATAGGGGGATCGAGTCGAGTTGACTCGGTCCCCCTTTTTTCGGGGAGATTGGATCGTTCAGCTAATGTGCGCTCATTTAGGCTGAATAATCTTTCTGGGCCAATCGAGTAGACTCGGTGTTTCAAGACAACGTTGGAAGGACCAGCCAATAGAAATTGTTTCACGTGACCTAATTAGAGTATAAAAGGCCAGCAGTCGTACCTCGGAATGCTTTTGAATGGCGAAATGTTTTTTGTTAAGACTGTCAGGATTTGGAGTCTTGTTTCCATCTCAAATTCTGACAGACTTAACAGTAAATGTTTTTTAGCAAAAATCTTCAAGACCGAAAATAGGGGGGCAGTTCCCCCCTCTTTTTTCGGGTCCATTCATACACCAAGATTGGACCCTCATCACCAAGATGGGAGGCCTTCTCATCTAGATGCATCACTGTGAATAATCCCCAAGATTGGAATGAGGTGGTCCCCCGAGATGCATCACTGTGAATCATCACCAAGATTGGAATGAGGTGGTCCCCCTAGATGCATCAAATTACCTGTGAATCGTCCCCTAGATTGGAATGAGGTGGCCCTCTCACCAAATATTTCATTGGACCTGTCCAGCATATCATTGGACCCGTCCAGCATGTCATTGGACCTGTCCAGCATGTCATTGGACCAGTCCAGCATGTCATTGGAGCCCCGTGTTAAAACTATTTTTGGGAGACGTCTGTTTCATTTGATATAGATGTAATCTCAGTTTAACCGGACTCTGGATAATTTCAACACTAGATTGTTTCATCAGATTCCATGGGATATTTGTTTCATCAGATTCCATGGGATATTTGTTTCATCAGATTCCATGGGATATTTGTTTCATCAGATTCGACGGGATATTTGTTTCATCAGATTCCATGGGA
The DNA here is from genome assembly GCA_019973935.1 of Trichonephila clavipes. Lineage (NCBI taxonomy): Eukaryota > Metazoa > Arthropoda > Arachnida > Araneae > Nephilidae > Trichonephila > Trichonephila clavipes. The sequence goes on along the minus strand of BMAU01021289.1, from coordinate 305,196 downwards.
TATTTGTTTCATCAGATTCCATGGATGTTTCATCAGATTCCATGGGTGTTTCATCAGATTCCATGGGTGTTTCACTTGATTCCATGGGGCAATGTGTTTCATCTGATTTCATGGGGAAATTGAGAATCAACATGGTTCCTCCCTGGGAATGATGATTTCATTCACGGGTACATTGTGAGGATCAATCGAGTCAAAAATGGATTCTTTGGGGGCTCGACAAACCTTTTTCACATCCCCAAGGTGGGGATTACAATACGGGTGTAAAGGTCCATCTTCTCCGTCCATCTTGAGTAGAAGGTCTACTAGAGGGAGAGGGTGAAGCGTGCACCATTTGCAATACGGTAGGTCCTTGAATGGGTTTCACGACGGCCACGGGTCGGGGAACACGGGGATCTCGTTCAGGCCACGTAAAATGCAGTTCGTGTTCAAAATGTTTTTGTATATTGGAAGGAATCGTATAAGGAGTACTCCGCGTAGTACTCTTTTCGTGGCGCATGACCAGAAAATTCATAGTGTCTTGCTTTCGTTAAAAGGCTCGTCAATAGTTCTCTAACCCAACAATTCGTTTAAGCTGTCTTGTCTCAAAGATGATTTCTTTGGGTTCGGGAGTGTCACCTCAAAGGGTTCATGGCAAAATATTGACAATTTACTTTGAAAAACTTGTAAAGTTTAAATTATTCATTATTCTGACAAAACAACAATGGGAGCGAAACAATATTTTTAGTTCAATCTTTACCAATTCAACACTGGGGTATTGTTTCATCAGCTTCCATGAGAATACAATTCTTTCGTCAGATTCCATGGGAATACTATTATTTCATCAGATTCCATACTATTATTTCAATTCGATTGCATGAGAATACTATTATTTCAATTCAATTCCATGCCATTATTTCATCAGATTCCATGGGGATTCAATAGAATTGTTTCCTCAGATTCCATACTATTATTTCATCAGTGGGCATCAAATTCCACGAGCAATACAATTGGTGGCCAAGAGATTGTCGTCACGGGGATTCAAAAAAGGGGTATTTGACTTCTTCTCGACGCACCTTTTTCACATCTAGTTTAAAACGACGAATCCACTCGGGTATAAACACACTTTTAGCATCACGAGTGTCCACCATGGTCAATGTCGGGCCCTTTTTAAATTTGTCCGTAATCTTTCGCATACCTGTTTGATGAGCATATCCATGGGTGAGTGCCTTTAAAAACAAATCTCTCATCACTGCATTTTCACTTTGCAAGATGGAAAAAAATCCTTTGATATCCACTAAACGGATATTGTGAATAGCCTTTGGATAAGATCGATGCGAAGGCAACACACATGCTTACAAGAAAACACGTGGAAATGTGTTTACGAACGTTTTTAATGTGTAACAACTGGATGAGATCCCAAAGACGAAAGTACAGGTTACCCTTCTCCCCAATCAAGATTTGGATGGAAGGAGTTGAAGTATTGAGAGCCAACCGGAACCACATGTTGAAATGTTGAGCTGCTGTTGACTGTAAAATATTTTATATATATATATATATATATATATATATATATATATATATATATATATATATATATATAAAATTTATTTCAAGATTATACTGGTGCAATGCAAGCTTACAAAGAATTTATTAGAGAACAAACTGCAAAGAGTTTATTAGAGAACAATCTGCAAAGATGATTTAGGGACGTTTTATCATTCCGTGGACCATTACATCGGCCTGGTGTTCTTTTCCAATATAATGCATCACCTCGGGAATGATGTGGTCCAAATACATGTAGGTGGGGAAATCTGTTGCTCCAATCAACAATGTCCATCCGTGGTTGTCTCTTTCCAAATATTCTTTTAGCAAATGATACTTTAGAAAATGTTGCAACTCTTCTTGAGCCACTCGCACGATATCACTGCGATCCCAACCATCGTTGTCTTCCAAGAAGGAAGGGTAATATTTTAAATTTTTGACGATATCTTGATAGGTAAACGAATGTAAGCTTTCTTGAGTCGGACGAATCTCCACCTGCTTATTGTCAAAAGGACTCGCAAAGAAGATGCGATAAGGAACCCATTGGGATTGATATCGCATCCATTCGATGGAAACGAGGTAGTGGCAATTGGGTGGGGTGGTCATGATAACTGAATAGAGAAACTCGATTGAGCAGCTGAAAATTAATCGGTGAGTTGACTTATAATGATAAAGTGTAAAAAAAAAATTTTTTTTTAACAATGTATTGTCAAAAATTTCAATGCTTACATTCCGAGTTTGTAATTTCCATAATGTTGTACAAGATTCGTACTTACATACCTTCCGTTTTTTAATACAGTTCTTGTTGTTTTAATGTCTAGATTGAAGCATGTCTTCTATGAGTCGGTCCACTGTATTTGGTATAAACTCTAATACTGGTATACTGTCACTTTCAGAATCACTGTCGGAATACAAGTCACTTTCAGATTCCGTGTCGGACATTTCTTCCGGTTCAACACCTAGTATATCTCGTAAAAAAGCAATTTGAATTCAGATGGACCACATCCAATACTTATTTTATCGCTGTTACATAATTTACCGCGACAATAGGGACATATATGTTTACCACTCTCCACCCATTGTTTTAAGCAATGTGAATGAAACGTGTGTTTGCATTGACTCAGTGTGTACTGTTCAGAGTCATCACTGCTCAAACATATGGAGCAATCACTTGAATCCTTGCTTCCGTATGGTAATGTGTGCTCGCTGCTCAGTGAGCTGGAATCATTGCTTTCCGTCATTCTTTAGATATGGTGGGTCCAACTTATTTGCCAACTGCGTGATAAAATCCACCTTCTTCAAGACGGGAATCTCTTTTGATAGCACTGACATTTGATTTTGATTTTTGATCACATTCCCTTTAAAACTTGCTAGTGCCCTGGTTGAAGTTAAAATAACATTAAAAAACACTTTTTTTAGTATTCACATTTCCTTTTTCATTTACAAACATTCCTACACACACAAAATATATTTCGCTCAGAATATTTGCTTCTTACAATTTTTCAGATACAAAAATATTTGCTTCTTACAACAGTCAACATAGTTTGTCACTTTAATTTCACCTTGCCACAGAGTTCCCATGCATCAAATGACATGGTTTGTCATTATGCTTGCAAAACTGTCAAAAGGCATTCAACTCAATAATTTGTATAAACATCCACCCATCACAGTAGCTGAGATACTAATCATCACATAATAGTAGAGACGTTTTCTGGAATGGCATTCTTCCAAAGCTTCCAGAAAGGATTCGGCCACTTTGAGAGCGATAAATTTAATTTCAAACATTTTCACGGGAAATTTTTCGTAGATGAAACGTAGATGGAGCATAAACAACAGGAGGAGGTAAGATTCCGTGATTAAATTCATGTTTCCCTTGAGTTTCAAAGTATTGAACAATTGTTGAATTTCCTTGTCCAAGTGGTTAGGTGAGAACAATTTGTCCACATTCATTTGTATAAGGGCCGAGATTTTAATATCCAGTCGAATGTTGTTGGAGAAGATAATGTAACGAATCCATTGGGACAGTTGCAATTGTCGCTGTGAAATGAGAATGTCTTCCAAGGGTAAACGCAAGACGTGTGTGTTCAACTCTTCAGAAAACTGACGAGTAAGGTCACTACTAGACATTGCTTTGTTTAAAGAGGACATGAATGAAATGATCCAACTGCCAGGGAGATTATAAAATAGTTATTGAAAAAAAAACATTTTTTTAGAGTAAATTTATTTTCCAGATGGTATGGTAGTTTAAACACCAATTATGAAACCCATACTGTACCCTCGGGATTGTCACATTTGAATCGTTCATTCCGTTTACGTGTTTCCAAAACACTCTCTGGTTCTTCTTTGGCCGAATCGATGGAATCTTTCACTGATTCTTCATTCTCTGGAGTACAATTAAACGACATCCAGTAATGCTCAAACAAAATTCGTTTTTCAAAGGGCAGTTGCAAAAAGACAAGTTTCCCATTCATACTTTCAATGGGTTTTTCAGGAAGGGTCGGTTGATTATTAAACAGTCTTGAATAGATTTGTCAGACAAGGGTTTACCATCCATACACTCAATCATGTTGACAGGGGTGAATGTCTCCTTTTCTCCAATGCGAAATATGCTTGTAATAGATTTCCACAGCCTCTGGTACCAGGGATCCATGGTCACATAAGAACTTGAGAATAAAAGTAGCACAAAGAGTTGACTGCCAACTTTTAAACAAGCATAAAAAAGAAAAAAAAAGTTTTTTTTTTACTCGCATAGAATACTTTTTTGGCTTACAATATTTTCACGCCGACTTTTCAAATGGTGAATCTCTTTGTCCATGCATCAGATTACAGGGTTCTCGTTTAGTCAATCGTCTCCACAGCAAATAGGCTTTGGTGACGGCACAGCTTTTTCTGTTACACATTTTGCAAGGATATTTCAATTTATTCGGTTCTGGATCCAAATACACGTTCATCTCTTCGGGGGCAATTCTTTTCAGAGACATTAACAAATCAGCCACATACACATCCATGATTTTACATTCGACGAGAGCAGCCATCACACGCGTTTTCCATTGAGCCATGAGAGGGTATCGAAACAAGAGTGTGTCCATGACGACTACACATTCAGACTCGTCCACTGCCAGCGCTGCCAATCCTCCTGGTTGGTGATGAGATATAATTTGCAAAGGAGTTTCAGCCCAAGACGGGGATTCCATAGTTTCCATGATCTATCCACCTTGTTTTTAGCTACGATTAAATGTCTATTCATTAAGTAACCACAAAAACGTTTAAATGTCCACAAAAGCGTATTTCTAGCCACAAAAGCGTATGTCTAGCCACAAAAGCATTTAAATGTCCACAGTTGTATTGATCAAATAGCCCCGTTTCAATCCTCTGTGGCCACTTTCTTGGCATCCATGGCGTCTTCTTCAGCGGGTAGCTTCTTTTTCGTCTGCTGACGCCATTCCGCCATGTCGGTCAACTGTCCACGTACATGCTCCACGTACATGTCTTTGTACTCGGTGTTGGTGCATGTTCCATCGAAAATGCTTTCCAAAAAGGATCGACACTCTTGGGGGGTATTTACCACCTCATCTCGCAAAACAACAGACGTACGGCTCGGACGTGTTTGCCACGAATATCTTCGGCATCGTAACGAAACAATTCGACATATTTCTTGGGATCGTCGCCCTAATAGCCATCCATGGCAAAGAATTCATACACTGTTTTGGGATCGCTGATTTTGTGTAAAATGCCAATCAATTTGATCAAATCCGAGGATCGCACATTGTCTCGACCCAATATGCGTTCCACGCAATGTTGCTCGTCCAAAGTGGTATTTTTGGAGCGTTGATGCCAGATTTTGAGGAAATCCTGGTGCAGATTGGAATCCATCAAATAGGGAGCTTGTCGAGACAATTCCAAGATATGGGACCAGGGCAGATGGAAGGATTCAGACACGCGCCTCAAAACGCGCGTGACAATAGTCTCAAACGTGAGATGGGGGTTGTCATTGGAGCATTCAATCTCTCGTGCAAAGAGACTCATCCAGAAAGGAGAAAGTTGTTTGTCCATGATACTTGATTATGGCTGCTGGAGGTTTTAAGCAACATATATAAACTAAAAAAAAAATTTTAATATATTTTTCCGAGTCAAAATATTTCAGAATCATTTTGTTTCTCAATATTTTTTGGGTGATTGTGTTTGATAGGCATTTTCCCCTCACGTTATTTTGGTGAAATTATTTCTGGACTCATCTTCTGCATTGCCTATATCATTTGGAGAGTGTAATCCGCTGGATTAAATTGGCTCAAATGGATGTCCAGTGCAGTGGGGCCTTTTGCAATACCTCTGCAGACCCCACCTGAAAAAGAGTCTCATTTTTGGGGGCATGTTGGAAGATAAAACAAAGGCACATGGAGGAAACAAATGATTTTTCGTGAACTATATTTTACTCTTTTCTTCCCACTTTTTTCCCACTTTCTGAAGATCACAATAATGGATTATTTCAGTATATTTCAAGGATATATAGTATGATTTGAGTATATTTCAGTGGCCGCGGTAGCCGAGTGGTATAGGTATCGGACTGTGGCTTGCTTTGTCACAGGTTCGAGCCCAGTACCACTAAAGACCCGCCGTGTAGGGCAGCGATGCACGTTAAATCTGTCGAGAGCTGAAACGTCCTCCCGTTGGTGTGGTGTGGTAGTCAGGAGAAGGGGGTGCCAGCTCAGGTGTCGTCCACGTCACTTGACCATGGTTCAAAATTACGTGGTCCGTCGCCAAAAGCCCTCGTGTAGCTGAACAGTGCGACGTTAATATTCAATCAATCAATCAATTGAGTATATTTCAAGGACTGGTCGGGTGAAAATTTAAAAAGTTTGGGCATGTTTACTCGTTTTACAATCAATACATGCAAAGGATTGTATCCCTAAATGTTGCGAGGATATGACGGTGATGTCCCACCATCCGAAAAACAGGGTCTGGATGTTCACAAGCAATGCATGCTTGGACGTTGGGGATAAAGGAATCGTCAATCAGGTCCTCGTTTCGTACAATGTTTCGATATTTTAGAATCATTTCCTCTGGCGACAATTTGATTTAGCCTGTATCCAAGCCATGTGAGCCTTTGGCAGCAGAGTGGGGTCCCCAGTTTCGCTGGTTGGCTCAAATGGATGAAATTCAAATGTTTCATTCCCAGCTAAAACAGTACACGTGGTGCCTTTTGCAACACCTACCAATCTACAAAACTTCTTGAATGCAGCCCAAGAAATGGTCCCATTTTTGGGGGGTAGAGAAATGTTGGAAAAAATAATGTCCAGTTTACCACCAAGAGGGATGACTCATGTCAGCAATAAATAAGAAGCAGTAATAAAGAAGTAGCTTTCTCTCTATACATTCTTTCTACATTCTTACTACATTCATACTACTATACATTAAATATATAAGGTAATGTTAATTTCTTTCACTATGAGAGTTGCTGAAATTGAAACATACTTGCGAGACACTCTTTAAAAGTTCACAGGAAAAATCTATTTTATAAATAGAAATAATAACTATAAAAAAGAATGTGTAGTATTAAAAGCAGAATATTTCCGAGGCAATACAATAATGTAATTTTTCTTCCTTGTGAAATGTGTGCATGTAAAATTTTTAAATTAAGGCATTTTATATTAATAATTTTATAATTTCAGTTCTTATTCCTGATATATTTTTCATACAAATGTAATACTTTAATATTATAGGAAGAAAAACAGCTAAAATTTCTGTCGTGACCGAAAAAAAAAATTTTTTAAGTTTTTCTTGAGTTTTCTTGTGTACTGTCTAAAAGTTTATCATTTATAAAAATGTGTGGGTTGAATACATATGAAAATGCAATTATTTTAAAGAAAAACGTATAAGTAATATCTTAAAGTGGTATTTTAAGTTTTGTTAGTTCTGTTAGTGAACAGCGCCCTCTAGCGGCTTGTAAAATAAAACGTCAGTGTATGTGTAACAATCACTCTGAGAGGTAGTGTACGGAGTAGAGAAATTAAAGAGATCACAGTCCACTGCTAGTGTTGTTTATTGTGTTGAGTCAAATCATGGTCAGCCTCACCGGAGGTAAGCGACCGAATGGAAATGTGTATTTGTGAAACCATGGATTATCAAAATTCACAGTGAAAAAGAAAAAAAATAAGTGATGCCCAAAGTGTGAATAGAGACCGATTGCGAAACCGAAACTTTAGCGAGCGTCGTGAAACAGCGATCTGAGGAGGTAGGTGCAATTAATTGATCCTTCTATTAGTAGCCTTAATTCATTAATATGTCTTTAAATAAATTAAAGAAAGACGAGTTAAAAATCGTTGCGGAAGAGTTAAATTTAACTGTACCAGAAGGAGCAAAAATCGCTGACTTAAAAAAATTAATTGTAAATAGTGACGTTTACAAAAATGATAAAGAGTTAGTTCAATCTGCAATCGACTATGCTTTGGCGGAAATTAAAAATAAGAGATTCGATAGTGAAACTAAATTAGAATTTGAACGAATTAAATTAGCGCAATTGCAAAAACAATTAGAGCTTGCAAATATCCAGAAGAATTTACTTCAAAATTCCGATATTCAAAATCCGAGTGTTTTTGAAATTGCCGCCAATATTAATGTTGAGACTTTGTTAAAGTCCGTGAAAACTTTAACAATACCCGCACCTTCAAGAGTGGAATCATATAATTTATTTTTCCAGTCAATTGAAAAAGCATTCAAAATAAAAGAGGTTCCCGAACAATTTAAAGGCGAAATTCTTTTAAATATTCTAGGTGAAAGAGTTAATAATTTACTAGTTCATGTTTCCGAAGAAGAGTTAAATAATTATAGTAAGCTTAAAGATGTAGTATTAAAAGAATTTTCTCCCACACCGCAAGAATGCTATAATAGATTTCAGAAAGCGCAAAAAATAAGTTCAGAGAGTTATGTACAATTTGCATCACGATTATGCGCGACATTTGAGTATTATTGTCAGCTGCGCAGTGGGAATGATTTTAAATCATTGTGTGAGTTAATTGTATTGGATAAAATAATGAACGCACTCGACAGAGAATTATTGTCTCACATGAGTATAAAACAGGGAGAGAAGTATTTTAAACCACAAGAGTTAGGGCGTGAGTGTGATATATATTTGTCATCGAAAGGCAAAATTAAAAATGAGATGTTTTCTAAGCCCTTTTGTGAAAATGTCAAGCGTTTCAGTTATAATAAACAAAACAAATTTAATGCTTAAATACCGCGAGATGCATCGAATGTATTTTTTTCCGAGTTAAAAAATGATAAATGTGTATTGTGTAAAAATAATGTTCATGCTTTACAATTTTGTCCACAATTTAAAATGTTTTCTGTAAACAAAAGAGTAGAATTTGTTAAAAATAATAGATTTTGTTTTAAATGTTTTTCACCTCAATGCAGCGTTAGAAGATGTAGATCAAAAAATTGTTTCTTCTCTAAGCCGCATAATAAATTATTACATTACCCCAGAGAAATGAAAGGGAATTCTTTCTTCCCCCTGGAGACGATGACAGAGGTTAACCAGGATGAGCCACAATTCGCCTTGAGTGTAAATGCTGAATCTTTCGTTCCGAAAGTAGACAAAACACAGATCGTGGCAACCGCATGTTTTAAAAACAAATGCCTTTTGAGTACTGCTTTAATTCTTGTGAAAGATAAATATTCAGAATGGCAGACATTTAGGGCCTTGTTAGATTCGGGAAGTGAAACATGTCTAATTTCGAATGAGTGCGTGAATAAATTACGACTTAAGACCGAAAGAATAAATAAATTAATCTCGTGTTTAAATGATGCCTCTATGGTTGTAAATGGGTGTGTTAAAGTGGCGATTTCTAATCAAAATAAATCTTTCGAAAGGGAATTGGATATGCTCGTAGTTTAAAAAATCACTGATTTTATTCCGTAGAAAGCGTTAGAGATAAATTCTGATTTTCCTAAATTTGTGGAATTAGCGGATTCTAAATTTAATGTTCCCGGCAAAATTGATTTATTATTAGGTGCAAATATATTTTATGAGTTATTGAAACCGGAAAGAATTAAAATAAAAGATTCGCAATTACTGTTAGTCAACAGCGTATTTGATTATATAGTAACGGGTAATTTAGATTCAATAAATGAAACTAAGGTTCACTGCGGTTTGATTCGTGATGAGGACTTGAATAAAAATTTAGAAAAATTTTGGAAATTAGAAGAGGTAGAGGAACCAATAGTTAAAAATAAAGAAAGGCTAATTTGTGAGGAACATTACGCGAATACTCATTTTAGAACTAAAGAAGGTAAATATGTAGTATCTATGCCCTTAAAAAAGGAACCCTCGTGTTTAGGTAATTCGAAAGACATAGCCCTCAAACGACTTGGATCGCTGTGGAATCGCTTAGTTAGAGATGAAAATTACTTAAATTTATATCGTGAATTTTTAAGAGATTATGAAAGACTGGGTCACAGGAAGGAAGTGACTAACGAAACTGAACCCAAAATCACATATTACGCTACCCATCATGGAATTTATCGTCCAGAAAAGTCCACAACAAAACTTAGAGTTGTCTTTAACTGTTCTTCGTTAACTGATAATGGAATATCCTTAAATGACATTCAATATAATGGAGGAGGGATACAAGAGGACTGATATGCGCAAATGCTCAGGTTCAGAACTTACACGTATGCATTTACAGCAGACATTAAAATGATGTATCGAACTATATTAATTAACCCTAAACAGCGTAATCTGCAGAAAATCGTTTGGTGTGAAAGTGAACATGAATCACCCAAAATTTACGAACTTTCGACTGTTACCTATGGCACTGTAAGTGCTCCCTACTTATCACAGAGAACTTTAACCCAATTGTCGATGGATGAAGAGGCTAACTTCCCTATAGCAGCTTCCGTTTTACGGAACAACTTGTATATGGACGATGTCCTTTGTGGTGCTGCAACGTTAGAGAGGAGGCAATTGTTCTCAGACAACAATTAAAAGGAATTTTGAAAAGTGCTGGAATGGAGTTGCATAAACTTTGCGCCAATCACGAGAAATTGTCACCGGATCCCGAACAGAACTACAATTTTGCAACTTTAACAGAGACGAAAACGTTAGGAGTGTCGTGGAAGCCGAACCTAGATTGCTTTTTGATTAAAGTGAAAGTCTGTTTGGACAGTTCTTATACTAAAAGAGACGTCTTGTCTACTATTGCCAAGATCTTTGATCCTGTTGGACTGATGGCACCAGTAATTTCCAAAGCAAAGATTTTCCTCCAGCGTTTGTGGAGAAGCAAATTGGAATGGAATGACCTTCTGCCAGCTGAAGAATATCGAGAATGGCAACAATTCCTAGTATCCTTGGAGAATATTAACAATATAGAGATACCAAGGCGTATTTTTGTCGCTTTTCCAGAAGTTATTGAGATCCATGGCTTTGCAGATTTCCTCCATTATTTTGAATTAGTGCCAGATCTCAGGAGTAAATGCCTTAGAGACGCAAAAAAAAAACAAAAAAAAACTACAATCAGTAGGCCATTTAAAGCATGCTAATCTCCTTTCTGTTCAAATTTATATTTCTACAGATACAATTTATCATAAACTTTTGAAAGAATTTCACTCTATCACAAAATTGCCTAATCCAAATCAACCAGGGAAACATAACGCTGTTCATTACATAATGGTGGCAAAACCCCGAAAGTTGGCGCCAGATCGTTTTAAAATTGCGAAAACAGAATTTCAAAATATGATGCACCTGGGGCATTTACGACCTTCGAAAAGTAAGAACGCGTCGCCACTTTACATGGTTCCTAAGAAAGGTACTTTAGATTGGAGACCTGTTGGTGATTATAGAGCCTTAAATTCTCAAACATTAAAAGATAAATACCCCATTCCTTGTATTGCTGACTTTACAACTGAATTACATGGCTCAAAAATTTTTAGTCGAATCGATCTATTAAAAGCTATCATCAAATTCCTAAATGTCCAAATCACTCTTTACCGAAATAAAAAATGAATTTTTCAACGAATTTAACGTTTCTATTCAGATTAAACCGGTTAGCGGAGAAACGGTGGAAATCCTCGGTTATTATGGAATACAATTGTCATTGGGGGAACTTCACTTTCAGCACATATTTTTATAACTAAACAAGATATTAATGATAATTATTGCGCTATTTTGATACGAATTTTTGAAATTATGGAATGCAGTTATGGATATGAGAAATAACCGTTTATTAATTAACAACTTTTCAGTTCCGCTTATCAATTATACGCTTCCTTCGCGTGCCGTTCAGACAAATTATATTCATGGATTTTTAAAACACAAAACGAGTGTAGGTCCTCACTCAGTCACCAGTGTTCGTGTTTACGTCCCAACATTACCTTATTCTACTTCTTCGGCTACAATACAGGGTTCGGTTAAGTTAAAAAGAAAAAATATCCATTTAGCTTCCTCTCAAATTAATATCGATCTGCAAATTAATGACACTATTATAAATATTTGAAACGATTCTGATAACATTGTCACCCTTAACAAGAACTTGAAAATAATTACTGTCAATAATTACGAAGACTTATGCGATTTTCTCGTTTCTCAAGATATTCTACCCCCACTTTCGGAGAAGGATTTCAACCTTTCATGTTGTGACTGCAAAATGAAAAAAGATTATTTCAACTTCTAATTTCGCATAAAAGCGTTTTCGCTCACTCGTGCTTCACATAATTAAACAACATAATTCCCCCCCAAAAAAAAAAAAAAAAATTCACTTCACTAATCAACATCACTTATTAACATTCCAAGTAATTCAATGTATTAATTTAAAATAATTAACAAACTCATCACCATGGTTCACAAAACTCGTAAAAAATGAAAAAAAAAAAACATTCTCAATTTTCAACAATACCGCTAACTCAAATTCATCTATAACCATCAAATTAATTACTCAAATATCACTCACTCTATAACATTAACTCAAAATTCTCAGTAACCTACCTAACTATTCCAAAATACCATTTTGTAATCATAATGATGTTGCTTTGTCGCTCTCGTACTCAGATGTGCGATGCCTCCTGCTCTTTTAGATTTTTCAACACCTTATGAAAAATGTGTTCCAAAGACGGTAAAAGCTTCTCAACATATTCGTACTTATTTTGTGGTGTGTCGGGAGTTTTTCTCATAAGTGTAAGACAATAGAATATCTCTGCCATGTTCTAAGAAAAAGGGCGATGTGTATGTAGCCTCATGAATCGCGGAGTTTAATGCTGCATTGTGTGCGGAAGTTGCTCGTCCCAGTCCTTTGTATTTTGCGTAATTGATGCAAGGATATTGGCTAGCAATTGATTGGGTTTCTTTACTCTCCCGTTGACGTGAGCTAATAGTTTGATACGTGTCTTTTATGGAATACCCATAACTCTGCAAAATTCAAAAAATTCTGACCCCTTAAAATATGTAGCGTTATCTACGACTAATTTGCGTGGGCAACCCCTATGTACAATATAATTATCAAAGAAAGCCTTATAAATCGTGCTAGACTTAATATCAGGAAGTAGAACGATATGAATGTATTTTGTGAATGTATCTATCATGGAGAAAACATAACTATTATTCTTAGGCGTGGTCTTTAAAGGACCGAAAATATCAATGTGACACGTTTCTCCCGCTTCTTGACTTTGTTCTACTGTCTGATGAGGAAGTGGTGGTATTTTGAAAGTATTTTTTCGAGATAAACATATGGTACAGGAACGAACAAAATTTTTAGTATCCTTGTACATATTTTGCCATAAGAAATTTTCACTGAGACGTTGGTAAGTTTTTAAAAATTTAAGATACCCTCCATATTCGAAATGAATTGATTCGAGAATCTTAGCTTTAAGACAATGTGGAATGCAAACTTGTTTTCTAGTGGTATTAGACCTGGGTGACCTGGACGGGCGCTTAGACAAATGACATAACAAACCTTCCCCATTAATAAAGTAGTTGCTAACTTGGGGGCTAACGTCATTCTGATCAATTTTCTGTATAATATGACTTAGAATAGGATCTTCACTCTGCATTTCAATGAGATCTTTTGACTCGGGTAAAGCTATTGTGATGTTATTAATATAACGAGAGAAATGATCTGCGACTGAATTTAAAGAACCCTTGATATAGTGTATCTCATAATTAAATTCTTCTAGAGCCAATTTCCAACTCAAAATTTTAGAAGAAGGATTTTTGTTCGAAAGAAATCCTGAAAGAGGTTTATGATCCGTAAAAACTTTGAATTTTCTTCCCAATAAGAAAGGTCTCAAAAAATTTAATGATGTATATATAGCAAAAAACTCCAAAACAGTTGCGTTATATTTAGATTGCGAAGGTTTAACTTCTTTGAAAAAAAATATAAAGGTTTGACTTATGAGTTAGGATACTTTTGTTCTAAAACTGCCCCGATACAGCGAGATGAAGCGTCCGTCGTGATTTGCAATTCTGCGTTTGGATCAGGTAGTGCTAAGACAGGTGGGTTTAATATGGCTTCCTTAATATCATCGAATGCCTCCTGCGACTCAGATGTCCATTCAAATGGAGTGTTCTTTCGCAAAAGATTCGTCAATGGAAGAGCTCGTTTTGCGAAATTTTTAATATATCTTCTATAAAAATTACAACACCCTAAAAAAGATTCAATTTGCTTTTGATCCGTTGGAACTGGAAAGTCGTTAATTGAAACGGACTTATCTTTATCAATAAGGATACCTTCCGGAGTTACTACAAACCCCAAAAATTTACAATTCTTGATTAAAAATTGACATTTACTCGGATTAAATTTTAACTGAATTCTTTCAAAGCGTTCTAAAACATTACCCAATAATTCAAAATGTTCATCTATAGTTTTAGCAAATAAAATAATGTCTCGTCTATGTATACCAAGGCTCCGTTATGTAATAAATCTCTCAAAACTTCTTGTGCAATGGATTGAAATGCTTTAGGTGGGTTTTTTAGACCGAAACAAAGTCGATTAAATTCGAATTTTACACCGTCAGGTGTAGAAAATGTCGTCTTATGCCTATCACTAAAGTGAAGAGGAATTTGATTAAATGCTGACTTTCTTGTCTAATGCATAAAAATAGTTAGAACCCGAAATTTCATGTTAGATGTCGTTTAATGTTGGAATCGCGAAGTCTTGAGTCAAGGTGATTTCATTGAGTTTCCTAAAATCCAAAACAAGGCACCATTTTTCTTTTTGTTTAACAAACAGGGCTGGTGTGTTGTACTGGGATTTAGATTTAGAAATAATCCCTGCCTTCTCTAGATCAGCAATCTGATTTCTAAATTTGTTTCTTAAATTAAATGGAATTTTGTAAATCGGACAATTAATGGGATAGTCATCTTGCAGATGAATTCTATGATGCTCAGTAGCGGCAGCAAATAATTCAACAATAGAGCGAGCGAAAGCACTTTTATGCGAAAGAAGTTTAAATAATCTCTTTTTCATTTTTCTGTCTAAACCTGAAAGGTTGAAATCCTTCTCCGAGAGTGGGGGTAGAATATCTTGAGAAACGGGAAAATCGCATAAAAAGTCTTCGTAATTATTGACAGTACTTATTTACATGTTCTTGTTAAGGGTGACAATGTTATCAGAATCGTTTCTAATATTTACAATAGTGTCATTAATTTGCGGATCGATATTAATTTGAGAGGAAGTTAAATGGATATGTTTTCTTTTTAACTTTACCGAACGCTGTATTGTAGCCGAAGAAGTAGAATAAGGTAATGTTGGGACATAAACACTAGCACTGTTACTGAGTGAGGACCTACACTCGTTTTGTGTTTTAAAAATCCATGAATATAATTTGTCTGAACGGCACGCGAAGGAAGCGTATAATTGATAAGCGGAACTGAAAAGTTGTTAATTAATAAACGGTTATTTCTCATATCCAAAACTGCATTCCATAATTTCAAAAATTCGTATCAAAATAGCGCAATAATTATCATTAATATCTTGTTTAGTTATAAAAAATATGTGCTGAAAGTGAAGTTCCCCCAATGACAATTGTATTCCATAATAACCGAGGATTTCCACCGTATCTCCGCTGACCGCTTTAATCTGAATAGAAACGTTAAATTCATTGAATTTTTATTTTGGTAAAGAGTGAATTGGACATTAAAAAGAAACGGACGCGCCTGTATCAATTAAAATTCTAAATCTGTAGTTCTGGGAGCTAGCGTCGACAATTGGTAGATCAAATGTTTCGTCTTTGCTTTACAGGGGAGAAAGTGAACCCAATCGTCTCAAGTTCAATATTGACTTTCTCCAGGGAAGTTTAAATTTTCATTCCCTCTATTCTGCCGGAACCCGCCTACATTTCCCATTTCACGGAAATTTCCTTGTGAAACGGTTGGAAAACGCCCTTCAATGGATCGAGGAGTTGCATAATCATCGCAAAGGGCCGAGTCGTCGAAAGGAACGCGTCGTTGATTGACAGGTTGAATGCGCGAGGAACGGGAAACTGGAATTTCACCCCTTCGAAAACGGGGGGGGGGATTTCAAGGACATTGATCAGCGATTCCCTTTCTGCATTCTGCTTGTCGATGTCCCTCCAGGGCGCAATAAAAACACTTAAAAACATTTACTTTTCCGTGAGATTCACCCTTCGACGTTTCTCGAGCAATTACTGTACTATCCTCCTGTAACCTCTCGACCCTCAAATTTAGTTCCTGCAACTTATCTGTCAATGCTGAAATGACCGGTGATTCTGTGGGTAGAGACGACAAACCGGAGCGCTCGTTTTCGCGATTTCATCTAGCTTTAAATTCTGCTCTTTGATGAGCGCAGCGTTAATAGATTCCTCGAGAGTATTGGGATCTCGCGCCAACACAAATCTGCGAATGTAGTTTCTTAAGCCGCTGATGAAACGTGACTGCAGAAGTTGATCATTCGCATTGCGCGCTGCTGTGGTTAGAACCGAATTACTGGATTGGAAAATTTGTGTTCCCAATTTATTAATGCGTGCTGCGAATTCTTGCACACTCTTGGAAGAACCCTGAATGCATGAGGAGAATAATTGGAGCCGCGTAGATAACGGAACGGTCCTCTTAAAACTCGTAATGAGAACTCTAGCGATGTCGTTGTACTCGGTTAAATGAATGTGAGTTGGGTCAGAAAAAAAATTCCTCAGCTATTCCCGCTAATTTTAACTTAAGAATGGTAACTTTTTCAGCGTTAGACCAACCACCCAACTCTGCCACATCATTAATTTTTCCAAGAAATCTACGGGTTCCCAGCGATTCACTTCCGTCATACATTGGAATCAATTCGATTAAATTAATTTTTTCAGACGCTGGCTGAGCCAACGGGGGCTCCCCTTGTCGCGTACACGGCATGTTTAAACCCTAAATGAAATAAAATGTTAATGAGAAATAAAGTGCCAAATTATTATTAACATTAATTTTTTTAATCAAAAACGAATTGCAACGGATAACAAAATTTATAATTATAGCACTCGTGCAAGGAGAGAAAAAAAACCGGAAAATCAAAACTTTTAACTAACAGACTTTCGCGTAACTACGCATAAAAAACATGCAACATCAATATACTGATGGAGAAAAAAAATTCGGTACCTGTTACATTGCAGACGCTTCTTCTAGGAGAGCTTTCAATCACAACTGAATTTCTACGTAATAAAAAAACACTGCGAGAAAAATTGTACACACACAACTGATAATTGATCATAATAAAAAAATTAAAACACAATGGTACACAATAAGAAATTATTACATGTCTCACAGATGAACTAAGATTATCATTGGGTGACCCAACATCTCATCTAAATTTAAACTCGCGAGGGAAAAAATAGAAGAAAAAAATTCACAACAAAACATAATGCCAAGGAGAAAAAAAATTCGACGACAGGTCACGACACCAAATGGTGCAAAGAAGAAAAATTTTGTCGTCTGGTCACGGCGCCAAATGATGCGACGCTATTAAAACTTATTTAATTTCTAAAACTTTGAACCCAGTTTCCTGATTTCACATCGCATCATGATTATAGTTAAAATTAAACACTAATCTTCTATTGACAAATTAACTTTACGCTAAATTAACAGTCCGATCGTATAGTGGTAAACAATTGTATTTATTAACAAACATACTGAAAACCAAGTTAAAATTTACAAAGGCGGTACTTATCTGAGAGGAAAGGGGAGTGGATGGGGGAGTTGACCCCGGGCAGGGAGTTCTCTTTCCAGACGGGTTGGTACTTCAGAAAGAATATGAAATAAAGGGGGGAAAGGCCACGAGAACTAAACTAAAATTAGATGATCGCGGGCGCCTATTCCCAGAAGGATGGGTGGAAAAGATAGACCATGATTGAAAATTTAACAAATACCGAAAACTCCCACAAAAAACGGGGAGGGATGACGTACCCCAAAGCACGAGCGTTCTATCGAAGCAGAGCGCCGGCGGAGGGAGGGGAAGAAACGCAGGAAGGAAGACGAGATGGCCGAAGGCTGTGAATCAACTCGGTGAAAAATTCACCTTAGAACCCAGAGTGAGAGATGCAGTGCAATGCAGCTAATTCATGTTGTTAAGAGTGTGAAAAGAGTGTTTTTTGTTGTGTTATGGGGGGCGGAGCAGGTTTCTCCACTTCGTTGAAGAGTATGCATATTTAATTTTAGGATGAAGGCCACGAGAAATGTTGTGTCCGTTCTTTTAAAGCTGACCGCACCACTTCGAAAAGAATCCGCTACGGATTCATTACCGTCAATTCTACCACCCTGATTAGACTCAACAGTCCGCGCAAGAACACAACCTTTCCGGCCATAAAGTCCGTTGACTTGAGACACACCCCAAATTCCTTAGAGGGCTGTTTCCTGTAAACAGGGCAAATATAAAAAGTACAATTGAATCTCCGGGACCGGCGGCCTCCCATCAATAGACGAAGTCACTCGTGACTTACCTGGTATTTACGCATTTGTCGATGACATTTTAATTGCCTCTAAAAATTCTCAGGAACATTATCAACATTTAAAAAACCTATTTTCAAACTTAGACGAATATGGTCTTTATATTAATGTTTCTAAATGCATATTGGTGCATCGACAATAGACTTTTTAGGCTTTAATCTGTCAGAAAATGGAATTAAACCTCTAACTGATAAAGTAAAATGTATTCTAAATTTTCCTAAACCAAACACGTTAACTCAGTTGCGTAGGTTTTTGGGCAAGTTTAACTTTGACAGATGTTTTATACCAAAAGCCGCACACATTCTTGCCCCATAGTTCAGTTCTTAGAAGAGCTTACAAATCAAAATAAATCTCATTCTAATGTTCGCAAATCATCCGAACCATTAAAATAACGCAGAATAAGCCTTTCTTGCAGCGAGAAACGCTGTAGCAGAAGCTACCCTTTTAAGACATCCTATTCCAGGGGCTCAATTGAGTCTATGGGTGGACGCTTCAGATAATGCTATTGGAAGCCCTTTATCTCAATTATCACTAGGGAAATGGGAACCAATAGCCTTTTTCTCCATGAAACTTAACAAAAGTGGTCGACTTACGATAGGAAACTATTTTCAATTTATTCGGCTATAAAAAAATTCAAACATATTGTTTACAACTACCGTCAACAGAGGGCGCCACAACAAAGACTTTAAAAATATGTATCTGTTTCTTTTGTGTATTTCTGTAAAGCCATTTTATTACTGAGTCTGTTCTGAAATCGAAAAAGATGGTTAACTTTTGTGGTGTGAATTCAAGTCGAATAAATCTCAAGAAAATCCCCAAAAGGAGTCATCTATTGTTTCTCATTTTCAGAATTAATGTTGGTGAGTTTATTTAAACTTAGCTTTCCGGTAAAAAAGGTAAACCAATCATTTTACTATTAAATGAACTTACAAATCTAACATGGAGCCACCAGTGAGTAATGTTTATTCATTGTTGATGTATGCGTCATAAATAAATATTAATTCAGTAGATCATTTCCTGGAAAGTAGAATGTTTATTATTCTGACACAGTGTTACAACTGTAACCTGTTCCACCACTCTTCGAGCAACTGCAACATAAAAACCCGTTGCTTAAAATGTGGTGAACCACATAAGACAGGCGACTGTCCAATAAAGACCAAAATAGAAAACCCCACGTGCATCAATTGCCAGCAAAAAGGACACCTGGCAAACTCGCACCGCTGTCCGAAGTTTCCTAAACCCAAGCCAAAAAAGGGAGAAGCCTCCCAAAATAGAAATAATAAAAAAGTAAATACTAATAGTAATATTTTTAGCGCTTCTTCTGCCGTAGTGCAGAAAGAAGTCTCTTTTGCAAATATCGTTAAAAACGACAAGCAGATGGCGCCACCCCTCGACCAGTCCGAGCCGGCCAAATCGAAACCCGAGGCAACCCCCAACCCCCCCCCCCTAAAGAAAATAGAAATAAAAATAGCCCAAAGAATGTCGATTCCGAAAACTTCGGTTTCATGGACGCGATACTAGAGCTCAAAAAGTTCTTTACTGACTACCCATCTCTCTTAGAGCTGGGTAAGCAGTTGAGAAAGGCTCAAGGAAATGAAAGGGTAGATGTTTTCTACCGCCACCTCATCAGCCTTAATTAATGGACCCAAGTTGCTTCGGGTTTAGATTAGCATCCTGGAATGCGAACGGAATAAAGTCACGCAGTGTCGAGGTGCGTGACTTCATAGATAAGCACCATCCCGATGTTTTCCTAATTCAAGAATCCCACCTGGGACCGGGCGATACAATTCATTTTCCAAATTACACGGTCTACCGTACCGATAGACCGCACACCACTAACACCAGACCGCGAGGCGGCACGGCAATATTACTCAAGTCTTCCCTCCCCCATCACCACACACCGACACCGCCGATGGGTACGGTGGAAGCGACCTCGTTCACTCTCACCCCGCCCGGAGGCGACCCACTAGTCATCACTTCACTGTATATCTCACCCAGCGTGAGTTATCAGCACATCCACACTGACGTGGAAGCACTTTTCAGCCTTGGCGGCGCTTCCATCATCTGCGGAGACTTCAACGCCCACCATACTTCCTGGGGTTGTCGGAGAAACGACAACCGAGGCAACATTATCAAAAATTTAATTGACAGCACAGATACGCAAATTGTTGCCCCAACCACACCTACACGCTTTGGCTACAACTCCGCATCCATCATAGACTTTGCTCTGACGAGAAATATACACTGGCTCAGCCAAGTGGAATCGATCGCAGAGTTAAGTTCAGATCACAACCCATTAATCATTTCTTTCGACACAAACAGACGTTTCGCCTTTCCGAGGCGACTCGTGACTACAGACTGGGCGGCCTTTCGAGAACTCCTAAGCCCCGCCCACTACACTTTTCATCCAATCACTGCGCGCACGGGGGAAGACGTCGAAACACAAGTTGCCGACCTCACCGACGCGATCATAAACACACACGCACTCTCTTCCAAGCCGATTCGGGGTAGGAATTCCTACTACGTTTCGGATGAAACCCGACAGCTCATGATCGAGCGGAACAGAGCCAGGAAAACCTGGCAGTTCACGCGAGATCCGAGCGACAAGAGAGTGTTGAACAACATTCAAAACAGGATACACAGGAAGGTCAAAGCCTTTCAAAACAAGATCTGGGAGGACGAACTTCGAGCTCTCGACCCCGACGACGGATCCCTCTGGGAAATGTCGAAGGAACTGAGAAAGAAGAAGTCCCCAGTGTACGCCCTTAATGGCCAGGGCGGGATCGCACACACGGACTCTGACAAAGCTGAGGTGATTGCATGCTCCTTGGAAAAACAATTCCAAGAAAATAATATTACTCACACTTCTGATTACCTGATTAACAGGGTCGTCGAAAATTATTTCTTGAACGAGAATAATTTCGATGCCCCCTCTCCCCCTCCCATGCCCTCGGAGGTTCTTAATTATATTAAGAAAGCGCAAATTAGGCGCGCCCCAGGCAGGGAAGGGATAACTAACAAGATTCTCCGAAATCTCACCCTCCCGGTGATTTTTCAAATCACTAATATTATCTCTAATATTTTCATCACCGGACATTTTCCAGAATCCTAGAAACATGCTTCGGTGATTCCAATACTAAAACCTGGAAAGCCCCGTGGCGCTGCTGACAGCTATCGGCCGATCAGTCTGCTACCTGTGCTTTCCAAGCTAGCAGAGAGACTTATCCTCTCCAAACTGAACGATTTCCTCGCAACTAACAAAATACTAATCTCTCAACAACACGGATTCAGGCCTCAACTATCCACATCGCACCAGTTGCTCCGGATAGTTGAATATGCCAAGTCTGGATTCAAAGAGAAAAAATGCACCGGGGCCGTTTTTCTGGACATCCAGAAGGCCTTCGATCGTGTATGGCATACGGGCTTACTCTATAAGCTCATTAAAATTAACGCTCCTCCACAACTAATACTTATTATAAAATCTTTCCTAAGTAACAGATCCTTCGCCGTCAGAGTCAACGACACTCACTCCTCAACAAAACAGATAAGGGCGGGGGCGCCGCAGGGCGCACTCCTCTCCCCTACTCTATTCAACATCTACGTTAATGACATTCCAAAAACACGACAAACGACAGTCTGCCTCTACGCAGACGATACTGCGATCCTCACGCAAAGCACGAACAAAAACTGCATCACCCACTTCCTCCACAAACACCTGGCAGAGCTAGAGGACTGGTATAGAAAATGGAAAATTTCCATTAATCCTGGAAAAACTGAAGCAGTCTTCTTCTCTCTCGGGAACAGCACTCGCAAACCACCGCCCATACACGTCCAGAACCACCCGGTTCCATGGTCAAGATCAGTTAATTATTTAGGTGTTACATTGGACGAGCACCTCTCTTTTAAAGATCATATAACTAAAATTAATAATAAATTCGAGCTTTAGCTTGTCTTTATTACCCCTACTTCACTCGGAATTCTCCGTTGTCAATTAAAAATAGGTTGCTTATCTATACTTCCATACTCAGACCAGTACTCCTTTACGCTTCACCCGTCTGGGGGCATGCTACCAAATCTAATATCGACAGATTAGAATTCTCTCAAAATATCATGATTAGGAAACTAACAAACTCCCCATGGTTTGTGAGAAACGAGGATCTTAGATTCGCGTTAAATCTCACAACCGTGCGGGAAACCATCAAGAAAATTGCAACTAAATTTTTTACTAACTTAGAACTTATAGACAATAGAACTTTAAGAAAAATTGAAATTTATACTCCTGATCCTAATTTTAACAGACCCCGTAATATTTTACTTTAACATAAATTCTAACAGGGAGACTCGTCTCCCACCCCGATCTCAAACTAACTTTTTCTCAACCGACTCCACCCCCTTCTCAGTAGCTGCCTCCCCATTGGTCGAGCGTAAGTTACACAAACGATCTTAAATCCGACCGCTCTTGCGGCCATTCTCACCGAAGCGGACGACGAAAGGAAGGAAAGGAACCGGTTCGCCGGTCTCTCCCTTCCCTAGCCGCCCAGCACATCTGATTTATTGCCGCCGACCCCCTCTTCGGAGGACGAGTCGAAAGGCGCTCCTGTGATATTTTTCGCACACACACGACAGCCAAACGCAAACATCTACTTCCAGTTCTAATCCTTACAACACCTTTGCATTATTTTTTAATTATTAATTTCATGGCAATCTCTGTTTCTCTTAAATTCTTGTATACTTTAAATTTAAAAAAAAAAAGGGCAATTAATCAATTTTGAAAGTGACAAACCTAATTCTGAAAGATAGGAGATAAAGATCTCGAAATGAGATCAGGCGCTCCAGCCCCATCGATTCAACACCTCTTACTAGAATCGAAAACGATAATGATCTTATATAATCGAAACTAGATGTATTCTGAAAATGAAATTCGTCTGAAAGAATTCTTAATCTTTTGATGTGTTTATTATTCTATTATTTGAGTAAAGAAATGTATATCAATTAATTCGAAAAATATTATTATTATTATTTGTGAATTCGAAATGCAAGAAATCTGAATTAGTAAATTCGATGATTTTGTTTATTATTCTGAGTGAGACTGTATATTTATAGTAACTAATTCTGAAAAGCTGTATTTGAGTTGTATAGTTGCATTGAGTTATTATTTAAAAGATGGCTCCTGCTAAAGGAAAAAGTAAAATACCATTAGTGTTCCAAACTCAGATAAAAGAAATCAAAAGGTATTCTGAAACTGTTGATAATGTAATAGATTCTGATAATATTCAGAGAGTTTTTGCCTTAAAATGTAATATATTAAAATGTCTAGAAAGGTTAGAAGACAATTATTATGAGTTTTCTGTTTTGGAAGAATTTGTGGAAGATGTGGAATATGAAAGCTTTGCTAATTCTAAAGATTTAGCTGATTTGGCATTAGAAAAAATTGAGTCATATTTGACTAGTATTAATAGCAAAATACAATTCGAAGAAGATAAATCGAAAGTGAATGCTTATTCTAACATAAATCTTTCTAAATAAGATCTTCCACAATTTGCAGGTGATTTCAACTCTTGGTTGAGTTTTAAATCTATATTCTCTAGTTCAATTGATTCTAATGAATCTTTAACAGATATTCAAAAATTGCAATATTTACAAAATGCTGTCACTTTAGATGCTTCTATATTAATAAATGGATTCGCAATAACTCATGAAAATTATAAACAAGCATGGGAAACACAGTTGAATCGGTATAATAATCAGAGAGAATTGGCATTTTCCCAATGCAAAAGGTTCTTCTCTCTAAAAAATGTTAAACCTACTTCAGAATCAATTTCGGCCATGATAGACGTTTGTAATGAAGTACTCAGAAATTTTAAAACATTAGGAATAGAATGCAATCAATTGGTAGAACTCTTCTCTATTAGTATTTTCTCTTCAAGATAAGTTGGAAGATTCTATCAAAGTCAAATAGGAATTAACCCTTGAAGATAAAAATTTTCCTTCATTAAATAAATTTCTTTCATTTCTTGAAAATCAAGCCAGAAGTCTTAAAGGTATCAAAATTACACCACTCAAAGAAAAATCAAATAAAGTATCTCACAAGCCTTATTCACTTAAAACTACTGTAAAGTCAGATGACTCATGTAAACTTTGTTTTTCCTCTCATTCATTACATAAATGTGAAAAGTTTTTAAAGATGAATATAAATTATTGCTGGAATTTTGTTAAAAAGTCAAAGTTATGCTTTAATTGTCTGCGAGGGAATCAACGTTTCCTCATGCAAATTTACAACTTCTTGTCGTGCTTGCAAGCAAAGGCAACACACCATACTTCACCAGTTCCAAAGTAGTCCTAGAGAAATCCCTATTAGTAATTCAAATCAAAGTCTAGCTGCTACTAGTGACCAGAATGTAGGTCAGCCATTAGCTACATCTCAGGAACAGTTTTGCCTAGCAGGACAAATGAATTATTCCTATTCAATTTTGCTCTCTACAGCCATTGTTAGAGTTAAGAATTGTCAAGGACAATATGTAAACTGGCAAGCCTTGATTGATGGTGGGTCTCAGACCTCTCTAATTACAGAATCATGCTCAAAAAATTTAAACCTTCCATTTTATGAGTCAGAAAAATATTACTTTGGGTTTAGATAACAAAGTTGCTGCCTATGCTACTAAGCGAGTAGGACTTCAACTTTCTCCTCATTTTAGTCAGGATATCTTTGCCGTAAATGCTTTAGTAGTAAAGGAACTCACTTGTAATTTGCCTAACTTCATAGTTTCAAAATTCGATTGGCCTCACATTAATTGGCTGATCCTTCGTTTTATATTAGTCTACCTGTCGATATGATTCTGGGAGCTGATATATTCTTTGATGTAATTCAGTATGGAAAAATATCTGGGACTCAAAATCAACCATCTGCTCTAAACTCCAGATTCGGCTGGTTGCTTTCTGGAAAAGTTTCCATAGCCTGTCAGAGCGAAAAGAAGGTCATGTCTTTAATCAAATGCCATGCATTGCTCGACTTACAAAATCAAATAGCCAAATTCTGGGAAGTTCAGTCAATTCCAGAAGCTAGTAACCTCTCAGAAGAAGATCAAAAGGTCGAAAAATTCTACCTCGACCACACAAGGAGAAATCGTGATGGTAGATATGTTGTAAGTCTTCCTTTCAAAAACGAACCTTTAAACATGCACCTTTTTTTAACAATATTCTTTGTTTATCTTTTAAGGGCATTATTTTTATATCCACACTTTCTTTATTCAATTCCCTTTCAATTTTTTTAAAGTTAAGGGTGGAGGCTTGCCTAAGACCTTTCCTCTTTGGTTTCAGTTCATTTAGAGCCCTTTCTAAGTCAGGTTCTAACAAATTTAAAAGTTCAATTATTGTCCAAAGCACCCGTACTATCGCGGACGCCAAAATGTTACGGTTTAGGGTAACATATATTCAAGTTCGAATTCAAAAGTGTAGGACTGCAACTACCCGATGCCGGGTGCTGTCGATTTTCTTAAAAGAGTTCCAGAGAAGTAGGTTAAAAATGCTTTATTTACACTGCAAGCAAGTAGAACAATGGCTTCACTCTCTGCCTGCTAAATTTGCAGTGCCCGACAAAAGGCATTACATCATAGGTGTGGAGTCGTGACGTCACTCCACCCCTGAGCCATTCAAAGCAGGACTATTCTCACAACACCAAGCTACAAAGGCTGTTTCTTTGACCATCATCTTCTGATACACAGCATCAGTGACAGTACTTGCGATCATTGATTTGATTTGATGAAGATGAATGTGGATTTTAAGGGCGCAAGGGCCAACTTTGGCCAAGCTGCGCCAAACACTTGTTAAAAGAAAAAGCCTTTTTTTTAATATAAAAGAAAATATACATATAAAAGTATATACATACAAGTATATGCGTGCATGAATACGTGCAGGAATGCGTGCATGCATACGTATAATATATTAAAAATCCAAAGAAACACACAAATCAAATCAAATATAAAAATCCAATTTTTAAAAGGAAGGCAAATAGATTTTGGTGGGGAGATTCCCCACCAAGTCACTGGTAGTGCTGCCCAAGAGTTAAAACAGATGTATGAAAGCCAATATGATGATGCGATGATGGTTAAAAACAGACAGTTTGCTGCATGGGATCAGACGGCACAATCTATTAAAATGTGATAAACAGAATGTGGGACTTTACAGAAAGGACATTCTGGGCATTTTCATCCAACAAAAGGTGCCTGTGCGTAAACCGAGTATGACCAATGCGAAGTCAAGTCAAGCGGACATCATGTCTCCGCACTGGTAGTGCTGCCCAATGAGAAGTGGAAGGATGAATGCTATGCAGTTTGTTGAGGATCTGTTGATCCCAAGTCTCTTGCCATATATGATGGACAAAGTGCTGTATGGAGGTTTTTAAATCCTGGTAACAGACAGTTTGCTGCATGGGATCAGACATGGATCCTGCAGAGTTATCAGCCTGTTCATTACCAAGTATACCCACGTGTCCAGGTACCCAGGAAAAAATTATATCAAAAGCCTTCCTTTCTAATTTTCGTAGAAGAAAAGTATTTCCATCACAGTGGGGAGTCTACGCTCTGTTAAAAAGTGTAAGGACTCTAGATGACTCATGCTGTCAGTGTACACACAAAAATGACGGTGGTTGGAAATTAATATATGCTGAAGTGCGACAAGAATGGCAGTCAAATCAGCACTAAAGATAGACATGGAATTGTGTAAGGTAAAACTAAGAATGGTATTGTTAAAAACAACACCACACCCAACATATCCTGCAGTCTTCGACCCGTCCGTGTAGACTGGTATGTACTTAGAATACATACTGTGATGGAAAGAAAAGAGTTGCTGATAAATAACATCAGCAGTGCCTGCTTTGTCATAGCCTGAAAAAAAGGGTTACTAAAGTTAAAAATGTGGATGTCCCAGGGTGGAAAAGCAAGGATATTATTCTCCTGGATATTTATGTTACTTAAGTGGGCGTCATTTAGAACAGCCTTTGCTCTTTCCGAAAAAGGCTTGATGTTAAATGAACGGGCTTCATAGAGTCGGGTGAGACCAATGGCAAGAGAAGAGGGTTTTAATGGATGAGAAGGAACAGACATGGCACGAATAAAATAATTTCCACTTAATTGCCTCCGCCTTAATTCTAAAGGTGGTTGATGGCATACCACATATAAGCTGGTAACAGGCGAAGTTCTGAAGGCACCAGAGCAGAATGATGTATTGTGTCCAACGGTTTTAAGACAGATGTACGATTAGAACCATATTCTACACAACCATAGTCCAAACGTGAGAGGATTAGTGCTTGATATACTCGGAGTAACGAAATTCTATCGGCTCCCCATAAGGTGTTTACAGCACTTTTAAGATGTTGAGGGATCGTCACACTTCTTCCGCAAGTAAAGGACATGCGGAAGGAAAGTCAATTTACAGTCAAAGATTACTCCGAGGAAGCGCACCTCACTGACTACAGGTATTTGAATATTTCCTATATGAATAAAAGGATCTGGGTGTAGGTTACGTTTTCTGCAAAAATGGACACGGCTGCTCTTGGAAGGAGAGATCGTGTGTTCATTCTGATCACACCACTTAACTAATCGGTTGACTGTTGTTTGCAGCTGTCACTCAACTAACCGCATATCTGAACCTTGACAAGAGACTTGCAGATCGTCTACATAAAGCATTCCTCGCACTGAAGGTGGAAGGTGACTAAG
This sequence comes from Trichonephila clavipes, assembly GCA_019973935.1. Classification (NCBI taxonomy): domain Eukaryota; kingdom Metazoa; phylum Arthropoda; class Arachnida; order Araneae; family Nephilidae; genus Trichonephila; species Trichonephila clavipes. The sequence goes on along the minus strand of BMAU01021289.1, from coordinate 277,038 downwards.
TATGCTACTCATATGAATATGAAAAAGTGTAACGCTCAAAACGCTACCCTGAGGAACACCCTGATCTTTTGTATGAATTTTTGTGAAGATGAGTGACCAATGAGTGCATGAAAATAACGAACAGCTAAAAAGTTAAAAATAAAAATTGGAAGATTTCCCCTTAAGCCAAAATCTTGCATATTACGGAGAATCCCACAACGCCATGTTCGGTCGTATGCTTTCTCTACTTCAAAGAGGAGAGAAACCAAATGGTTTCTCTTAACAAAGGCATTCCTGATTTGGGATTCTAAGAATACAAGGTTATCAAGAGTGGATCGGCCCTTGCAGAATCCACTCTGCAGAAGAGAAATACACTTTTCTTTCTCCAAAACATATACCAAACGAGTATTTATCATGCGTTCAAAGGTCTTGCAGAAGCAGCTCGTCAGAGCAATGGGACGGTAATTCAGAGGATCTGTTGCCACCTTGACCGGCTTAAGGATTGGAATCACAATGGATTTTCTTCAGCTGGAGGGAAAGCAATGCTCCTACGAAACTCTGTTGAATAAAAAAAGAATGTTGGTTAGAGAGCTAGGATTTAGATGACGTAGCATCGTGTAAGGGATTCCATCTGGTCCAGGGCTTGTATTGTGCGCTGGTAAGAGTGCCTTGTTTAACTCAGTCATCGTAAAATCACAATTATATGGAAAAAAGGAACGAGTGGAAAAGTTAATTGTTGTACGTTCTGCTTGCTTCTTAATCTCGAGAAAACGAGAATTATAAGAGGCTGTACTCGATACACTCTGAAAAGTTTCACCCAGAATATTAGCTATTTCGTCTGGAAAAGAAAAGACAGAGTCTGAGGTTTGTAAAATAGGGAAGGAAAATTCCCGATATATTCCGTTAGCAGCCTTAACCTTTTTCCATAATTATTTACTGGACGTTGACGAGGTGAGTGAGGACACATATCGAAACCAGGATTGCCTCTGACTCTGACGCCTTACTCTGCAAGCATTTGTTTTTGCCTTTTTGAATGCCAAGAGATTCTCCGTAGTGGGACATCTGCGAAAGATTCCCCATAATTTCCATTGGTTCTTGTACGCTGTTTGACAATCAGCATTCCACCAAGATTTGTAATGTTGGAATGAATGACTTGAACTCTTTGGTATTGATAAATCAGCAGCAGCAATCAAAACATTGGTGGCTACTTGTACAGCAGTATCAACACTTTCTGTCTTGACCATTACATCAGGTATCACAGCCAACAGTGTGAAAAGAGCCCAGTCTGCACGATTATAAGAATACGTAGTTGGGAAGGTTTTCCCACTCGCATCATAATATTGAGAAAGGACAATAGGGAAGTGGTCGCTATTATATAGGTCCTTCTCAACAGACAAATTTAAATTAGGTAAGAGTGATGGTGAGCAGATGGCCAAATCTAATGTGTGAAAGGGTCGTGTGGGCTCGTGAAAGTACGTTTGTTCCTCGTGATTGAGCAGGCAGAGACAGTGATCAGAAAGTACCTGTTCGATCTGTCAGCCACGAGGGTTCATCTTCACACTACCCCACAGAATGCTATGTCCATTGAAGTTACCAAGTATGACAAAGGGTGCTGGCAATTGATCAACTAGATTGTTCAAGTTTTGTTGGTGGATAACAGCATTTGGTGGCAAGTAAAGACAGCAGACTGTAATTAGGCTCGTGGAGTGAATTCTCACGGCTACAGCCTGCAACGAGGTACGTGGTGGAAGAGCACTAGAAGGAACATCAAGGGATGTAAAAATACATACGCCTCCAGACACAGAGGATCCCTCCTTGTCTTTCCGCACACAACCATACCGACGTATCTTTGTTTTGTGACAAGACTTCAAGAAAGATTCTTGATCATTGATTTCATATAACTGTTTCCTGTTCTTTACAAATCGCAGCGTTCGTTATGCTTTTTTCTTACAGATTCTTGTGCATCAGCATCTATGGATTCTAGCCTTTTCAACTTGCCATCTGTGACCTTGATCGCTCTTTCGTGGTAGTCGAGTAGGTCGCGTATATTCCGTTTCCACATCGGCCAACCTGTTTCTCCGGTCAAAGGCCGAATATGATGTCCGAAATTCATACTTTTTTCCTTTCTAAAATATTTAGACTTGCAGGTTTCTTAAATAATCTGTATCAGTACCTCTAGGCTAAACAACAACACCTGTCTTCGGTTTTTTCCTTGATCGCTCCAAAATGGTGGCGCGATCACAATATCCCCGCCAAACTGCCGATCGGCGAAACCTTGCCGCGACTTGTTGCTTCCAAAAAATAAAGTTCTGTCTGCCCTTTCTATCATAAAAGACTCATAGGCTTGATACTTCTAGCGTGGTTTAAGCTTGTGCTGGTACCCATATCCTGTTTAAGTTTTATTATTAACGAAATATTAGTTGAATCAGAATACAACCGGCACACTTGATGACAACAGCTAGAAGAATTTTATATGAGAAAGAAAACTATAAATACAAATGAGATACACAGGCACCTTCTATTACCATAAGAACGAGATCCTGTTAGCATTAGATATTAAGTCATTATCTTTAACACAATTCACACACCCTGACTGCAAGCTTGTTCGTCAGTCTGGTGATTCAAACTGTTGCACTGCCATTTTTAATCATCATTCAAAGGGCGTTTTCTAACAGAATAACGTACGCCCTCATACCCTGTTGCAACCCAACATGCTCTATAGAGTATCAGCGTGCTGACTTGCTGGATCTCCAGATCTTTTTCTAATCAAGCACGAATGGAATATTATTAGACGGCAACGATAGAGTCTTCCACAGCCGGAACTAAGCAACCTTATGTGGATCGGCCAGGAGAGACAAGCATGCAATTCCATCACACAAACGGATATACGATACTTGTATGATTCATTGTTTGCATGCTTGCATTTAAAATTCTGGTGGTTACACTGGTTTTTTATGTGTCATCGTTTTACATTTGAAATGGCTCTTCTCGCGTCTACATTAACCCGTGATCTTAAAAGTTTAATCAATTAAGTATGTTACCTAGACAAATGTATTGCAGAAGTTTCATTAGTCTGTAATACCTTTTTCTTGGTGTTCGGATTTCCCCCCATCAGTATAAAATGTATCCGAGCATAACTAGGGACAGCTGTTAACTAAAAATGAACTTGTTTGATTTGATTAATATTCGTTTGTTCGAAATAAAATTTGTTCAAAAACACGCATGCGAAAATTTTGTAGAGATTGCAACAATACAGATATACGGAAGAAAGATGATTAGTGCTGCTCGACTCAAATGCGTGGAAATAATTTGGGTTACAATATCGGCACAAAATATTTTTGGTGCGCGTTGAATTTATAGCAGAAATCCATCAAGCTAGGGGGGCCCACTGGCGCTGGGGCCCATGGTGGCCACCAGTTCCGCCATCCGTTCAATCCGCCTCTGACTAGAAAATCAATAAATCTACAAATATATTAAAATGATGAAAATCTAAAGAAAAGGAAATTGATACAATATAATAATAAAAAAATTTAACAATTAGATATAATTTATAATTATTTAATAACCCATTAACAAATCTAGCTGCTTGAATAACATTTACAAATCTAATAGTATGAGCGCTATTTCAAGAATGACTTTTGTAGATTCAATTAAGCCAACCATGAACTTGGCGATTTTCAAAAAGAGGCTAAAAATACAAAAGTGATACACTTAATATGTGGATAAAAGACTTCGGTGCCTCCAACAAAAGTGAGCATTGAATATCCGGCCTAAGCGGTTCCTCTTATCTGTCAGAATCGATTTCAAGTGCTCTGGAGAAATATAAAGCTAGGCGCCATTTAGCTGTGTGGTTATTAAATTGATTTTTTTTAAGAAATAACAGATGCACCATTGTTGAATCACAATCCTATTCCAGGCTATCTAAACAGAAAAATGCTGAAGTTGGGAATTAGATGTGCCCGTTATGTGATGAAGAAAAGTCGGTTGTTAGCGGAGAACTTGCTCCAAAGGATTCGAGATTGTATTGCAAAAAATTTTAAATGCTTTACAATTCATTTTAAATATAAACTATATTTCGTAACAGTATTTGGACTTAGATTTGTCTTTGTAGATAAGATTCCGGACGAGTATGGTAGGATTTCCGGCTTCCTAACGATAAAATTATTAATGTGTGAATTTTAAAATTCTCTTGTTACAAGATGCTTTCTACGTAGGAATTTGTTCCCTAATTCGTTCAGTCTGAAAACTTCCTCTAACTATTCAAGACAGCGATAGCTTATCCAACACACCATAAAAGTGCACTCGTTCCATTTTTCAATTTACAAACGCTAGAGGATCTGGCTTTAAATGCTTTTTAGAAAATTCGATCTAAAAGTTTTCCCCAAATCCATCCAAATTCCCTAGCCTTACGTTGTTCTACCTACAATTTAAATATTTATCCCCGTTTTTCACCTTTTCTCGAACTACATAACGAGTTTCCACACAGGTCTTAGCGTTAGCTCTTCGATAGCTATATGAATCAGTAACCGTGATTATTATGGTACTGAATCGAAAATTAAACTAGAATTGTATTTAATGTTATTTTTTGGATGACTTGTATTGTACGTTTTATGTCTACGATGATTAGTGCTGTGTTGAAGACATTAAAAAAACCTCTTTTTCTGTAAAATGTTAAATCACGGTAAAAGTATCGCTATGGAAAAGGTAATTATTTCAGTTATTATTATTATTTTGATAATATATATAACATATGCAGCATTTTTCTAAATTAACAGTACTAAAAGTTAACATGAAGTTGATGGATTTTAAGAGATAAAACGGATGTTGACTTTAAGTAACTTTTTGTGAATATAGTTAAATGTTAGTATTGTGTGTGTAAGCTGTTAATTGGTCAATTTTAATGAATTTGGAGATTGGCTAAAGTGTAGAGAGAGAGATTAGGGAGGGATCCTATGGATTTTACGATTTTTCTTTGGATTTGGCGATTTTTATCTATTAGATAGCTTGGCTATCGAATCCAGTCGCTAAGTGAAATAGCTTGGCGAAGGATTTTGGTCACCAAGAGAAATTTACATCGCCAAGCCCCCTTAATCTACACTTTAATGAGGGGGATTATATTGAGATCAGTTTGAGTTAAATATTCATTGTTTATTAGTAAAGTTTTTGTGAACTACGTTCTGCAATTTATCTAAAAATGATTGATTTGATGTACCTATTTATATTCTTTGAGAAATGATAATTTTATCTTACTGGTTTATTATGTACTTATATGAAACGTTGCTTACCTTGGACGAATTACCCTAAATTAAGAGATGTTGCCTGTTCTAAAAATGTCGTTCATACACAATTATTGTGTTCAAATGTAGGTACATGAGAACACTTCCCCAACAGTCTGCATACAGTGGTCAAAATAAGTATTCGACATGCAGTAATTTCTGCGAGTCTGGACTTTAAACAACTTACTATGCAAAAGCAACAAAATTATATTTTGTTGTTTGTTGCATATAACAGTTCAATTTCTAATGTAGAAGTTTTTTGTTTTAAAAAAAAACTTAAGAAAAAAATCACCATTATAATTTTCAAAAGTAGCTTAGCAAGCAAAATAAGTATTCGACATAGGAGGCTTTGATAAATTTTTATACCGAGAAGCAGTATTACCGTTAAGTGTGGTTTAAAATTTTTGTAATTCAGAGCATTTTGACTATTTCTGATGGCATTTAGAAAGTTTTATTTAAGCAGTGTGCAAGATAAGCTGTAAACAAGGAGAATTTAATCAGAATGCACTTTAAAAATGGTTTATCTGAAAACAAAATTTCGGCTATTGTAAATAGGCCAAGAACAAGTGTACACTTTATAGCTAAAAGCCACTTTTTGATTTGGCGATTTTTATCTAGATATCATGGTGAGATATCGAATTCATTCTAAAATAAATAATAAATAATTCCGAAAAAAGTACCTTGGCGAGCAATTTTAGTTGCCTAAAAAAGACTGTGTCAAGTGCCCCCCATACTACACTTTAACCAGTGATAGAAAATTTGGTTGAATGCTGCCACAGCGTTTAAGAGAAGTCATCTGTCAAAGAGGAAGAGCTACTAGATATTAGTTTTATATTATTTTTATGCCTCGTCAAATACTTTTTTGCATGTTTAACTGCCTTGGAATGAAATAATGGTGATATTGTTAATTTATTATATTTTAATGTATTGCAAAAGATGCTACATTTAATACTTAATGATTTTTTGTTTAAAATCAGTTTTTATACAGTTTTTATTTATTAATTCAATATATGCAGAAACCTTCACAAACCACTTATTTTCACCACTGTATTGTGACATCTTTCAACTTGACTAAATTGTTTGATGTTATGAATACACAAGTACCGTTTATTAGTATTTGTGCATTTCAATTTATCCTTATTCTATCATATTACAACACAATTAGCTCCAGAAATTTTACTATAAATTTTTTCATGGTCACAATTAATTTCTTAATTCTGGTAAAATCCTAGAACAGCACACTGCTGTTTTTGGCGGCAATAGTTTTTCGCCAAATGGCGCCAAGAAAGAAACCGCATTTTTCAAAATGCGTCAGAGACACAAACAAGAGACAAAACAGGGTTTTCAAAATGGCATCAAGAGACGAAAAACATCGAAAAAACGTAGTTTCTAAAATGGACAATGTGGGAAACATATCAAAAATAAGAAATTAAATGCAAATTCTCTCCGAAATTTCAGACATCCATACCAAAATTCTATCAATCCTTCATTCATACAAATAAAAAACAATCATTACTTTCTTACCTTTTATTAAAAAAACCCCCATTCATCATGCTTTTTACGAAGAAAATGCGATTCTTAAAACTGTTTCTACAAAAAAAACTGAAAAATCGCTGCTTCTAAAATGCAACAGTGGGGAATCCATTGTGAATGCCGTAGGCTGATTAAATAACAATCTCCATTTCTCTCAAATTATTTTCATGTTTCAGACAACCATTCTGAAGTATTTTCAATTGTTCACTCATTCATAAAGCAATCATTTCTTTCTTACCACTTTCATTCAAATTATAAAATATCCATTCGTCGAGCTTTAAAAAAAAAGAAAAACATGGTAATGGTTGTCAGATGCAAGCAAGGCCAGGGGTGGAAATGGCCACTGTCCAAAATGGGGGAATTTCTGCTCCACGGGTCTTAGGTTACCATTTTACTTAGCCCCAAACTGAACAATTTGGCAGGGTTGCCATATTGTAAACTTTATTGCCGAACTTTTGGTGCCAAAAATTTTGTCTACAAGAAGTGTGCCCTCCTAGGATCCACCCAAACTTCTTATTTTTAATTCTCGCATAATTCCCTGCTAATTATGGCAAGTTCTATCTTAAAGCTCAACAATATCCTTAAAGATAGGGGATTAAGACCTCAACAGTGATTATGTACCCTGCAATAATCATTCCGAAGTAAATTTTCTATTATTATTTTTTGTAATAAGTATGATGGAAATTGAGATTTTTATTACTGAAAGGAAGAAATTTTTTTAAGAAATAACAAAATGCAAAGTTTATCTAAAAATATTTGCTTTAGTTTTATATTAGTTATTGAATTAGTTAGAAATGACAGTCACTAATGTATAATATTTAGATGTTATAATATAGTGTTGTTTCTTTTTGATGTGAATGTTTTGTAATAAAAGATATTCTTAACAAGGAAAGTTTTGAATAACAATTATGTGGGTACTTGTGTATTATTGCAACAATTGCCAATGTTCAAGATAAGTCATCAAGTTGACAACCCCAATTTCGCATGTCGTATGTGCTGAATTGGCAATCAAGTGCTTCATTTCATGTAATGATGCCAATAGGTTGTGATACTATGTAAGTACCAATCATGCATTAAAATTACATCTGATTATAGAAATAATGGTATTTACATATTGTATTGTTGATCAGTTTCACAAAATCAAAAGGTGAAGAAAATTAAAAATTAGTCTCCAATTGCTGCCATCATTATTATTGTTGTGTTCAAAGGTACGCAGGAATGGTTTTCACACTTTTGGCTACATTTTTTTCCTTTGGCTATGTCTTTTGAATTGATGGAACTGTTAGGTGGTATAATACACGTAAGTACCAAAATAATTTTTTGTATATGTTAAACAGTGTGACCACTTGAAAGAAGTTCAAAATTACAAGGTTCATCGCCAATAGCCCTAGTGTAGTTTCAAAGTGCTACATTAGTAAACAATAAATTTATCAAATCTCATCTAAGTGCAAGCAAAGGGTGGAGAGAGGCATTGTAAATATTAGTTCTTATTTTTGTTCACAGAGAATTGGTACCATAATAATACTAATAAGATTTTTTTCCTCTTCACATCTGAAAAGGAACATGGACTAGAAAAGCTGAGAAATGAAAATTTTGTTTTTGAAATGACTAGACTTTTCTCAACAAGGAATGAAACTTATTTGGCTATAGCATGAAAGTACATGTCGGGGAGATATTCAAATGATTAATAATGCAGGGTGATTGCACATTATGTACAGCTCGTAGAGGGCTCTTAACGTCGTTCTCCGTAGAGTGTAAAACAGGTGATCAAAGCTTGTTTGAGTGTGCTGAATCCTTTACAAAGGAAGAGCTGAGGTAGACATGCCATTACCCCATTTTCGAAAACAATATGAGCAGCTGTCGCAGTTTGAGAGGGGAGAATCATCGGCATGATGGAAGCTGGGTGGTCAGCTAGGTGAGTAGCTTGTCAATTAGGCCCCTCTGATTGTGTTGTGAAGAGGTGTTGGGACCAGTGGATTCGAGAGATGTCATTTAAATGAAGACCAGGTTTAGGACGCCCTTGACTGACCAGTCGTCGAGAAGAACGCCATACCGTATGAAATACACACATACAGCCAACTGTCTTCATTGGCTGCCATACAGGATTGGGTAGAAACTTCATTAGGGGTCCCTGTGTCTTCTCGAACTATACGAAGGCTCCTGGCTGAAGGACATTTGGGATTGCAGTGCCCATTACATGTGCTGCCCTTGATGCCCACCCATCAATGCCTCCATTTGGAGTGGTGCCACGCACAAGGAAATTGGACTTCAGCGAAATGGAACCAGGTTGTCATTAGCGATGAATCCAGATTCAATCTCAGCAGTAATGACAATCATCTTCGTGTGTGGAGACCCTGTGGTGAACGCCTCAATCCTGCCTTTGCTCTACAGCGACACACCGCTCCCACAGCTGGTGTGATGCTAAGGGGTGCCATTGCCTACAATACATGGTCACCCCTAGTATTGATTTGTGGCACCATGACAGCCCAGCGGTATGTCCGTGACATCCTGCAACCACGTGTTGCCACTCATGCAACGGTTCCCAGGAGCCATTTTTCAACAAGACACTGCTCGGCCTCACATGGCAAGGGTGTCACAACTGTCCCTTCACGGTTACTACCCTTCCTTGGCCTGCCCGATCCCACGAGTTTGAACAAACTAGAGGCAAGGTTACAGCAAATATGGAATGAAATGTCTCAAGACATCATACAGAACTTGTATTCCTCAATGCCCGATTGTATTGCATTGTGCATTTGCGCTAGAGGGGATTCAACAGAATATTAAATCCTCCATTCTTTTGCCTTTTTCTCTGAAATAAATGATCCTTTTTCTTTGATTTTCTAATCATTTACTTAAATCAAAGTAGTCATTACTTATGTAAAATTTTGTTTCATTTTGATGACTTCTTGGTGTACTAATTTTTTTGTCCATGATTGTAGTAGTAGAGAAATCAAATGATGCTGAAGGCATCCAAAATGGCCCTGCTATGTCCATGGGGCTTAGGTCAATGTTGTGGAGATTAGCCAATATAGGACAGTTAAATATGTCAGTGGGAGAAAGTTGAATGTAAGGGCAGTGAGGAATAACGTGGTTGCAATTAAGTTTTAGAAGTGCTTCTTAACTGGATGGGAGGTGAGTTTACATCTCGCTATTGCATCAGCATTGGTAAGGGTAGGGCTATTGGAAAGTTGAGGAGAATTCCAGGTCTCCTTGGCAAGGTTACCAGCCTGCTTATTGTTGAAGTTGTCTTTGTGGCTGGTATCCATTGCAAAGTGCAAGTTCTTTGGGCTGTAACTACTCTGTTTATAAAGGCAATCATATCCTGTGTCAATTGAAGTTGCCCACAGGATCACCTGTAGTACAGATCATTAGTCGGATAACAGAAGAATGCTACTGGAATTTACAATTGTCCTGCTGTGGTAGTTATCTAAAGTTCTTTTAATGGCCATAAGCTTGCTTGTAAAGTTTGAAGAAATTTTACCTGTGAGAATTCGAAAGGATTCAGGGCCACTATTTGGGTGAATAAGATGGATTCCAGCCCCACCTTTATCCATGTCAGAAGAATCTATCCATATAGACAATTACTTGGTTTTTTGTCACATTCGAAAGGTCCTCGATGGTGTGGATGCCTTTCTTCTTGAGCATTGCAGCATACTCTTTTGTTGCAAGGTTGTAAGAGATTTAAATTGACTTTTGCTTATGAAGGATAGATGGAAAGAAAAGGTTATTGAATGTTATCTACATATCTTTATGCTGGAGGTCAATTTCTTTCCTTATTTCCTGGTCATATTGTAGGGTTGATGATCATCTCAGTCTATATTTACCTGTACAAGTCTTGAAAGTTTTGCTGGAAATATGACAGTCAGCTTGGGTTTGGAATTTTGCCTGTAAATCTTATGAGAGCCTATTTTCTTCTGATGTTTAAGTTGGTTATGCTACTCTCAGTTTCTACTTTAATGTTATTTGTAGATGAAACAGCTCGAATAATGATTTTGGAGATGTTCTGTACTGAACATTATCTAGATTATATGTTGCAGAAGGAGAAGCTGGGGCCCAAATAGGAGCGGCATATTCTAGAATTGGTCTAACAAGGGAAATATAGGTGTTAAAAAGAGTCTTTGGACTTGACCCCCAAGATACACCACATAGTAATTTCAAAATATTTAGCTTTTTTAAGGCTTTATTTGAGATTTGCGAGATGTGTTGTGAAAAACTCAGTTCTGCATATAGAGTTAATTCAAGATATTTTGGGTGGAAAGTATTTCTGTTTATCCTGTCAGTAGAAAAGATGCAGAAAACTTGTCAGGGGAGACTATAACCAATAGAGGGCATGTATCCCAGTTGGTTGACAAGAAGGCTTCCATTGGATCTTCCTATGGGTGGTAGAAGGGAAATCAAATACCTTCTGCCGACCAACAGGCAGAAATCCAACGACTCTGACAAATTTATTTCCATAATCAGTGCAATTTTGAAATAATTTACCTGTATTACTTTAATAAAAACTTATGATTTTTAAAATTTTTCTATCTAATATAACTACATTTATTATGATTGAAAAATATCCTGCTCTTTGTTAGACCTTTAAATTATATATATTTGAATAATTTCTTTAAGCTAAGTGACACACAGATGTAAGAAACTGAGTATCAAGTTATACATTCCCTAATTATGTTTTCATAGTAATGTTCATTTTGCTATTTGTAAATGCATAAAAAATTATTTTTCAAATTCAAAGAGCAGCTTGCAGCAACTCCCGCATGCTCAGAGGGAATTTCTCATTTTAAAATTCAGTTCATAACAAAAAAATATTATGCTTGTACAATAAGCTACTCATAATATTTGCTACTCGTTTATTTTTGGTTACTTCATTTTTAATTTTATTATTAGAGGAGGTATACCTGAGGGAACTGAGTTTTTGTAATTAGCTTCATTACGAACACATTTTGGTTTTTTTTTTTTTTTAAATTTTATTTTGGGATGGAAATTTTTTTTTGTTGTTGAGTCAGGGCATGGTATCTTGATAAAAATCAAAATAAATTCAATTCACACTATGGATCTTGTGGTAACTTTCATTAAATTTTATAATTTTTTTTCAAAAAAAATTATTTTATTTTATTCTATTCTAGATCTCCAAAGCAGTATGTCTATTTTGCAAAAAAAATCTTGTAAGTATAATTTTTTTTACAAATGTTCAGTTATACTTTTATATTATAAAAGTAGATAGAATAAGAGGTACTTTTGTGTACTATGGCAACCATATTGGCAACATTGAATGAAACTGCATGAATTCTAAAAACAGAATATGCTGATGGAAATATGCAGTGTGGGGTCAAAAAATACTGTGTGAAAAATAATTATAAATAAAAATTGATAAAAGAAAAAGAATAACCAAATTTATTATTTAATTTAATTTTTTAAAGTTTTGTTATTAATTTTAGAAATTTTTGCATAATGTATAATAATAATTATATATAATAAATTTTATTTTTTGAGAATTTGGTATATCCCAGATTTGCATATTAATATTTGAGTTTGCCATATCAATGAAAGGCAAGTGGAGAAATATGAAAGGAAGATCAGAATTGACGATTCAACACCTATAATTCATGTGAACTTGCTGTTGCCAATTTGGTGAGTTATCTGGAACCAGCGGTGGCTCTAGGGGCAGTCAAACCTGACCCCCTGTCTGGGGCGGCATTTAGACCTAATTCGAAAAATACTTTTTTATTATGAAAAAATTGATACATTTTCAGGAACATTGTGAATTTGGTGCTTCATTAAATGTAATGTTACTCCCTTATTTTAAACTTAGTATATTTCATGTCAGCGCACTTCTACTTTGATTTTGGATACATGTTTATTGTTGTGCTGTGTGTAAAAGGTATTTGGCAATGAACCTGTGCATGTAACTTTTATGTGTGATAATTATGCATAAATAAATAGTTCTTTATATAAGATAAGATTCTCAGTGGATCTTTAAAGAGCATGACAGATGGAGAGAAGAGTTTTTCAAAATTATAAATGAATAAAAAAATTTCTTAGTATCCACAACTTTCTTTTCTTTAAGATAGATTAACTCCTTAATCTATCCATGTCTCCTCCCATGTCTGATGTGAGCGAAATTTACCTACGAATTTGCATATGCCCTTCCATCATATCACACGAGCAATCTTGTATCTCACATTACTTTATTTCTCATGCCTGTCTGAGACCTGTTCTAGTAAAAATAAATAGGGAGGATTATAATTAAACTGATTTATATCAGAGGGATAAAAAAAGAAACAAGATACTATAGAAAAAACTAATGTTGGACTTTGTGCTGCCCCATACTTCATGATATATCATACTAAACTGAATTTTTAGCTATTCTTCTGCTTGTAAGTATGACAATTTGATTTAATTGGAATTTAGTATTTTGATATTCAAAATAAACAATCAAATGGTTTCCGCTTTGTTTGTATAGTATAGTTTTGTAACTTTTACCCCATCCTCCCACTTCCACGTCACAACTGAAACTACACAAATAACTTACACCATACCTATATAATCATTTCCTGTACACAACAAAAAGGAAAAAAAAGAAACTTGATAATATTTTTACCAAATTTTGTGAAAAGAAACGTGTTTTTAGGGATTAAATAGTATTGCTACACTGCTGGCCACCGTAAATGCAACACCAAGAAAGACAAGAGATAGCACAGCAAAATTTATTTTGTAGATAACATGTTGACCAAGTATCAAATGATTAAATTTATAGACTTCTGTGCAGTGTGGTTCCTGCCAGAATCAGTAGCTGCCATTGTTAGAGATCACCACTGCCACACGCCTCGGAATTGATTCAAAGAGACTTTGCATGCATTCTTGGGGTACAGCAGACCAAGCAGCTTCCACACATTGCCAAAGTTGATCTGGTGTGGCAGCTGGGGATGTAATCTGGGTCAATCATTGAGCAACCATGGACCACATGTTTTCTATTAGCCAATGATCTGGAGAGCGAGCCGGCCAGGGAAGCAATTCAATCTGGTGATTGACGAAGAACCTTTGGACAATGCGTGCCACGTGTGGTCGCACATCTTTTTGAAATATGACTGTGGCCAAGCCCTGAAGGTAAGGAAGGACAACTGGCTCCAACATCTCGGAGATATAGCGCTGGCTGTTTAAAGTACCGGCAATGTGTACTAGAGGAGTGCGAGAGTGATATCCAATACTGCCCCATACCATAATACCCAGTGCAGGACCAGTGTGGTGGTACATAGCGCAGCTGTTCAGCATCCTCTCTCCACGGTGTCTCCAGACACGAATCCGACCATCTTGGTGTTGCAGATAGATGCCAGACTCGTCAGTAAAGACAACTTCATTCCATTCTGTCGCCCACATCCTTCTTTCATCACGTCATTGGCGGTGGAGACGTCTGTGGTTCTGCGTCAGGGGTAGACCAAGCAATGGACGTCTTGCGGACAGACCACTCTGCTGTAAACAGCGTCGAATGGTACGCGTAGACACTGAATAATGCGTTACAGACTCAATGTGCTGTGCTATGGTTCGTGATGTGACTGAGCAATCCGTCTCTGTCATGCGCACAATTTGCCTGTCCTCACATGAAGTGGTGCACTGAGGAGGTTGCGATCGACCATGTCTGTCCGTCGTACCCTCCTGCATCCAACAGTCACATATCCGCATTACAGTTGTTTGAGATTTCGTCCAACACGTCTACTGATTTCCTTGAAAGATAATCCACAATCTCGTTAGGCCACTATCCTTCCTCTGTCGAACTCGGATACTTGATCAAAAGCTGATCGCTGTTTTCTACGAGACATAACTGATCGTTTTTTGAAAAAATCAGAAGAAAAACACAATTGCCGAGTGTGAAATCGTCGAAATCTCCAAGCCTTAAATAGCGCTTTGAGGTGGCGCCGCAGGCGCGCGTGATGTGTGTCTGCGCTGAAATTCTAATCATTTGCATATCTCACCTCTGCTACTGCATCTTGGAAATTTCATTTTATTTGCATGCGTCCTTCAGGGTGTTGCATTTAGGGTGGCTAGCAGTGTATAGTGGCTATCAAAAATAAATTAGCTGAACAAACTGATTTTAAAAATTGATTAAAAAGGTTTCTAATTTTAAAAAATAGGTTAGAAAGGTTTCAGTATTTAAAGTCAGAATAAAAACACCAGTAAATTTTTTGTTCATTAATTAGTAATTGTTTGATTCTACTTTATTTTTGTTTTATTTGTATATATATGTGTGTGTTATGCTGCCTTTTTGTTTACAAGAATTATTCAGGTTTTATAGTTGTGTATCTATGTGAACAATTTCTTTCTTAATAATAATTTTTTACTTTAGGAAGAGAGGGGCGGCATTTTCCATTTTTGTCCGGGTTGGCAAAGCTGCTAGAATCAGCTCTGCTTGAAAGTTAACATGATTGCTATAGTAAGTACCGTATAAGATATTTTAATTTATTTTATATAATGTTCTTTAAGAATTTTTGAAAGGAATATGTAATTTTCTACCCTCCTTAATTCCATTAGTAAGAATATAAAAATTTAATTTGAAAAGGTAAAAAATAGTTTTGTAAGTAACTTGATATAAATGATTTTGTGGAATGTTTTCTGAAATTTGTTCCATTTAATGATGAATTAAATAATAGTTTTTTTTTCTATTACAGATCTGAAAAGAAATTTTTTCATATATGACTTGTGATGTGTCCAATATGTTGTAAAATCAAGCATTTAAAAATGGCAAAACAAAAAATGATTTCTATTCAAGCTTTATGTTGGGATACAGCTGAAAATAATTTTAACTTCAATAGCCGGCTGGGTGGCATATTTGGTTTTTCACTGGCTTTCTGTACCCAAGGTTGCAGGTTCAACCCCGGCCCAAGTCAGTGGATTTTCCTGATGCTGAAAATTGACAGCAGCCATGTCATATGATTATATGGCATGAAAAAGATCGCTTGAGTGTTCATTTGACTTGGATCCTCTCATCAAAATTAAATTCTTAAGTACAAATTTCGCATCAGCAGAGCTCAGGTGCTCCCCTCTGGGGAAGAAACAAGGTGTCAAAATTACTTGCGGTAATTAGTATCGCCTAAATGGTGCCGCACTAAAAAGTGATATCAGCTCCTGGAGAATAATACTAGGTCTGCAAAAGTAGAAATGCCAATACACAGCCCCATTACAGGAAAAAAAAGTAAACATTAATTATATGAAAGAAAAAATGTGTGGTAGAAAAGTTAAACTTGTAGCTTCATCCCTTTTCACTCTTGTCAAGATTAATCTTTGAGGCATCACACCAGTAACATGTGCAAGATTGCAATCCCTTCTAATTTATCATCAAATTTTCAGTATAAAGTTTATGCATAATTTTTTTTGTGTGTGTTTTTTAAAATTATAACCCCTTTCTCCCGTGTAAGAGCCTACAAATGCCAGTGGGCATAACGTTAATGTTAATCGTTTTATCCATGATGTCAGATGGAGAAACATAAGTCTGTTTTAAGAAATCTCCCCTCCTCATTTCCTCCCTCTGCATTTTTACTCCCTCATTCTAATTTTTACATGGATATTATCTTGTATTGTCAACCCCATTCTGAATGTCCATTTATCTTATTTGGTCATGAATTAATTTCATTTGTACGAATTTAATTTTCTAAAAGGTGTTTTAAATATCTGTGATTCTCATTCCAGGGTCTTGTAATGTTACATTATCTAGCTAGGAAAAAAATATTCAAATTTTCTTGCATTTCTAGTTTTTTTTTTAAGATAATTTCAAAAAAGATATGATTGAAAAGAAATAAATAATTATTAGAAGTATATTTCTTATATTATCAGGATAAATGGATTTCCACTCATTTTGGTTCATCTTATGTTTTCATTTATAATCGAAACTGCCTTCAAATACACTACATGTACCGATAGATCATTATTTGTAATTTTATTTATAGATACAATGTTTATTTTAGGAATATAAAATTATGCAAAGTTAGTAGTGTGCATTTTTATCCTTGCTGTTAAACATTAAATATATTTAAGAAAAGAAAAACCAATGGCAAAACATGAATCATGAAGGATTAAAATTTTATTATGCGTTAATATTGTTTGTTAAAAAAAGAAATTTAAACACTCAGCATGTCATTTTTTTTTTCGTTGAAGGAATCTCATATCTACACTTTTAGAAAATAAATTTCTCAAAACTTCAACATGATTGTGAGACATTTTTCAAGAAATATGTTTAAAAATATTATATCTTGCATTTGTAAATTGTTTATGTAATTTCTGATTCGCGGACTTAGATTGAATGTAAAAGTTCTATAAATTCTGTGTGTAATTCTGTAAAAATTATATGTGTAATTTCTATAAATATCAGTATCATCTGTTAAAAATTTGGCTAAATATTCCTTTTCTGGAAAAATTACTGTTTATTTTTAAAACTTAAATGTTCATCCAAAAAATAAAAGACCATATAATTCTAGTTGTGTTTCTGTATTAGATCTTAAAATTCAACATTTTAAACCTAATTTGTTTTATGGGGTTTCGCCCATGTGACAGCCTGTTTTTTAACCATTCTTAGGGAATTTGTTTTTTGATGAACAGATGCTCTTCTAACACCTTCTTCTTTATAACGACTTCAAATTTTGAAAAATCAATTCACCACCGTATTTTAGACATGTTAAAGAAGCAAGTTATGAAAAATTTTTATTTTTATTTTTTGAACCCACACATGTATGAACCCCTTAAATGTAACAGGCACATTATACTTTTTAATGTATGTGAATTATTTTTTTATGGGGACAGGTGGGGGCGGTATTTTACTTCATCATAAGTAAAAATTTAATCACATAACATTGTCTTCATTAAAACTTTGAAAATTGTGTAGTAAAAAGGAACAAGAATTATATTTATTAATAATAATAAATAAGCTTTTTCTTATCTACACTATTACAATTCGTAGGTAAACAAACTTATCTAACTACGCATATCTATCTTCTCACCAACCGCACTACGCAGAAACTCGCCGAAGGTACCAAAAGCTCGGGAATGATCAGAGAAATCCGTTTTGACCATTTGTATCCTGATATTGCAATTAGTTAAAAAGATAATTAAAAAGCATGAAACGCATAATTATGTTTCCCCTGTTAGCATTTTTTACCGCCGAGCGATGTAGTTCAGATTTTTTCATCGTTTTTTTATTTCCCACTTTTTTAAAACACGATCTAATTTTTTTTATGAGACTCGGACAAAAAATAATTACAGAATCGATTAGATCATTTACTTCGCCACGTGATATGGTATAATTTGTTTTACAAAATAATGATATTTGTGACGGGCCCATCACGTTTTCTACTAAAATTTCTTCTTGGGTTCTTTGGGGCCGAAAGAGGCAAATTCTTTCCAACCAAATCCAGAAGCGAAACGTGAACAGGCAAATTAGAAACCTTTTAAATAGCAGAAGTTTAACGTAAGCGTATGACCTACTGGTTTAAGAGGCCCTTGGATAGAAATCGAAACTCAAAAACGATGAAAGCGCTCTCTTCTGGGAGGGGGATTGGGCGTGTCCAAAGGAACGGCGAAGTACTCATATCGTACTGGTCGTAATGATCGAAGGTAAATAGTTCCTTCATAAAAGATGAATTATATGCCATTTTTTTTTAAATTTCCATTATTTTCTCGATTTTGAAATAAACTTTTTTGTTATGCTACTATTCTTCCAAATTTTCCCTTACTTTATTCAACTTTCTAATGATTATGTTCTGACAGCTGTCATGATGAAAGAAAATGACATCACTTTTAGAATCATCCCCTTTTTCACGTTTAGGGATGGCTTCTGTTTGTTCCCAACCGTTTGAAACACTAAAACTCCTCTCCACCCCCTTCTGCTTTTGTTCAAAACTAAAGATAAGGAGAGCTTCTGCATTCTTCTCGATTGGTGGAGTTCCAGTTTAACTTTTACAGTCTGTGACAACGTTTATATGAAACCAACTGATCCCTCTTTTATTGCTCTCCTCCCCCTTCGTTCAAGTTTGTGAAGGACTAAAGACTCAAGATTCCAAGTTCAAAAAAGGTCATGAATACAAAGTTGTACTCTCAAGTGTCATTCTCGATGTCCGATCTTGACTTAGAACAGGTATGGCCAAACCAAATGACCTTGCAAGCCACTTCGGAAAACATTATATCCTGCGGGCTGCATATAAAGATTATATATCTTTATATTAGATTTAAACACATTACAAACATTTATTGGAGCGAAATTTTAAAAAAATAGAATGAATTATTCTTGGTTTTATTATTTTTCATCTATACAAGCATAGATAATTTAATAATAATAATGCAATGAATCAATTATCTTTTTTTCACACAAACTGTCGAAGTCTAGGTCTATTGAGATTAAATGCAATCATATTACGTATTCTGAGTTTAAGGGTAGTCGGTAGGGCCTATACCGACAATGTTAAATTGAGCCATTTTAGGAACCAGTTTCTCAGAAACTGTTAAATATATAAACTTCAAATTTTGTCTGTATATTAATTAAGCTTTTTTATTTAAATACTGGTAAATATATTTAAAATATATTGTTTACTTTTTTAAAAAAAATTCATCGTAAAAGTATCACTTTGAAATTTTTGAAAACTGTCAAATTTTTTACGATAACTGCTT
The DNA here is from genome assembly GCA_019973935.1 of Trichonephila clavipes. NCBI lineage: Eukaryota > Metazoa > Arthropoda > Arachnida > Araneae > Nephilidae > Trichonephila > Trichonephila clavipes. Next base: position 257,602 of record BMAU01021289.1, on the reverse strand, counting down.
TTGAGCAAAATATTTCAGGAAAATCTCCAAAAAAATAACCTTAGTCTATAGAGTTACATATTTATGTGCAGTAAAAATTGCATGAGCACTCATTCTGTAGATTCTGAGAAAACTGTACCACGTGGTTTGAAAACAACCATTTTGAGATAATTGCATTTTTAGTGTAAAAAAGCACTTGATCACAAAAATAATTAATTACAACATGTATTTGCCCTATTTTATTAAATATTAGCTTATTCTCTATTACTTTTAAGGCTTTTTAGTTTTTTCTTATACTTAGATTTCTCAGAAAATACATTTATAGTATTTTTCACTTTTAAGCTAGCGAGGTATTTTTTAGCATTTGATTATTTTACTCAAATTCTGTATCAATTTTTGAGGAATTTTCAGTTCTGATACAATACTTTCATCAAATTTTGACTATAAAGCATAAATACCATGTGAAAATGTGTCAATACATGAAAATATGGCTTTGGTAATACATGATTATACACTATTTCGAAAAGTTTCATTAGTGTTTTATATATTCACCTGTTAACACAATGTTTTACAGCAGCAGAATTAAAAATTTTCTTTAAATATTTGGTAAATGGTATTCAAAACAACAAAAACATAAAAACAGATTTCTTGAACATGAAATTTATGTATTTTTATATATGTAACAAGCTATGTGCAATGAAAAAAGGCATTGCATTTTTAGATATTTATAAACCTTTTACTAAGAAACTATTGAACACCAAAGCTTAAAAATTTATATAAATACACAATACATATGAAATATATAGTAAAAATTTCCAGTTCATGCATACAGTAGAAGTATAGAAAAAGGAATACACAATTTATTAAAAATTGTCATTTTCTGTGTCACGACATCTGTTCATTAGTGAAAAATGTCAGAAATATTTTTAAAATTTTACATAAAGAATAAAAACACACAATACATATGAAATATATAGTAAAAATTTCCAGTTCATGCATACAGTAGATTTATAGAAAAAAAGAATACACAATTTAATAAAAATCGTCATTTTCTGTGTTACATGTGTTCATTAGTGAAAAATGTCAAAGAAATATTTAAAAAATTTTGCATAAAGAATAAAAACACACAATACATATGAAAAATATAGTAAAAGTCTCCAGTTCATGCATAGAGTAGATTTAAAGAAAAAAAAAACAGACTACTTGAAAAATATATTAATTAGAAAACACAGTAGCTTTTGTATAAATTTTTACCTCGTCAAAAAGATCCTGCACTGTAGCTGGTTTTTACCTTATTTTTCTTAATATTATCTTCTTTCTTTCTTTTATCTTTTCTAATTTTCTTCGAGCATCCTGAAAAAGCATAAATTGCTTTCATTAGTCTTTCCCTATCGAGAAGTTTCATGGCACTTACTGAAAATTACCCTGGTTCTACGCCCATTTTTTGAAGCATTTTTAATCTCGATACATTACCATCATTAAAGAAACAAACAGCATCATAAACACCAAGTGAAAGTGTTTCAATCTGTACAAATGTTGCTTTGGGAACACATAGCCAAATGACATTATGAAAACTTTCATTCGGGTTTTGTGTTTTTCCATGCAAACATTTTTTCAACAGATCAGGATGGGAAAGATCTCTAAATATAGGACGCATTGCTTCAACAACAGCGACCGGAAGACTGTTTTTATGTTTGTAAGACTTACCTGATGCTTCAGCCTTTTTAAATCCACGCCATGAATCTTCCCCGATGGGACAAAAACCATGTTGAGGATATTCATCAGTTGATAACTTATGCAGAAAAATGGCCCCGATAGCTTGCCGCATATTCTGAACACTGCTGTGATTTCTCCGAATAGCTGATCCATAGTATGACTGCAAGTTATCAATTTCATGTTCAGTCAAACGATTTTTCCCACTTAATTTGTTTTTGTATCCACTCACATTGAAAAATATATTTCACTTAAACATAATTTTCTGAATGGCATTAAAATGTTTATAGCTGTGGGAGATTTACTGTGTATTTTACGCGAGATAGTTTGTAATATAAAATCTAGGAGCTGTTCTTGTTTAAATTTAGATTTCAACATCGAATGTGTTGCTACGCCGATAAGTTCTTTCATCTCCTTCATTTTACGTGTTTTTTTTTCCCACAAATGAAAAAAGATGCATTTTCCATTAGAAAACTATTTAGTTTTGCAAGACATTGTGCTGACGAGTATAAAATTATCTCGTGGAATCCAAGGTAGTAAAAACAGTAGAATATTCACAATCTAATAGGAAGTATATATATACAAAGATAAAATGTGTGTTTTAATATTCTTCTGTTATATTATAATAAAAATTAAAAAGATGTTATTTTATTTGCAGTCGCATTTTATATTTTGTGTCTAATTTGTTTTCACACCTTCATTTTGTTTCCCCATACGTTGAGAAACACATTGTTCTCTCTGATTGGTATTAAAATTTTTAGAGCTGTGTGAAAAATCTTGTGCATTCTGCATGTATTTATAACCTGAAACTAAGGAGCCATTTTTGCTTAATTTTAGATTTTAACGTCAATTCTGTTGAAGTGCCAATAAGTTGTTTCCTCTTCTTCATTGGCAAAATTTCTCATTTATCTTTTATTATATTCTAATAAAAGCTCAAACCCCAATTTTGATAAAATAATAATAATAAACTAAAGGGTAAGTGGCCCACACCTCTTCCCTCAACCTCTCGAGATGATTTGTGGCTAGATGAGAGATTCCCGATTCGGACGCCGTGATAGCATGACGTCCAATGAGAACTGGTCCGAAAGGGCAGAGCCATCATCTACGAAAACCAACACCGCAGGCTTGGGAGCTATTTCGCCTTCGAGAATCTGCTTCGGCGATGCCGAAAATTCTGATCTATTGAGAGAGACTCGTCGCTCGAAATGTTTACGCAGCTCACTACTGCGAAACCGGATGATCCTGATCTGCAGAACATCCATCTAGAAGTTGGGAAGTCAGGTGAGATAGTTTCTAACCTTCTCGCCAAGCTGAACACATTCCCCTCTTTAAAATCCCTGCCTCCGAGAAGGAGCTTAGTGGCCGCGGTAGCCGAGTGGTATAGGTATCGGATCGTGGCTTGCCTGGTCACGAGTTCGATCCCAGTACCACTAAAGACCCGCCGTGTAGGGCAGCGATGCACGTTAAATCTGTCGAGAGCTGAATCGTCCTCCCGTTGGTGTGGTGTGGTAGTTAGGAGAGGGGGGTGCCAGCTCAGGTGTCGTCCACGTCACTTGACCATGGTTCAAAATTACGTGGTCCGTCGCCAAAAGCCCTCGTGTAGCTGAACAGTGCGACGTTAATATTAAATCAATCAAATCAATCAACCGAGAAGGAGCTCGATCGCATTATTTTTTGTTTGAAAAATAAGAAAATGGAACCTTCTCCGGTGAAGAACCAAGAGGCGAAAAAGCCGGCAGCGGTTTCTCCTCCTCTCCCCGCTCCAAGGCCAGAAAGGCGAAACGAAGCGTCGACTCCGATGGCTTCACTCCCCCCAATCAGCTCGTTCGTAACGCGCGCTCTTCTCCCCGTTCGTCCCCTCCACCCTCCCAAACCCCTCCTTCCGCGCCTTCAGTCGACGGCGCGCTCTTGGAAGGAACGGGTGAGGGGGCTATGGAACTTACGCAGCAAGTTTCGCTGCAAGCAGAGATCGTGGTGCCTGTGGTTGTTAAAAAACCCCACATCCCGCCGTTTTTTGTCTCACCTAAGGGTGACTGGAGGCAACTCGTTGCCTTAGCTAAATTAGTAGCCCCCTCTTTCCAGTCCCAGATGTCAGGACGATTCCTGAAGGTAACTGTAGGCGACGAAGTCGAATACAGGGACCTCAGTCGTTGGCTCGAGAATTCTGGGGTGGAATTTAAAAGTTTCATGCTCAAACAAGATCGGCCAGTCAAGGTCGTTGTTTGTGGTCTTCCGTCAAACACGGAACCCGAGGATATCAAAGCTGAGATTGAAGCCGAAGGCTTCAAAGTCATCAAGATATCCCAAATGAAAAATTACCGGACCAAGGCCCCCATGCCCCTTTTTTATGTACAGATAGAAAACGGCGTGGATGCCCCTAAAATCTATGACTTCACGGAGTTATTTGGAACCCGCATCGAGGTTAAACCCTTCGATCGCGGCAACAAAATTAATCAGTGCGGGCGTTGCCAGGGGTGGTTTCACTCTTCGGAGGTGTGCCACGCTGCGTGAGATGTGCAGTGCCCCATTCGGCCACTCTCGAATTTGACGCACCCATGAAGTGCGCGAACATGCGGCAAATTGGAGCCGCTGCCCCAAGCATCCCAACAATTCAAAAAAGAAAAACAAAAATGGCCCTAAGCCAAATAACCCAAGGAAAAAAACCGTAACACAGGCACCTCGTCCTGATATTTCCAAGGCGAGAAAAGTCTCGCCTAATTTGGACTACTCTAAAGTAGTCCAAAATTTAATACCCAGGGAGCATGTTAGGCCCCCTCCCTCTACTTCTCAGCCCACCATTACACCAGTCCCTAGAAAAGATGCCGGCCTCTTAAAGGACTTGCTCGTCTTAATAGAGGAATGTCCCTCTATAAGCAAACAAGACTTCTGCAGGGCGTTTAAAAACTCCCTTTCTCTCTCTCTCTGCGCTCCGCACGGCATCTGCGGACGTAGATAAAATATATGTAATTTTCGAAGCCTACTGTAGGCTTCGCACCCCCGCCCCATGCCTAACTTTCCCAGCTCACGTGAGTAATTCTCTAAAAATTGGATTTTGGAACGCATGTTCATTGCGCAACAAAATTCACGAAGTCCGTGATTTTGTGTCAGAGCAAAACCTTGATTTGTTTTTGGTCCAGGAGACCTGGCTCGACCCCCAGATCGCAAACTATCGTCTATTTAAAGACGATAGAATCGAATTCCCCCAAACCGTAACGCGAGGCGGCACGGCCATTTATTGTAAAAGGAGATCGTGCACAACAGGGTGACCCTTCCTGAAATGCAAGGTATAGACGCCACTGCTGTGCAAATTAAAATTAAAATTTCCCTCCCATTAATATTGTTTCGACGTACGTTAGAGTTAGAGTACGCCAAAAATTCCCAATAGAGGATTTTAAAACAATTTTTAATTCTGGCAGTGACTGCATCATTGCTGGTGATTATAACGCCGCGCATGTGAATTGGCACAACGCCAAATCAACTCTATACGGAGTCGCGCTGTGCAACCTTAGGGGAGCGAAACTGGTCGCACCGCAGACTGCCACACACCTCCAACCGCGCCAGCGGAGTGGAAGTATCATCGACTTGGCTGTGTTCAAACACATTCCCTTTAACTATACTATCAGAGTTCTTAGCGATCTCAGCTCTGATCACTACCCCGTAATTCTCGAAATTAATTTAAATAATTCGATAATTAAAAATCCAGAGCAGCTTTCAACTAATTGGTCTAATTTTAAATTTGCTCTAAATAAAAACCCATCCCCACTATTGATCTCACCAGCAATGAAAATATTGAGCTAGCTATTAGCGAACTCAATCAAAATTTCTCCGAAGCTTTCGTTGAGGCTTCAAAACCAAAATTTAAAAATGCTCCCAAAATCCTCTTCCCTGAGATTAAATCCAAAAATCATCAATGCAACAGGTTACGGAAATTTTGGCAAAGAACTAGGTCCCTAGTATTTATTCTGAATTCCGTACCCTCAGTCGTGAGATAGCAAAGGATATCCAATCACATTCCCGCACTCAGTGGCAAAAGCACATTGAGGCGTTATCGCCCGTAGACAACACTCTTTGGAGGAAATCTTCCCTATTACGTTAGCCTTTTCATTCCATTCCCCCTCCTCAACGTTTTATTAGATTGCTACGTTTCGTTGACTTGTTTTTTACCTAAGTAATACAATGTCAATATGACCGAGTTTCCGGCACTTCCAAGCGCAATGATCGCTACCATGGACACTGATCCACCCCTCACTGACTCTGGCATCTGTGCGAGAATGAGACAGGATGTACTCCTCCAAGGTGGATCCATCCACTACCGCGAATACAATCTCACACTAGCCCTCAGCGTAGAAGTCCTCCAACCCAAAGAGCAAATTGGCAAGCTATCCGCAAACGTCAAAGAGATGAAGGAGCACAAAAAGGGTGAGTTGGCGTCTTTGCCCAATCCCGAGTTGCCAGTACCACTCAACCATAAATTCTCCTGAAAGAACCAAAGTATTAAGCGAGTGCACTAAGCAACTCGAAGATAAACTTACAACCTCTAACCTCGTTACAAAAAATAGCGAAAACAAAACTATCGATAAAAATAAAGCTAACAATAAGCAAAATGAGGACTCCAGTAAATCAAAAAAAGTCCGCCTTGACGGGTTTACCTCCCCGTCAAAGCAAGTAAAGAAGCAGAAAATGCTCCAAAATTACTCTATCGGTGCCATGGCGCCTATAAATACTTGCAACAAATTCCAACCTCTTGCTGGAAGCACCGCGATATGCCGGAAAAGGACACGGTAGCGATGTCAGTTGCCACCCCGAAAATCCCCCCCCCATCCACCTCAGATTTAAAGAAAATTATAACCTCATCTTGCAGGAAATAACGAGGATGTACCCCAAGTCAAAGTCGAAGTTGTCTGGAGAATTTCTAAAGATCTTCGCAGCAACAACTGACGACCATCGAGAGATCACCGCTCTCCTAAAAGAGAAAGGCGAACAATTTTTCGCACTCAACCCAACCGCAAATCGACCGCAAAAAGTCGTAATTAAAGGCCTGCCGATAACCACCGATATCGGAAGAGACCTAACCTCCCGCGGCTTTCAAGTTCTGAAAAAGCCGCGCAATTCACTAAAACTAAAACCAAACTCAAACTCCCCATCTTCATGGTCGAGATTCAAAAATCCCCGGATTCCCCCAGACATCTTCAAACTTGAAACTTGCTGTTACCTTTCAATTAAAATAGACAACTATATATACAACCGTCGACCAGGAGCAGCGCAATGTTACAACTGCAACCTCTTCCATCACTCATCAAATAATTGCCACATCCAAACCCGATGCCTCAAGTGCGGCGAGCCGCATAAAACGGGTGACTGTCCCATAAAGAATAAAATTGAAAACCCCAACTGCAATCAAAAAGGCCACATGGCCAACTCACATCGCTGCCCGAAATACCCTAAGATCCAACCAAAAAAGGGAGAAGCCTCCCAAAATAGAAATCAAAACTCTAAAAATAACTTAATTCAAAACCCGGCAATCGTTAAGAAAAATATTTCCTTCGCAAATACTCTCAAAGGCGACTACCAGATGGCGCCACGACGCGACGTGTCCTCCGACCAATTCTGAGCCAGAAGCAACCGAAGCTCCCCGTGAGAAAAGACAACCCCCAAAACCCAACGATGCTAATCAAAAACCTCAAAACTACGACGATGAGGCCTTCGGCTTCATGGACGCGATCCTGGAACTTAAAAAGTTCTTTGCTGACTTCCCCTCTCTTTTAGAGTTGGGTCGTCAGCTCAGGAATGCGCAGGGAACAGAGAGGGTAGATGTTTTCTACCGCCACCTCATCAGCCTTAAATAATGGATCTAAGTTGCTTCGGGCTCAGAATCACTTCCTGGAATGCTAATGGAGTCAAATCACGCTTCGTCGAGTTGCGTGGATCCGCTGGCATGTGTCATTTAAAGAAATTATACACGCTGACGAACTCATTTTTGAGACAAACAGTTAATGCTCCCTGGTTCGTACGCAATGAGGTCATATATCGTGACTTAAACTATTTCTACCTTACATAAAGAACCTTACTAAAAGGTTCTTTGATAATTTACCTAATATTCCCAATGAATTAATACGTATCCAGCCTGCATACGATCCCGCAGTGCCATAATCTCAAAAGCGCCTTAGAGCGCTTCTTGATCATGAATTTGTCAATTTTCCCTAAGCCAAAAGGCTTAGGGCTTAATTCTACTCTCTTCATTGGGAATTTAATATAAAATTTTAATTTTAATCTTAAACTCGCTTCTTTAAGCTAAAAACTCGCACCTCAACAAGTAAAAACTAGCTCCGCGCCGAGAGTCGTGGATTTAATGTTCAAACTGAAGCGATGTTCACCGCGGTCGGAAACCGGGAGGGTGACCTCCGGATTCATTTTTGCGGTTGTTCTCGCTTCTGCTTTCCTTCCCGGCCACCAGATGGAGGCACGGTACTTTCTATCTAGCAATACTTTTAAAGTTCGTTTCACATCCAGCAATCATTAATTAAATCGCTCTTCGGAACGATCGTTATATTTTTGAGAGCTGGATATTCCTTGTTTCCTTTTAACAATTATTATCATGTTTTACCACTTATATGACTTCATTGCGTTATATACGGAACGGAACGGAAATTAGAATTTTCGGGTGCCAACGCCGAAGGCGTTTATACCCAGTGTGAGGAGAAAAGGAAATCCATGATGAATAATTTTAAAAATCAACAACCCCTCAGAAGGAGGGGGAATGAACGAGACGCCTGCGACGTACACCGAACGAGCTGGGCGGCGGAGCGACCCAGAAACAAGTTGGCGACGAAGCAGCTTGAATGAAGGAAGGACCAGGAAGGAATCCATCGCCAAAAGGGAACATGTAGGGGGGGAGGTGATAGTCAGAACTGACCCTGTTTCAATTTGCAGTAGAGCATTTGGTGTTGTAGATGTTTGAAGTTAATGTTTATTTGTTGAGTTAAGGCGGTTTGAGCGGGATCTGCCATTTTGCTGTGGCATAGGCGTATTTCAATTTGGGTTGTGGATAAGTGAACATTGTTTGTTCTCGAATAATTGGATTGTCATGACTTTCGATTGATCTGAAAACATTCCTAGCTAACTTAGTGATGTAACTAGAAATCGGCTCCATGTGTAGATCGTAGTGAATAACATCATTTCTCTAACGTACCAAGGTGCGTTAGTAATGAGTCGAAGAATTTTATTTTGTATGACTTGGATTTTTTTCCATGTGGGTGGCAGCCGCTGCTCCCCAAACAGGAGAAGCATACGTTATAATTGGGCGCAGAACTTGCTTGTATAAAATTACTTTGTTTTCAAGGGATAGTGGAGAATTCCTCCCAACAAGAGAGATAGCTAAATGAATTCTACCCCAGAATTTTTCTGAGAGATAGTCGATATGCTTTTTGTAAGTTAAGCGGCTATCACTGTGTAGACCCAAGTAACGAACTACCGAGACACACTGTATGTTGTTGTCAAAAAGAGTGAGTTGAAAAGGGGGGTCAATGACTCCCCATTTTCTGAATATGATTGCTTGAGACTTGTCAACGTTAATTGCAATTCTCCGTTGTGTGAGCCAATCTTGTAACTTGTCAAGGAAGTTTTGCATGTTTTTAAGTGTGTATTTGAGCTGGGTACTTTGCGTAAGCATGGCGGAAACGTTATATAAATTCTTATACCGCGATCAGTCCTATACTCTCTTGTTTTTTTGGTCCCCCCCCATTTTTACAGGCAATGTGCAAGTTGGTTCTTTTTAAAAATTTTTTAAAATTTATTTTCTCCCCCTTCTTTATTCCATGGGATCTTGGAATTTTATTTAATTCCAAGATCTCCTTGTTTCGGGTCGTTTATTTTCGGATCGACCCAATCCATTTCCACGCCCACTTTCTGCGTCGATTGGCTTCGACCAATCAAAACGCAGTAAGCAGGGCAATTCTTCCATCGGTGAGCGGACTCAGCAGAATTGTTCCGCCCATCTTAATTATCTCGTTCATTTTAATATTTTTTCTCTTTTACTTTATGTCACCCCATTAATTCGGCTCTAATTTTATCAATTCTGATGAGGAGGTACGTCCCTCATTTAGGGACAGGAACTCCGTAAATTACATGCCACTTGTGACTAGATGGCTATTTAGAGTCCTACCTTGCTGCAAAGGCACTATACATTTGCAACTATCCAGGTTTTGGCCGGTAATTGAACCCAGGCCCTACGGTACAGCAGTTGGTTTCACTAACCACTATACCGTATAGGCAAAAAAAAATTTTACAAAAAAGCATCAAAGCCTAGATTTTTTATAAAAAAATTATAATACATTTACACATAATTCAGTAAAATTGAAAAATTGTTTAATAAAATAAATGTTTATATTTGTTGCGTTAGTTAGGTGATTATGAAAATGATAAGCAAAATTTCAGGTCAAATATTAAAAATAAAATTGTATCAATACATAAAGCCCATTATTATATTAATTGAAACTGAACTAATATGCAATTACAATCTGTGTTTCTGAAATCTTGTTTATACTTGTAAAATTAGAAAAATAAAAGAAATCTTATGGACGTATTCCCTTTAGTTTTCTGACAATATTTTTAGTTAAATTATACTTGTAAAACTTTTTTGGGGCAACATTTTTTAGCATATTTGTTATATTGTATGCTGTATATTACAGAAAAATATAAGGGGACTGAAAAGAAAACAATTTTTTCGAAAGGGATAGCTACTGATAAAAGTTTGGAAACCCCTGATCTAGAGTTTCTCAATAATACAAACAAACAAATAGCAAGACAATAATACGAACAAAAAGACCCATGATGTAGAGCAGTGGTGCCCAACCCAAATGACCTTGCAGGCCACTTCGGAAAAACATTATAATCTCGCGTGCCGCACATAAAAATATGTACCTTTATATCGGATTTGTAAACAAAAAACCATTTATTGGAGTGTAAATTTAAAACAGAATGAATTATAATTGTTTTCATTATTTTTCATGTATACATAGATAATATAATAGTGTTTATATAATATATTATTACAATGATCCAATAATATTTAAAATATTACAGTTGGCATTTTCTTGAAAATTACAGAGTTCCTTTTGAATTGATCTTTCGTTACTCATTGTTGAAATTTGATTGTTCTGTCATTCTCAAACGATTAAGTATACATTGCCTTTTATCATAACCGTCCTGAATATATTTTTTAAAACTTTAAAAAACATCTCTGACTGCCTTTCTTGCTTTTTGGGCATTGCAAACAGAAAAAAGGAGGAGAAATGAAAGTCGCACACACAAAAAATCGTGTACCATCCATAGTAAGGGATATGCATAAAATGCAATTCAGAATTTATTAAAAAAGTAATTTATTACAGTAAAATCAAACGTAACTCTTTGATAAAATATAAATCTATTTTAATCTAAATGACGTTTCTATTATCAAAAAGGATTTATTTTAAAACAAAAACATTTAACAGGTGAATACATTGTAGATTTAAATATGTATATAAATTTCCCCTTAAATAAATTTCAAAACGAAAAAACTTTAAAAACCTGATATTTAAAAAAAATTTGCAAAGAGTTGGTCGGCCGCAACTTAAATACTAGCGGGCCACATGCGGCCCACGGGCCGGGTGTTGGACACCCCTGATGTAGAGGGTTTGATAGATGTTAAGTTGGTAGAGGCTCAGTCTTGTTGGCAGGATGGGGAAAACTCAGGTGACGTCCTCGTCATTTAACCATGATGAAGAAAAAAATGTATGTGCATACAAAACGAATGCATTACGTTCTCTTGATGTCAGAACTTCCTGATGATTTCTATACTTATGTCATTAAAAAAATTTTCCTTTTGTCTTTCGCTTCTTTCCTTCCTCAAAAGAGAAATTCAAATTTGCTTTATAAGTACAAAAGCAAATAAAAACATCACGATTATTAGTATTATTTTTGAAAAAGAATGCATCCAAGAGAAAAGTGTCGTGGATTACATAAGCAAAGGTACAAGAGAATGTATTCATATATTTAGAATAATCAATACCAAAAATCTAAGCATTTCGCAGTTAACAAATAATTTTAACTAAAATTAACGAGCCAAAAAGAGAGGTGGAAAATCAGAATTTCACGGATTCTTCCAACCTCCTGAGATGTCAAACATTCAAATTGTGGAATGATTTGCCTGTGTATTAAATATTATATTTAAAGCACAGTTTCCAGAGTGAGGGGTGAGGACGCTGTTCAACGTGTCACTCCACAATATGTAACAAAAGTATTAACGTAAAAAAACTATTTTATTGGTTGATTAGGTACACACTTATGTTGCAATATTAAAAATATATATAAGGCAGCTTTTAATAGCTTGGCTAAATTTTGAAAATTTTAAGGGAACCAGCATATTATATACTTTCAAAAAATCCATTCTTTAATTTTGCATTTATTGAAGGTATGAAACTTTATATGAAGATTAACTAAAACAGAACAATAAAAAAATAGATAAAACAAAAATTCTTTTTTATGATTTCATTACATATTTTCATGAAGCGAATTATTTACATATATATCTACATTACCTAACTAGCAATAGTTTTTAAAAGAGTTGATATTCAGGTATCTGAAACTTGGCAAAACACACGATTCTCAATTTTGGAAGTTTGTAAGAAATAATATGAAAACTGATTCACTTTATCCTGACGATTCAAGAGGTATTTAATAAAAATTAATTGTTCATTTTAGTGATTAACAAAATATAATTTGTCTAGTACATAAAAAAAATTTAAGAAATATAGAATAAAAAAACAGAGAATAACTTATTTTAGACGTATTAGCAGTAATTTTCAAGTGCAAACTCAAAGAATGCACTGCACTTCCAAAGAATTGAGCAAATGTAAATAGTTTCTTGAATGCGCTATGGATTCTTAGAAAACTAGCCCCATTTGGAAAAGAAGAAAAAAAAACCTGTTACACACAGTCCCCACTGAAGAGTCATAAATTACCATTCATCAATAGAACATACGGGGAAATTTCATGTATCCTTCCGCAAGAAATCGGTGTTACAAGTTTACTTTACCCCTCTTACCAAATGTGCAATGCTGATTTAATAATTACACGCAAAAAAATTAATAAAAAAGTTCAAAGTATGCGCGTTTGAAAAAGCATAAAAAAAGAAATTTTTCCTGCTTTTACTTTTTTATCGAGCAATTGGTTTGGTGTGGTAGTTAGGAGAGGGGTTCTAGCTCAGGTGTCATCCACGTCACTTGACCATGGTTCAAAATTACGTGGTACATCGCCAAAAGCCCTCGTGTAGCTGAACAGTGCGACGTTAATATTCACTCACAAATTTTCATAGGAATCGGTAAACCGACACAGAAGTTAGTATTCTGCCGCACCACCTGGTGGGAAGCTTCAACAAAGGGAATAACGAAAACGAATTCTCCACGAAAAAATACACATGCATGCAAATTTTCAAGGTGATGGATTGAACGGCGAAGAAGTTGATGTGCTGCAGAGCCACCTGTTGGGCAACCGTAACAAAGAGAATAGCATAAAAACCTTCTCTACAGAAAAAAAATACATAAATATGCCAGTTTTCATAGAGATCGGTTGAACAGAGTTTGGAGTGAAACGATAACACATATACAAACATCCATTTTTATAGAGAGGTTTGCAAGTTCAATATCTCCGATTCTACCAAAGAATGCTGATTAAATGTTGAAAGGATGCTTTAAGTGAATTGATTGAATATTAACGTCGCCCAGTTCAGCTACATGAGGGCTTTTGGCGACGGACCACGTAATTTTGAACCATGGTCAAGTGACGTGGACGACACCTGAGCTGGTACCCCCCTCCTAACTACCACATCACACCAACGGGAGGACGTTCCAGCTCTCGACAGATTGAACGTACATCACTGCCCTACACGGCGGGTCTTTAGTGGTACTGATCTGGAACGCGCGAGAAGGCAAGCCACGATCCGATACTTATATCACTCGGCTACCGTGGCTAAAGGAGTAACTTCCCCTCCGTGCACTCCACACTTGATGAAAGGTTACACTAGAAAAGAACATGCGCCTGTAAGTATTGAAAGTCACAACATTTGGCGAAATTGAATATCTCTACCTTTTATTTTAAAAGTCTTTTCATTTCTCCCGGGTTCGAAACAACATCGCTTAATTGTTATGATTTTTTAAAAAATACTCAAAATTTTATTCGCGCATTTAATAAATTCGCCAGCGATTTTTTAATTGGAAAGATAATTTATTTCGTTACAGTACAGTATGTTTTTTTGTTTGTTTTTACAAAACGATACTTTACATACTTTCTTTTTTTCTAAAATGAACCAATATCGATGCGTTTATATGAAAATGATTTTTCAAAAACTCATACTTTGTCTTTTTAGAGTTAGTAATTGAAAAAATAAAATGCAGAAAACTTTGTTTTTTACGAATTTTTAAAAAATACTCAAATTTTAAATACTTAATAACTTTTTATCAAATAATAAATTTTTAATAACTTCTTTATTAATAAAAATAATTGCATGAAACTTTATTCCCGTGTATTGAATATTTCAAAAAATGCTCTCAATTTTAATTCAACATTTAATATAGATGTGAAATTTTGTAATTATAAAAATTTCTACTGTTTTCAACATACAACTATTTTTAAAAAGGTACATTTTCGTTTCCGGGGCCTAAAAAGTTGCAAAGTGAGTGAGTGAATATTAAAGTCCCACTGTTCACTTACTCGAAAGCTTTTGACGACGCACCTCGACATTTTCAGCCATTGTCAAGTGATGAGGATGAGACTTGGGCTGGCACCCATCTATCTGAACTACCATACCACACCAACGCTAGCACGTTTAAACTCTCGACAGATTCAACAGCGGGTCTTCAGCGGTAGAAAATTTTTTAAAAGGGCAGTAATAATTAATGTTGGGAAATATTACCACGCGAATTTTGTAATGACGTTAATATAAAAATCACACACACTTATCAGGAACGGCTGATAGAGAGACCGGAAGGTAATTTCCATGACAAAATGTTATGCATTTAAAAATGTTCGTGCAATGCCGGGGGAAATAAACGTGTCTGACAAAGAAAAGAAGCGAAAAAATTTCGAAACAGGGAATTTTAAGTTACACACTCAGTAAAAGCCCGAGCAACGGCGGGCTAAGTGGTGGAGGAGGGAATCATTTTGAAAAAGAGTATTAGAAGTGCTGATTTTGTGAAGGAAAGGGAACATTTTTATAAAAGAAGAGAAAGCCCGTGCAACGTCGGGCCATGCAGCTAGTAATTGCATAAATCTTAAAGAATTACTAAGGAAAAATATTGGGAAACTAATGATATGAGAAATATGTATATATATATATTTTAATATTAAAATTCTTATGTATTTACTGTGTGAGAAAAACAAATAAGCCTTAATATTCATTAAATACTCTGCTAGCTCTTATGATAGTCAATTCTGTATTAGTAAATACAGCGGCGTAAAGAAGAATATTAGGACTTCCCCTGCAAAAACTCAGGTTTTGGGCCTCAAGCCCAAATATGTACTTAGCATCAATCATGTTTTGGGCCCCCTTTGGTCCCTGCCCCCCTCAATGCGGGTGATGTACGTTACGCCACTGAGTAAAAATAAGCTTCTATTTATCATATTCAAAAAATATTTCTCAAGTAAAAGCAAAATTATATATATGTTGTACAAATACTAAGGAAAAACATCAGTGGCATATAGAAAAGGCAATCTATTTGTATCTTCACAATTAAAATTCAAAAGTAAACAAACGTATCTATTTATCTATAGGCAACTATCTTCTCACGAAACGTAACTCGCAAAAACTCGCCGAAGGTACCAATAGCTCATTAATGATCCGAGGAAGCCGTTTTGACCATTTACACTCATGTCCATAAATTAAGGATAATTCAGAACCACACAGAAATTGAACTCTAAAATAAAAGTTTCACTTGTAGAATTATCACACACATCTTGAAGAAGAATATGCAAATGACAGGAAACCACCAGATGGTGCGGGTAGTACGTCACAATGACGAGAGTATAAGAGAGGGATATATAAGGAATGGTGGCAAAGAAGTAAAATTGTTCACAAGCGCTTTAAAAGCCTTTCAGTGCAATAACTGCATAGTTATGACACAAAGGAAGCATTTGGATGATTTTTTACGTGGTAGAATTATTGGACGACTGGAATGTGGACGTACCCAGCTGGAAGTATCCGAGGAATTTGGAATAGCCCAGAGTGTCATCTCCAGGCTTAGGCAACGATTCCAAGATTATGGTAATGTGAGTAGATGTTACAGCACAGGTCGCCCTCGAGTTACAACGCCGAATGAGGACCGGTATTTGGCAGTTACTGCCAAGAGAAACAGACGCAGCACAGCATCAGACCTGTCTCGTCAGCTCTCTTCAGCTACCGGTACGACAGTTTCAAGGCAGACCGTGTACAGACGCTTAGGACACATTGGTCTATATGCTCGTTTGCCTGTCAGATGTGTTCCACTTACCGCAACTCACTGTAGCCTGCGATTAACCTGGAGTAGAGAGCATGCATTGTAGACACCACAACAGTGGTCTTGTTTTCCGACGAGTCCAGGTTTAGTTTGCAGTCTGATTCTCGCCGGACTTTAATATGGAGAGCGCCAGGTACTCGTTACCACCAAGAGAACACCATTGAACGACACCATTACGGTTGTGCAGGATGGCTTGTTTGGGGAGGAATTATTCTTCGTTCCAGAGCTGACCTGCATGTTCAGAGTGTAAAGATGACAGGCCACATCTATCGGGATGACATTCTGGAACAACATGTACGTTTGTTTCGGGGCGCCATGGGTGCTGAATTTCTGTTTATGGATGACAACGCCCGTCCTCACCGTGGAAACATTGTAGACGAATGCCTTCAATCGGAGGATATCACCCGTATGGATTGACCAGCATACTCACCGGACTTGAATCCAATAGAGCATGTGTGGGATATGCTTGGCCGACGAATTGCAGCCCGTCAACCCCTCCCACTTGTCTACTGGAACTTCGGAGGGCATTGCTTGATGAGTGGTGTAATATTCCCCAAGATCAGATTGATAATTTGATACTCAGCATGCCCAGGCGTTGTAAGGCCTGTATTGCATCATCTGGGAGACATACTCCGTATTAACCATCATTCTAACCATGTTATACTGTTTTTTGTAAATAGGTTCTTTTTGAAATTTGCTCCAGGGAGTAAAAATAGCAATTTTTATTAATTATGTCAAACATATAGCATCTTTTTTGCTCTTTACCTGTTGTTTAATAAATAGACTTTACAAATAAGTCAAATTTGTTTTGCTTCTGTCCCTTTCTTTGCCTGAACTTCATTATCCTTAATTTATGGACATGAGTGTATATTCCGACAATGCAATTACCGTAAAATCCGACGTATAACGCGCACTTTTAACAAAAAAAAATAACATTGAAATTTAAGGGTGCGTGTGTTATCCGTCAGGTATAAAAATGATCTTAAAAAATGAAAAAAGCTGAGCATAGAAAAAAAATTTCGACTTCTACATATATCGACATACTGTTTGTTTAAAAGAAATATCTTTTCTTATGAACTTAAAGGGCTGTATTTCTAGAAGTATACTATTTTTTCAAAAGTCTGCAATAATACCTCGATTAAATGACTTCACAACATACGAGCATTGCATACGTGCATTCCAAGTTTCTTCGTACGGCGAATGTATCTAAATATTAAAAATTGCACCTCTAAACTATGGGTGCGCGTAATACGCCGGATTTTACAGTAGTTAAAAAGATATTAATTAAAAACCTTAAAATGCATAATTGTTTTACCCCTGTTGGTTTTTTATTCCGCCGAGTGTCATTTCTATTTCAGCGGAGTGAGGTTTCGACTTTCTCCACGTTTTAAAAAATCCATCCAATTCTTGCTATCAAATTTAGACAAAAAAAAATAATTACAGAATAGGAAAGATCATTTTTTTCACCACGACGTGGTATTATTATTTTTATTATTTTTTTTATAAAATAATGGTATTTTCTATTTTTTACGATTTTTTCTAAAAGGAATCAAAATCGATACATTTCCATGAAAATGATTTCTAAATCGTTCCCTTTGAATTTCCTTTCGCGATAATGAGTTGATATTCAACACAAAAAAAGTTCACGCTTTTATCTTTTAGAATCAGTCATTTAAAAAATGAAATGTCGAAAACTTTTTTCTTACGATTTTTCGAAAAATACTCAAAATTTTTAATTAGACACTTAAAAACTTCGGTATTTATGAAGATTATCTCACAAAACTTTTTTCCTCGTGTAGAACTGTATTATCCGTCATCCGTATAGAGACTGAAAAACAAATTGCTGAAAAATTGCGGTTCTTAAAAAAAATTGTGTTTTTAATTTCTTGCCCATTTTGCGATTATTAATCAATGTAGTAATTTTTTTTTCATTTTTTGCTTAAAAACTACCGTAGTGTGCAATCGATATATGAAGTTTTAAGGCATTAACTTAAAAAACATGCTCTTAAAATTTTTTTAAAAATTTCATTGAAATATTACTTTGACGTCAAGGTCGCGTTACCTAATTTGAGGATTCTTGTTGAGAAATACTACGGGTGAAAGTTTTGCGCATGCGCTACAAAATTGGCGAATCACTCTTTTCGTGGTTTTTGAAAGATTACGGGAATTTCCCTGTTTTATCCTCTGTCATGACTTACGTTATTTGCTATGTATATAGCAGTTAAAATGTACATAGCACTTATCTGTATACACATTACAGATAAATGTTTTAAAGAGAGCAAGCTTTTTTTATAACTGATAGTTTTCTTCTCTCTTAAAGAATGATTTATTGAAGAACAGTGGAAGAAAAAAAACCCAAAAAATTCTGAAATATATTTTTGTCAGATAACATTTTTCTGTTTGAATGATTTTATACAGTGAATGTAAATAAATTTCCAGCGTTTTTACCTTTTTATTCTTATACATTTTTAATTCACCACGGTTCTGTATGGGTATTTTTTCTTTATAAAACAACGAAATTTTGCGTATTTTATGATTTTTTTCTGAAATAAATCCAAGTCGATGCGTTTAAATGAAAACGATGCTTAAAAAGTTCATACTTTGATCTTTTAGAACCAGCGTTTAAAAAAAAAATGCCAAAAACTTTTTTTTTTACTAATTTTTAAAAAATACTCAAAATTCATATCAAATATTTAATAACTTCTTCTCATTTATAAAGATAATTGCATTAAACTTTTTACCCATATATATATATATATATATATATATATATATATATATATATATATATATATATATATATATATATATATATATTATATATATATATATATATATATATATTATATATATATATTATATATATATATATATATATATATATATATTATATATATATATATTATATATATGGGAGACAACAAGGGATCCAAGACTTTTGTCTTTTTTCACATTTATTTTAAACTTAAACAAAAATTAATTAAAAAGGTAGCTATTCTAACAGATAAGTTTCGATGATGTTTTCATGGTAACGCCTGCTCGCGCACCTCCGTCGTTCCTCCTTTCCGCTTTCTCTCTTCCTCTAAAGTCTTAAAGTTTTGGTTCTACTCTCACTAGTTCAAAAGTTTCTGTTACAGTTTCACTTAGCTGCGCCTGCGCGCGAAGACTGCGTTTTGCTGGATGCCACAACCGGCCAACCTGACTGTACGCTGTCCGCAGCGGTACGTATTCCTTTTTTCCTTTCCATGGATACCAGAGGAGAATCTGAAACATACAAAAAAGACGGAACAGACAAGGACTACACAACAAATACATAGAGATTTAACATATCATAATTTTTCTGAACTAGACAGTTTCTCCATCATGTGAAGGCACCTCTTCGACATCCGGAAGGTTCAACAGGAAAACATTGTGTTTCGCTATCTTGGTTTTTATCAGATCCATCAGGCATAAGAACGCCTTTTTTAATGAACTCTTCTTTAGTTGAACGCATCGATATTTTCCTCTCTAGAGTTCTGGACGTCTGTTCAAAACAATCTCTCTTTTTCCTCCGTTTCCACTGCCAGGGCTGGAAGATTCATCGGAGCATTGCAAACCGTCTTTGTTTAGTCTTCATAGGTGATGGGTTATCAGAACAAGATAAACGTCTGGCTCTCTGACACACAGGAATATCATTTTTCAATTTAATACACATTTTTAACTTAGTACTCTTAATTTTATTACATTTATAATTCTTAACTAGAGAACTCAAATCATTTCTAATATTAAAGTTTTTAACATATGGCAAATCATAACTAGAGTTTTTTATCACACTTGAAACAGAAAAAATAGAATTAGAATAAGCACTGGAATTAGCGCCCAAAGAAGATCCACTTTCATTCAATAAAACATCGCTCTTTGCGAGGCCTAGTTTCTTTATTTCAGCATATACACTGGGATGTATAATAAATTCTTCGGTCAAGGTCGGTGATATTGCCGTTCGAACACTTAGACCAGGAGAGTGTTGATTTAGAGAAAGATTTATCGGTTTTTAACTTCTACCATACGCTTTTCGCCAAAACATGAGCTTAATGTTATTCTCTCTGCGGAAGGCTTGTGCACTCTAATTAGTGAGGAATTTAAAATCAATCAATCAAGGCTGTTACGGGCTGATTTTCCACAAAAATGTTTACATATTGAAGTTGTGCGAACTCATCGCTATTTTGTTTTTCGCTCTCGACTTTCAAAGTATTCACGTTTATTCTATTATGGATGTGGCTGTTAGATTCTTTAGGCTTAAAATGCTTCTCACAATCTCTTGTGTAATGAGATGAATCACCGCATATATATATATATATATATATAGCAATTTTTTTCTTGTCTTTCAAGATTTTGGGGATAGTTATCTTTACGTGATCCGCTTCTAGACGAAATATAAATATCGCACTCTTTAGCTAAATCGATAGGCCTAAACCAATCTTCTGCTTCTCGAATGCCAATATGAGCTGCGGTTTCCTTATTTAGAGTTTCAAATAATTTATCAGAAATTATAAGATCACATAGAGATTCAAAGGAATTAACTTTTCTTAACGAACAATAATATTGGAAGTTTGCCGTCAATCTTGCAGCAAATTAGATGTATGTCTCGCCTGATGATTTTACAGCATTTTTAAATGAGTTTAAACACTCGCGATAATTGGAATTCTCTGAGTACTATAGATTTTAGTTTTTCATAGTCATTTAATTCCTCCTTTTTAATATACAATAAGACATTATGAGCTCTTTCGCCCAGAAGATTTATTAAAATTTCAGATTTATATTCGTCATTTATTTTCTTGGTTAAAAATGCGCGTTCTAATGATTGGAAGAACAGATTAAAATTTTCAGATCTGGTGGGAACAGGAAGAGATAAAGTTTTAATGCTTTTGATCATGTTTTCTATGTTTGTTCCGAACTGTTTCTCTTCGACTTTAGCTGCAGGATTTAAACTTAATGCTTTATTTTTAGCCGTTTGAAGTTCGATTTCTTTTTCTAATTGTGCTAACTGAAGTTTAGCGAGCTCAATTTTCTGTTTTTCTAGAGTTGCCTCTCTTTCGTTTCGCGATACCCTCTCATCCATACAGTTTGGAATTAAAGTTTTAACGAAATCTGGATCACTCTCAAATGTACTACTGTTCTCAATTTTAGTCTTTAGTTTAGCTATGGTGTCCGTACTCTCCACAGTACCGTCTAGATCCTCAACAACTCTTATGAGATCCTCTTTAAGAGCGTTTTTATACATTTTAGAAAAAATATGGAAAGATCCTACCTTTTTTTTCTAGCTCCCTTGTTGCTCGCACGTACGATGTATCCAATAATTGAAGAAAAACGTTGATTCCACTGATTTCACCTCTTCGCAGGTAATATAGTTGAAATTGTTCGAATTGACACCTCTTCGCAGGTGTTTAGTTGATATTTCCAACCTCTACACAGGCGGAATATTCAGGGTTCGATGAAAAATCAATTGAAGAAAAACGTTGATTAAAAGTTCCGGCCTCTACACAGGCGGATTATTCACACTAAGTTAGTTCCAACCTCTACACAGGCGGAATGAAGTTTAAAAATTCAACCTCTACACAGGTTGAGCGAAGTTTAAAAATTCAACCTCTACACAGGTTGAACGAAGTTTCCAAAAAATGGCGGCGCGTCTCCTTCACGGACGCCTTTTTTTTTTCTCTGTCCAAACTTTGGTTCAAATCGAAATTTTATCGATCCCGGCCGAGCCCCCATAATTTGTGGGAGACAACAAGGGGTCCAAGACTTTTGTCTTTTTTATGGTTTATTTAAAACTTAATAAAAATTAATTCAAAAGGTAGCTATTCTAACAGATAAGTTTCGATGATGTTTTCATGGTAACGCCTGCTCGCGCACCTCCGTCGTTCCTCCTTTCCGCTTTCTCTCTTCCTCTAAAGTCTTAAAGTTTTGGTTCTACTCTCACTAGTTCAAAAGTTTCTGTTACAGTTTCACTTAGCTGCGCCTGCGCGCGAAGACTGCGTTTTGCTGGATGCCACAACCGGCCAACCTGACTGTACGCTGTCCGCAGCGGTACGTATTCCTTTTTTCCTTTCCATGGATACCAGAGGAGAATCTGAAACATACAAAAAAGACGGAACAGACAAGGACTACACAACAAATACATAGAGATTTAACATATCATAATTTTTCTGAACTAGACAGTTTCTCCATCATGTGAAGGCACCTCTTCGACATCCGGAAGGTTCAACAGGAAAACATTGTGTTTCGCTATCTTGGTTTTTATCAGATCCATCAGGCATAAGAACGCCTTTTTTAATGAACTCTTCTTTAGTTGAACGCATCGATATTTTCCTCTCTAGAGTTCTGGACGTCTGTTCAAAACAATCTCTCTTTTTCCTCCGTTTCCACTGCCAGGGCTGGAAGATTCATCGGAGCATTGCAAACCGTCTTTGTTTAGTCTTCATAGGTGATGGGTTATCAGAACAAGATAAACGTCTGGCTCTCTGACACACAGGAATATCATTTTTCAATTTAATACACATTTTTAACTTAGTACTCTTAATTTTATTACATTTATAATTCTTAACTAGAGAACTCAAATCATTTCTAATATTAAAGTTTTTAACATATGGCAAATCATAACTAGAGTTTTTTATCACACTTGAAACAGAAAAAATAGAATTAGAATAAGCACTGGAATTAGCGCCCAAAGAAGATCCACTTTCATTCAATAAAACATCGCTCTTTGCGTGGCCTAGTTTCTTTATTTCAGCATATACACTGGGATGTATAATAAATTCTTCGGTCAAGGTCGGTGATATTGCCGTTCGAACACTTAGACCAGGAGAGTGTTGATTTAGAGAAAGATTTATCGGTTTTTAACTTCTACCATACGCTTTTCGCCAAAACATGAGCTTAATGTTATTCTCTCTGCGGAAGGCTTGTGCACTCTAATTAGTGAGGAATTTAAAATCAATCAATCAAGGCTGTTACGGGCTGATTTTCCACAAAAATGTTTACATATTGAAGTTGTGCGAACTCATCGCTATTTTGTTTTTCGCTCTCGACTTTCAAAGTATTCACGTTTATTCTATTATGGATGTGGCTGTTAGATTCTTTAGGCTTAAAATGCTTCTCACAATCTCTTGTGTAATGAGATGAATCACCGCATATATATATATATATATATATAGCAATTTTTTTCTTGTCTTTCAAGATTTTGGGGATAGTTATCTTTACGTGATCCGCTTCTAGACGAAATATAAATATCGCACTCTTTAGCTAAATCGATAGGCCTAAACCAATCTTCTGCTTCTCGAATGCCAATATGAGCTGCGGTTTCCTTATTTAGAGTTTCAAATAATTTATCAAAAATTATAAGATCACATAGAGATTCAAAGGAATTAACTTTTCTTAACGAACAATAATATTGGAAGTTTGCCGTCAATCTTGCAGCAAATTAGATGTATGTCTCGCCTGATGATTTTACAGCATTTTTAAATGAGTTTAAACACTCGCGATAATTGGAATTCTCTGAGTACTATAGATTTTAGTTTTTCATAGTCATTTAATTCCTCCTTTTTAATATACAATAAGACATTATGAGCTCTTTCGCCCAGAAGATTTATTAAAATTTCAGATTTATATTCGTCATTTATTTTCTTGGTTAAAAATGCGCGTTCTAATGATTGGAAGAACAGATTAAAATTTTCAGATCTGGTGGGAACAGGAAGAGATAAAGTTTTAATGCTTTTGATCATGTTTTCTATGTTTGTTCCGAACTGTTTCTCTTCGACTTTAGCTGCAGGATTTAAACTTAATGCTTTATTTTTAGCCGTTTGAAGTTCGATTTCTTTTTCTAATTGTGCTAACTGAAGTTTAGCGAGCTCAATTTTCTGTTTTTCTAGAGTTGCCTCTCTTTCGTTTCGCGATACCCTCTCATCCATACAGTTTGGAATTAAAGTTTTAACGAAATCTGGATCACTCTCAAATGTACTACTGTTCTCAATTTTAGTCTTTAGTTTAGCTATGGTGTCCGTACTCTCCACAGTACCGTCTAGATCCTCAACAACTCTTATGAGATCCTCTTTAAGAGCGTTTTTATACATTTTAGAAAAAATATGGAAAGATCCTACCTTTTTTTTTCTAGCTCCCTTGTTGCTCGCACGTACGATGTATCCAATAATTGAAGAAAAACGTTGATTCCACTGATTTCACCTCTTCGCAGGTAATATAGTTGAAATTGTTCGAATTGACACCTCTTCGCAGGTGTTTAGTTGATATTTCCAACCTCTACACAGGCGGAATATTCAGGGTTCGATGAAAAATCAATTGAAGAAAAACGTTGATTAAAAGTTCCGGCCTCTACACAGGCGGATTATTCACACTAAGTTAGTTCCAACCTCTACACAGGCGGAATGAAGTTTAAAAATTCAACCTCTACACAGGTTGAGCGAAGTTTAAAAATTCAACCTCTACACAGGTTGAACGAAGTTTCCAAAAAATGGCGGCGCGTCTCCTTCACGGACGCCTTTTTTTTTTCTCTGTCCAAACTTTGGTTCAAATCGAAATTTTATCGATCCCGGCCGAGCCCCCATAATTTGTGGGAGACAACAAGGGGTCCAAGACTTTTGTCTTTTTTATGGTTTATTTAAAACTTAATAAAAATTAATTCAAAAGGTAGCTATTCTAACAGATAAGTTTCGATGATGTTTTCATGGTAACGCCTGCTCGCGCACCTCCGTCGTTCCTCCTTTCCGCTTTCTCTCTTCCTCTAACGTCTTAAAGTTTTGGTACTACTTTCACTAGTTCAAAAGTTTCTGTTACAGTTTCACTTAGCTGCGCCTGCGCGCGAAGACTGCGTTTTGCTGGATGCCATATATATATATATATATATATATATATATATATATATATATATATATATATATATATATATATATATATATATATATATTATATATATATTATATATATATTATATATATGTATATATATATATATATATATATATATATATATCCCTTTTGGAGGTTCAAATTACTTCTTTCTTTATAATCCAGGTTTATTATTTTTTTCATAACTAAATATGAATTCTATATCATTTGCATCAAACTACCATTACCACGGTGTGCTATGGTACTTTGTTTTCATTGGACAGTAATTTTATGAGAGCCAGTGATTGATTGTTTATTAACATCGGGAATACACTGGGCTAGAGTTTCTCAAACTGGGGGCGTGGTAACCCTACGATTGGGGGGCGAGCATATCGAAAAGTCGAAAACAAATTATTTTAAATAATTTTCTGAAAGGAAGACCAAAACACACACAAAATATATTCTGACATAGTAAAAAATAAAATACACATTTACACTGACATACTTAACTTTGTACCAGTACGGTACAATGTATTTGATAATGTATTTATCGCAGTGGAGTAGCGTGGATTTCGCCGCCTGGGGCTGATCGGAAATTGGTCGCCTCTCAATTTTTATTGTTACAACTTAACTCAGTGGCGCGACATTCCGTGAGGGACATGACCCACTGAGCCCAACTCATTTTTCGCGACATTGGGCCCTGAGGTGCATGAATAGATGTTCCGGTTAGGTGGTCAGTTCGACGCGAAAACCCCAGCATTAAGTTTCCAGGCAAGCTTGGTACTCATTTTATCGACCCATTGAATTGATGAAAGGCTGAGTCAACCTTGCCATGCCCGGGATTTTAATTATTACTCAAGAAAAACTAGTAAAATTAAAAAAAAACAGCTTTAATTTTTTTTATTAATTGTCTTTTATCACAATAAAATCTTTATACAATTGTCAGTGTCAATATGCATGTCATGTTCAATTGCCAGAATAGTTAAATTTGTTAGCCTTAACAAGGACATAGTCTATCTGAGATAATTTTTGATTAATTTTAGCTTAGAGAAGCTTCTCTCGCAACTCGCATTACCAATGGAAGATGTTAAAAAAATTCTCAACATTATGACAATGTTTGGTAAGCCATCTTCAAGTTTGGGCTCAATAATATATTTTAATAAACCGAGAAAGCTGGACCTAATGAGTCCTTTTTTACAGCCTAAGCCTGTTGTAGCTACAAAAGCTTGTAGACGTACACGTTCAAGTTGGAATTCATCTTTATTAATGTCTTGAGGAGCTTGATCTTGGTTAAGTTCATCACATAAACTTGTGACGAATCTGTACGAAACCTTTCCACTAATCTTCTTAGGCGTCTTTCTGGGGAATATAAATTCGCGTTTATTTCCAATCAACTCCAAAAAGAAGTTTGGGATATTCAAATTAGATAAGGTATTTAAGTCGAGAGTTGCGAGATAGCAAGAGAGAGGATGGTAGGCTATTAAGCCAACAACGTTAAAAGTAAAACTAGAAGATTCAAAGAGATTAGATTCGTGAAGACGCCGTGCTGCTAGACGTACCAGAAAGCTGATATAAGCCAGCGGTAAATATAATTCACGTACGCTTAAAGTAAGCGTCAGTTTGAGATACTTAGCTAAAGTTAATGACAATTAAGAATTCGAATACGTGTATTTCTCGGATCTCCTAGTTTCGGTAAACCTTACTTGAGTTGAGCTAGATTAGTAATCAATCGTATTCTTAGTAATTTAATTTAATATAAAGGCAAATCCCTTTAGATGACGTAACATAATTATATTATTTGTTATCAGAGATTTTTGAGGAAATTATAGCAAAAATAAATAATATTATTATTCAATAATAATTAATATTATTATTTTCTTTGCCTGAAATTAATCTTGGTGTTCAAGGTGTGACCCAAGGGGGTCATCACAAACTTTTAACATGTATTAAAACGTCATCCATGAATTCTTCTCGTTTTGCTTCTAACACGGTATGTAAAGCACATAGCTGAATAGGGCGAAGTTAATATTCACACACTCACCCATCATTATCATACAAAGTTGTTGTTCTGTCAAATAAATACTAATAGACCTAGTGTTGTTTCCTACTGCAATGATAATGAGCATCAACCAACGACGTCTTTGACTTGGCACGTATTAATAAATTAAGTATTAATAAATTAAATCAAAGTATTAATAAATTAAATCAAATTAAAAGTATGTGATTCAGCATTAATAAAAATTAAAAGCAAAGAAATATACCGAAATATGGATCTGCATAGTAGTATAATGATGAAAAATCATTGTAATAAACTGGTATCCAGTATATCCTTTCCTTTAAAATAAATTATCATGGCCAATGTACAGGGTCGATCCTAGCAGGTGTGCAGCGCGTGCACCACACGCCGCGGCCGCTGGCCGCTCATAATTCTTTCGAACGTGAAAAATGTTTTGTTAATTTCTCAAAATAAAATTTATAATAAGTTGAATAAATATGCTGAATTTTAAATAGTTATTGAAAAGTCAAAAAATAAGTCTCGATTTCCCAATATCATAACATAGCTCGAGAAAAATAGGAATGTATTTCAAATTCTGAGGAACATCCTTCTCATCAGGGGTGTAGCTTGCATTATTAGGGAGCCAGTATCAATGTTTCAGGCCCCATACCTACAGGGGCCCGAACGTGTGTAAGCAAAAAATCGTAAAATGTTATTAATGGTCATATTAAGAGTTCCTTTCTACGTTTATAAAATAGTATATATATATATATATATATATATATATATATATATATATATATATATATATATATATATGTCATTGGATTCAAACGATATAAATTTTCAGTTTGTGTGAATGGACTAAGTTCATGTGACGTCACGATCACATGATTCCAGTTAGATCTTGCGCACGGGCATACGGCGTCATTTGTTTACGACTATCTTGCTCTTAAACTTTTATAGTTAATTATTCTTTTTTTACGTTCAGAAATGACATACTGTGCAGCATATGGATGCAATAACTCCAAAAAGAAAGACAATTGCAGAAAAAAAACTTTCTTCCAATTTCCTTTAAAAAATCCAAATTTATTAAAAACATGGATAGCAATGATTAGGCGGGAAAAATTCGTACCTTCTTCTGTCTCTGTACTATGTTCGGATCATTTCGAAGAGAAATGTTTCGAATACCAAAATTTTACTAATCGCAGCCACTTAAAACTTGGATCGGTTCCAACAAAGTTTGTGTTTACAAGAAGTCCATCTTCTCGAAGAATTCTGGAAAGATGCAAGCCCTCCACTTCTACCGAAAAATGTAAGTACTTCTAAATTTTTGCTAAGTTTAAGTCAAGTTTTTAAATAAGTTCCTTAGACAATACTTCAATGGTTGAATATCTTAAAAAACTTAAGTTTTACTTATGTTATAAATCTTCAAAATAAAGTAACAGAAGTAATTCTGTACTTTATATAAAACTAGAAACTAGAGTATACTTTTAAATAACCAAACATATTACATTAAGACAAGTATGCATACAAAGTTCACAGAAGATTATCTAATGTATTGTGTGCTGTTATTTTGCTTCTCATTAAAAAATGATAAAATAATTGCGATAATAATCTGTTTCTGAATTGATGGAATAATTTAATTTTAGCTCTATTAATGTTTTTTTTATCACCATCTACAAAGTATTTTATAACAGAAGTCTCTCTCAGTCAGCATTTACTTATAAAATTATTACTCGAACATGATTTAAAGTATTCATACATAAAAGTAAATGCATTAAAAGTACTTATATGCAAAATTTACAAATCATTTAAAATATATAATATTAATGTAAATGTTTTATTTTAAAAAATAGATGTGAACCACCTGTTTCAAATGAAGAAATGGGAACGGAAGAAATTCAGAGACAAAAGTAAGAATTTTTAGCATTTTTTTAAAACTATTTTAATTGAAGAGAAATTTGATTTACAATATGTTGTAACTGTTTAGCTTCAGGCTAAATGTACCTATCATATTAAAAATGTACATGCTGCAAGTCATTTTTGATAATAATTATGTTTATTGTGGTATTTTATCAAAAAAGTTTTATTCGTAAGAGAATATTTTACGTGTTCTATATTTATAATCGCAGGGAAATGAAGCCCAGTACAGCAAGTGTGGGGACACAAACTATTTCTTTTGGCAAAGTTATGGATTTGCTAGAAGAAACACAAGCAGAGCTGAAAAAAACTAAAAGCCACCCTGCAGAAAAAAGAATTTATCCCTGAAAACATCTGTGAAGATGGTAAAATGAAAGCCTTGACAAGTTTTACAAGAGAAGATTTTTTTAAGTGGTACAAATTCCTTAAGATTGAAAAGCCCTTATCACTGGGTTCCAAAAGAAGACCTATTGATAGGTTTTATATGTTTATCATTAAACTCAGAACAGGAATTTCAAATGAATTTTTGTCCATTTTGTTTGATATTTCAGATTCAACAGTGTCAAGGGATTTCAATTCCTCCAGCAGGACAAGTACATATTGCACTTATAACCTAAAGTTAAAAAAAAAAGTATTAAATATTAAAGATTTAAATTTTAGAATTAGATTGCAAATTCATATAAGTTTTCGGTATTTACATATCAGTCTACTGACTAATACATTTTGAAAATTTATTCTAAAGATAATTTACTGCTCAGTTTAAATTCAATTATTTTAAGTAAAGACCATAATTTAAAATTCAAATAAATAAATCATGTGAATGAAAATTTCAAATAAATAAAAATTAACAGTTTATAAAAACACGTCATAAAGTATTTGAATTAAAAATACTATGCCTTATAAGAAAAATTACTAACAATTTGGGAGAATCTTAATGTTTACACAATATTACTCCTTATTGAATTGAAGTTTTAAATGAAAAATTTACATTTCTTTTTCAAAATGGTTTGGCATTTCTTGCGTTTACTTTTAATGTGTTGGAATCAAATTAGAATTTACTCATAAATAGCAATAATTATAGAATGACTAAAACTTAATAATGCATACTCATTAAAATAGAAAACAATGCAATTGATATTCAATGCTACTCTAAAACATAAGAATCAAATTATAAACTTATCCCTAATAATGTAGCTATTAAAAAAAATATAAATTAGCCCATTCACATTTCTTTTTATCTTTTGGGAATCAACTTTTAATTAAATAACTATCAATGTTAATACATAGAATCCTATTTTGTACTTTAAAACAATGAGTTACATTAAAGCATAAAAGAGTAGATAGTAAGGCCATCATATTAGTTTTTAAAAAAAGTACCTAAATTAAAACAAAATAATTTATAACTTACCTGACAAGTTTTCTGATTTGAACAGAGGGCTTGTACGTCACTCTCTTCTTCATTTCGGCTTTAACAAAGCGTTGAATAAAAAAAATCCTCATTCACTAAGCAATTAGGCTCAGTAAATGATATCTTGCTAACGAATTTATCGTCGAACAATTTTAATTATTTCGATACATTCGCAGTAACACTTCGATTTCCAGTGGCACTGGAAAACTTCGCACTGTAATTTAATATTTCGTGCAAATTGAAATTTTTCAAAAGAAGCTGTTTCCAACCTATACTATGAGCCATTCTTGTGAAAAAATATGAAATAAATAACTACAAAATTAATTAATAACTAAGAACTATATCTAAGTGTACCAAGAACTATAAATAAATATCCCAGATAACACTAACGAATATCTAATTAGATAAATAAATTAGAAAAAAACAAAAAAATATGTAAAAAAGTTGTTAAAAATATTTTCCAACAAATATATATACTAGAATAATGTAAAAAATACAATGATAAAGATATAGGAAAACCAACGCTATGAATTCACTCGTGCAGTTATTGACGCTGGAATCACATAATTACTTACTGGCGTCAGTCTGTCGTGAAGTTTCTCCATTCTGAATCTCAGGACCCTGTTATAAAAAAGTTTAAAAGCTGGTAAAGTAACACAAAATAATGAGAAAACAAGGAGTGGTATGTGGTCAGAAAGCAGGAAAAACTTCTCATTCAAAGCGGTTCGACAAAAAGATCGTTTGAAGTGAAATACAGATAACACTTGGGAAGGGAAAAATCCATTCAGAATATTATTTGCTTCTAAATGAAAATACCCCCTTCGTCTGTTGATTGATTGACTGTAATAAACGTCGCATTAAAAAGCTTGGCAGTTGGAATTTTTTTTAGAAGTGGTCAAGTGAAAGAGAATGTTAGATTTTATTTTTATCCCGGTTTTTTATTTCTGTAACAGCCAAAAGAACGAATGTGCATTCAGTCGGTAAGGTATCTGCTTCCCGTTCCGAGAATGATTTGGCCCATAAGCGCCAGAAATCTTCTGTCACTCTCCAAGTCTATAATTAATTATTTTTAACGAGTATTCATGAGTTCTCAACGCTGGTCCCATGGGGAGCGTTAAGAAAGAATTTCGGCACATTGGACAAAACTGTTGGAAAGCACGATCAAAATTTATGACATGCTTAAGGACGAATGAAAAGAATGACCCTCAGACAAAAAAGACCCCTTTTCGAAGAAAACTGAGGAAATTTTGCATCAATTTGACTTAAGAACTAATTTCTTTTAAACAAGACAAAAATCGAAACAACAAAAACGGTTAAACGACAAAAAAGGTAACTATATTTTCACGTTCAAAATTCTCTTTTCGATTTTTAAGATTTAATGCCCAGGTATTTTAATCATTGCTTAAGATAAAGTGAAAAAATATTTTGTTTCATTTGTGCTATAACTATTTTATTTATTTGTTTATTTATATAAATATAAATAACTGTCATCACAGTTTCTTAGAATACTTTCATGTTGATTAACATATTTAAGTCTATGTTTTCGTAGCTAGAATGTACCGTAATCTTCTTAAAACATTTTCAATTGGCATTGTTATTCAAGTGAAAGAATATTATTTGCCTCTCGTATAAAAATAATTTCTTTAGACACTTACGAAAAACAGTAGTAGCTCATTTTAAATACAAAACACTAATGAGCCTTTGAGTACATTCATTAATTGTTTACCTTACCTAACAATAGCTCGAAATTGAAATAAAATGTAGTTATATATAGTTGGATGATTTTGTTTGTAATCATAACGTATTACGATAATTTTGCTTAGTAATAAATGAAACAATCTATAATTTCTAAATATTTAATTTAAATTGCTTTAAACTGTGAAAAGAATTTTCGAAGAAATAAAGTACGTTAAGTTTACTTAAAGATACAAACACATTTTTTGTTCTTTTTATTGAGGTAACATGTGAAATAAACACATAATTTTTCTAATATACTCTAAGACTGCTAAGAGAACCATTATTTTGTAAGATTGAATTTGAAAAGAACAAATTATTTTTTCTTTTTGTATTTATTGCTATTTTCAGAGTGATTTGCACGATACCTTCTTAATTAAAATCTTTTGCCCAGAAAATTTGAAAGAATATTTAATGCAAACTAACAATTAATTATGTGTATAATTAATTATAAAAATACATAAAAATCGTATAAATTCTTTAAAATATTGTACAGCATTATGTATGCTTCTAATAAAGTTAATCAAAATTCATCTATAACAATCTATAGCAATATTTAAAATCTTTAAAAAAGGCAACAATAAGAATGTCAAAACTATGGCAGAAATTTCGTATAAAAAGCATTTAATGAAAGGTTTATTTTTACAGAACAACAATAAATGTTGAAAACAATATAAGTAATATTTTTTTAGTTGCTTCTAGTAGTACACTGCTGGACAATTGCTAAGGACGGATAACACTATCATCCATAGCAACCACAAAATGAAAGGAAGCAAAATGTGGAAAATTAGAATAAGTGCGGGATATTAGTAAGAAGTATGAGTATGCAAATTTTTTTCCACGTCTGTTCATCACGTGATAGCGTTCATAAGAGCTTTAAAGGTTTTGACGCGTGTGGACAGTTGTTGTTTCAAGTAAAGTTTTACAGGAAAGATTTAATAGACGAACTTAAAATTTTTGGCATGTCTTCCCGACATCACATAGAGGATTTCATGCTTGGCCGAATTATTGGAAAGATCGAAGAAGGGCGAAAAATAACAGATGTTGCCAGGGAGTTCGACATCGCTCACAGCGTTGTTTCACGGCTGTGGAAGTCATTTAAAACTACTGGAATGTGTAGTAAACGGCACGGGGGAGGTCGTGTTAGAAGTACGACGCCTGCAGAAGACAGATATATCGCCCTATCAGCAAAAAGGAACAGGTGCACCACAGCTCAGCAGGTGGCAAATCAGTTTCTTGCTGCCTCAGGAAAGCAGATCTCCCGAAAAACTGTTGCCAGACGTTTGAGGGGAGGAGGACTATACGCACGCAGACCTGTTGTGTGTGTCCCATTGACCAGACAGCACCGTACTGCCCGTTTTCAATGGTGTCGTGAGCATCACAATTGGACTGAACAGGACTGGGCATGTGTACTATTCTCAGATGAGAGTAGGTTCAGTCTGTCATCGGATTGTAGACGCCAACTGATCTGGCGCGAGAGTGGTACTGCTTATCGTCCAGAAAATATCCAGGAAAAGGACCGATATCTGACATGCAGTATCATGGTGTGGGCCGGCATCATGATCAATGGCCGCACGTGCCTACATGTGGTTGCGAATGGGACTATGACGGGCCAATGATACATTGATGAAGTTCTACTTCCTCATGTTCGTCTTTTCCGTGGTGCTGTCGGTGATAAATTTGTTTTTATGGACGACAACGCAACATGTCATCGAACACTCGCTGTTCAGGATTGTCTAGACAGCGAGGGTATTCAACGTCTCGTATGGCCAGCGCGTTCTCCAGATCTAAACCCCATTGAAAATGTGTGGGATGCTTTGGGGAGGCAAGTTGTTGGTCGAAACTATCCTCCGACAAACAAGAACACCCTCATCCATGCACTCACAAAGGAATGGGATAAATTGCCTCAACAGCTGCTGGATAATGTTGTGCAAAGTATGGTACGACGTGTGGAATGTTGCATCACACTCCACGGTGGACATATCCCGTACTGATACCTTTCTTTAAGGTGCCTGCTGACTTTTAGATGCATTGTTCCATTTCTCCGTACGCAGATCAAATGAACATTTTTTTTCTTTCAGATGTTTCACAATTTTTGTACTTTCCAGAACAATAAATATTCTTTATTCTAATGTCTGAACAGTGTGGCAACTATATTTTATCCTACTAGGCATCATGTCTCGCCTAATGTTATGCTACATAGCAATTTGTGATCCGTCCTTAGCAATTGTCTAGCAGTGTATAAAACTATCTAAAGTGATAGCAAAATGCATTACAGAAATAAAAATATGATAAACATAATTTATAAAGTAGATAAGTGATTTCAAACAAAACAGAAATGTGAAAAATTATTCAATAAGTAGTAAGGTTGTATAATCTTGAGAATTTTTAATGTAATATTAAAATAAAAATTTTGTTAAAAATTTTAGATTTATTTTGTGATATTGTGGCCTTTGTCAAAAAGTTTTGAGTTATCTTGGAAATTTCAAATTATTCTAGAAATGTTTTATTGTTGTTTAGTCTCAAAGTATTAAGATTTGAAAAAACAAACAAGTATAATAATAATATTAATGTTTTATTAACTTATATTTAGAAACTTTAAAAGGAAACTACAAATTCAGAGTATTGTGAGTGTCCTAGTTTTTTTTTATTTTTTTTTAAAAAAACCCTTAGAATTTTTGAAAGCTGAAATTTTTGAAAGAGACCTTTTGGTGGAGATATTTTAATAATTTTGAATAAGTAATCTGGAAGCCAAGCTTTGTTTTGTTCTAGAAATAAAACTAATATGTTTAAACAAGCAATTAATATAACAAATATGTTTGTATTAAATCAGAAATTTTATAATTCAGTCAGAAAATTTGAAAATAAAAAAAAATAAAAAACCGAAATATAAGACACCGTGGCGAGAGAATGCTGAACAGCTGCGCTATGTACCACCACACTGGTCCTGCACCGGGTATTATGGTATGAGGCGGTATTGGATATTACTCTCGCAGTCCTCTAGTACGCATTGCCGGTACTTTAAACAACCAGCGCTACATTTCCGAGGGGTTGGAGCTAGTTGTCCTTCCTTATCTTCAGGGCTTGGTCACAGCCATATTTCAACAGGATAATGCGTTACCACTCGCATTGTCTGAAGGTTCTTCGTCAATCACCAGATTGGATTGCTTCCCTGGCCAGCTCGCTCTCCGGATCTTTGGCCGATAGAAAACATGTGGTCCATGGTTGCTCAACGATTGACCTAGATTACACCCCCAGCTGCCACACCAGATCAACTTTGGCAACGTGTGAAAGCTGCTTGGTCTGCTGTGCCCCAATAACACATCCAAAGTCTCTTTAAAATCAATGCTGAGGTGTGTGGCAGCGGTGATCTCCAACAATGGCGGCTACTCTGGCTACTGATTCTGGTAGGAACCACACTTCACAGAAGTCTATAAATTTAATCATTTGATACTTGGTCAACATGTTATTTACAAGATAAATTTTGTTGTACTATCTCTAGTCTTTCTTGGTGTTGCATTTACGGTGGCCAGCAGTGTAGAATGCATCAGATCAGAAACCTTTCTCAGTTTTATCCCGGTGGTTCCCGCTCAGGGTATGTCATACCCACCATCTACCTTTTTTCAACGCTCCTTCGAAACCTTTTTGGGAAAATTGATAGTTTCTCGTGTAGCTGACTTTAAAGTCATATCCTTTGAGGGGCGTTTGCTTGTAGGCGAATTTCAAATATATATTTTTGGATACCGCCTCTTTGGGTATGTCATACTTTGCGCGCGAATCACCATTACAGTTCTGAATGCATGAATACGTTTTAAATCTTCCTTATACTATGGCGTATTATTGTAGTTATGATGAAGAAATGCGATATTTAAGTAATTTAATAGATACAGTATTTAACAGATGTAGTACAACAGTATTTTCGAATGAAGAAATTCTGTTCGTGATTATGATGAGGAAGAATCAAATGATGAAGAATATAACAGCAAGCATGATTCCTCCACTGAAATCGATCCAGATTTAGAAGAGGGAGACACATGTAGAAATAAATGGTTTTTTTTTGGTATAGACACATAAACATTTGGGAAGAATATGACTTTAAAGGAGACATCTACTTTCAGATGAATTTTTGAAAAGAAAAAAAAACCTATTGCTGGAACAATAAGAGAAAATAAATAAGAAATTCCAAAATGAGATATATAGACGGTATACAGCTCTTCAATGAAATAACATTAAAAGATATTTTTCCTGGTAACAATATATATATCAGAAATTATAGTGAAAAATGATCTAATTCCCTGTTTTCCCAATTTCTCTCTAGCATTAAGAATTTTTTTAACCTAACCTATTTCTGTAACTTCCGGTGAAAAAAGATTCAGCAAATTAAAAATCATTAAAAATTATTTGAGAAATAATATGACAAAAGAAAGGCTTTTAGATTTGGTTATAGTCTCAAATGAATCCGAAATCTCAAAAACAACTAGCCGAAACAACTAACAAATTTGCTGCTCAGAAAGCCAGAAGAGTTATTTTATAGTTACAGTAAAATCTGGCGTATAACGTGTATGTCTCTACACATATTCGCCGTATAACGCGCACACCCTTTTTTTACGAAGAAACCTGAAATGCATGTGTGCAATGATCTTGTGTTTTGAAGTCCTTTATTAGAATATTATTCCAAGCTTTTTAGTAAAAAATAGTGTACTTTCAGCGTTACAACCCTTTATAAGATCATAAAGAATCTTTCACAGAAACAGTATTTTGATGTATGTAAAAGTCTGATCTTTTTTTATGCTCATCTTTTTGTATTTTTAAAGTTCTCATTTTTATACCCGGCGTATAACGCGCAACCGTAAATTTCGATCTTATTTTTTGAGTTAAAAGTGCGCGTTCTACGCCGGATTTTACGCTCTAGTTTATTACTTAGTCTTAGTAGGACTGATTTACATACTTACTGTTCCACGAGATTTGTGACTTAGTATTTATTTTTATTAGATTGTATTTTTAGACTAAATTCTGTTGTTTTGCATTTATAATTATAAAATGTTTATTTTTATTTTAAAGGTTATATTTTTGTTAGTTTATTATTTTGTCAAAGCATTTTGTCGCTTTTTTTAACTCATTAACTGGTCAAAAAATGAAGTTATGATGAATAAAAAGTCAAACACATTAATAACAACTCAAATAAAATTTAAAGTGCGGACTTTAAATTTTATTTGAGTTAATATTAATGTGTTTTACTTTTTATTCTTTTATAAGTAGAGGATTTTTTAACGTCAACGTTAAGTATTAGTCAAAATATGAAAAGCTCTCTAGGGGGCGGCACATTAGGTGTTTGCACGAGGGTGGCCGATACCCTAGGATCAGCCTTGCCAATGTACTATCGAAGACAGCCGATTTGATAGTTAATATTGCACTATGGATCAGCGCGAGAGCTATTGGCAATGGACCTCGCAACTTTGTACCATAGTCAAGTTACGAGAGGGCTGGTACTCACTCTCTGAAGTATCCACACCCCGCAAACACGTATCGACAGATTTAACGTGCATCAGCCCCTCTACATGGTGAATTTTTAGTAGCACCAAGACTCACACCCACTACTTGAAAGTTTCTACACCGACTACTAGTTCGCGACCATAACTACTTGGCTACCACAGCGGAAGAAAAAAGAAAAGCTAATTCTCTCATATGTTGTGGGATTTGACTTTATATGTGTAATGAGTGAGTGAATATTAATGTCGCACTATTCAGCTACTCGAGGACTTTTGGCGACGGACCTCGTCATTTTGAACCAAGGTTAAGTGACGAGGATGACACTTGAGCTGGCACTCCCTCTCCTAACATCCACACCACACCGACGGGAATATGTTTATGCTTCGACAGATTTAACATCGTTTCCCTACACGGCGGGTCTTCAGCGGTACTAGACTCGAACTCATGACATGTCAGTCACAAATCCGTTACCTTGACCACTAGGCTACCGTGGCTCTTTATATGAGTAAAGCATTTGTAGCCTGTATTGATTGATTTGAGTTAATAAGAAAAGTTTGATTCACTAAATTTGTGCCATTAGTAATTAGTAGCTGATTTTAAATTATCTGCCACAAGTATCTGATTAGTCTTATTAAACAACCTTAGAAATAACTAATTGCCGGCGAATTGGAGTTGGGAAGGAAAGCCAGCTTTTTACCGGTATTCTTTTCAGCCCGTTTGCATTAGAATCTGGCGATTGGTTGATGGATTCACGTGACTATTATCTGGTTTCCACGAAAAAAAAGAAGTCAATAAAAATTAAGTATAAAATAAACATCATCCATACAAAAACCACATCACCAAACGATAAAAATATCAAGGTAACCATATTGTAATGCTATTGCCCATCTTGGCGAACATAAAAAACAATTTGGCGCGTAGTACTCTTATATCAAATTAACTCCGGAAAGGTCCTGTTTCAAAGCTTTTATTTTGTTGCGAATTTGTGAAACTGTCCGAGCATATCCAGCTTTTTGAATTCGTCAAAAATTATTTTATGCACTTCTGAATCCCGGACAGTTCCATCAAATTTTTGTTGTATTTCTTGATTTCCCCAGATGATAATTAAAGCTCTTATTTCTTCAGTGGACCAACGTGCACAATCAATAACAGCAGATCATCTTTGAATAAATCAATCTTGGTCGCAATGCATCACAGGAAAATTTGAACTTTCATTTATCTCCATTTATCCTGCTCCAAAACGGGTATAAAAATCAAACCCGCTTTTCAAACCGGTATGATACCGGTTTGTCGTGTAAACGCAGTTTAGAAAGGATCAATGCCAGTATTTTGTGGGCAATTTTTGTTTATGTAAACGGGGTTTATATATCTAAACTAACACTTAATATTATTTCTGAGCAAGTAAAAATATTAATTTCCATTCTAAAACTTTTAAAATTGTTTAATTATCTTTCAATATCATATAAAAATATATGCAAAAGTCACAAAATTAGAGTATATCGATAGTTGATGTAAGAATTCAAGCAAAATACAGTGCGTATAGTCCTCGAGATAAATTGTATATCTCCTCACCTAAAGAATGAGCAGAAATATAATTAGAAACTATATAAAGTTTTAAAATACAGTTGTAGGGATGATCGCATATTATATTATCCATTGGATCTGTATTACATGCAGGAAGACTCGGAAATCATAAAAAACTTTAAAACCGACTATACTCGAGCAACTTTGTGCCAATCATCTCATTTCCTCTAGTATGAAAAGGAAAGAGAATTTCTTTCGCACGCTGAAACAAAGTTGTGAGTATGACGCTACAAAGCAACACGAGAGCAATTTGCATAATTTTGAACCTCGGTCAATGGGATGGATTATACTATCGGGTCTTCTACTTAATCTTGGGGGAAATATTCTTTAAGTGTGATTTTAGTTCAAAAACCGCTTTCCGTAGAGATAACTTAATTTATGTAAATTCTATTTGTGCCAGTCGCTGAGTATGCGAGATAATTGTTAAGCTGAATTCCATGAATCAGTAGACAGCAACTGGTGGTCGAGCATCTTAAGATTAATATTAGACAGAGAATTCGTCAGGAAGGGATTAAGTAACCAGACTATTAGGCTTCAAGAAGGACCATTTAAGGAGCTTTAATCAAGATAAGTAGTTTCGGTTACGATTTCTTATTGCTCACAAAGTTATAAAAGTGCACTTCGTAAAGTGTTAAAGGTTAAATAAAATTAGTAATTCTAAGATCATGTCTGCTTTTTCCTCGAATCCTCCCACACCCGCAAACTATGGGCTGCGACAAAGTGACAAGGTCGACGCCCGAGCTGGCATCACCCTTTCCTAACTATCACACCATACTAACGGGAAGACATTAAGCCTCAACAAATTTAACGTGCATCGACTCCCTCTACATGGTGAGTCTTCAGTGGCACGTGGACTCAAACTCGATACACGCCAGCTATGAGCTCCTGACCACAACCACTAAGCTAGTTAGTTGCCACATAGTTGACTGAAAAGGAAGCGTCGGGGGGGGGGATTCATCAATATCCCTTCAAGACCCAACCCGCACGATCATGCGGGTTAGATATTCCTATACGTTTTTGCTTCTGGAATAGTCGTATGTAAGAAAATCTCAAATCCAACGATTGAGCGTGTTTGCAGAAAGTGTTAAGTATCACTTTTTATCAACAGACGGTGGTTTTAGTCCATGTTTTGCTTTCAGCAGGTAAATCTAGCTTTGTTTTCAAATACACCGAAAACACGTCTTCTTTTTATCTGCCGTAAAAAGATAATCATCAATATATTTCTAATTGCTTGAATTCAAATTTTTGTATTAATGTTAAAATAATTGTAAAATAGAAAAAATATTAATTATACTCTATTAATGTGGCTTGTAGGACTATGGTTTTCGTTACCCGTACGATCGTGCGGGTTGGGTGTTACTTGAGTTACTGAAGCTATAACGGTAAGTTCTTGCTATGTGAGTTTTCTTTTCTGTTTTAACAATGTTGATAGAAGCGTAAATAAAAATGAAATAATCTTTTATATAATTAAAACCATATTTGCTTGGGATTACCATAGACGAGTCCCGTTTTTCTTCCTCTGGCTCTTTTTTGCAATTTTCTCTTTCACACCTTTGGTGAGGGGTATGGCATTTTCCATCCTTTACACAGATATTTCTGCATCCACATATGTCTTTCCCACCCCCAAAAAATCTGGGTTTTCCGTTGGGAGTTAGTATAGTGTGGTTTAAATATTTTAAGTTTTTCAAATAATAAAATTTTCTGGTACCTTTTATTATTTTTCATGGAATACTTTGCTAACTTTTCTAACCATAAACTTTTTTCCAGGAGGAGAAGAATCCTCACACAAAAAATTTTTCAATTGATCAATAAATCAGAGTGAACTTAGATCAGAACTTAGTGATCTCTCGAATGATGACAATGCTGTGAACAAAACATATGAATCACGTATACTGAAAGGAGAATCAAGTTGAGATGAGAGCGATGAAGAAAGACTTGGAAATATTTGAAAAGGAAAAACAACTTTGGATCCTTCTTTACCATCAAAGTCTCTTGAACATATTCATTTCATTATTTTAGCTGTTGCAAATTCTTGGTTTTTGTGCAAACAAAATGCAATATCAAATAAAGTTCCTCCAAAAATCAAAATGGATCGCTTAAAATTTAAATTATAGTTAAAGCGATAGCAGGCTCTCCACCTTCTAACAAAAGTATTTTAACTCACGATGAAGATAACAGAGTTGTGATTCCACTCGCTGAAAGATCGAAGTGTTATGATCCACCTGCTATACATGTCATGCCTTTTATCCTGGCCATTCTACGATAAAAAGGCTTGACATATATGGCCATTTTCGATGTGTTCATGACATTTCAAGGCTTTTCAGGGGCAGATTTTAAAACTACGAAACAGTTCGAAAATATGTTGTGAAAAATGAAATGTATGTTTCTACTTATTAAAAACAAATATGTTTTAAGAATTTTCACAGGAAATAAATAATGAGTCAATAAAATAATTAATTTTATATCAATAATTTCCTTATTTGTGTAATAATTTTAATTGAATTAAGTGTTTTTCCCCCATCAACTTAGAGCCAAAAAATATAAAATTTCACAGTTGCTGATTTCACAGAAAACGCACAACCCGCACGATCGTGCGGATACCGTCTACGTTATAGGAGGTGAAAGAGAGTGGGGATTTTTTTATTTTTCCCAGTGTCATTGGGATTCAATATAGTATTAATAACCAGAAATATTTAATATTTTAAGATAAAAATAATTCGGGTCTTAAAGGGATATAATGATTGAGACCGAAGAGAGAGAAGCAATAAAATAAACCTTTCTCCTTTTTTCAATTCCTTCTAATAGTTCACAATCTCCCTACATCAAATTTTTAATCGTTAATAAAATACATTTTAAAGCGCCCTACTGAGCTGAAATTTTATATACACAATTATTTTGGATGACAATACGGTAATTTAATTATAATTAATAAAAATTAATTGATTAAAGCTAATTATTCAAAGAATTACAAATACAATCACGTTGGCATCATTTTTGGCGACTTGTGTCAAAACTTGAAAAGGTTTTTTCTTACATTTTAAAGCGCTCATTTGAGCTGAAATTTTCTATACACTATTTTTTGGGGGGTGACAATAAGATAATTTAATTATAATTAACTAAATGTAATTGACTGAAACTAACTATTTAAAGAATTACAGATACAGCCACGTTGGCTTCATTTTTAGCGACGAGGGTCAAAACTTTTTTCATGTTTTAAAGCATTCAATTGAACTGAAATTTTACATACACGATTGTTTTGGATGACAATACGATACTTTAATGATAATTAA
This sequence comes from Trichonephila clavipes, assembly GCA_019973935.1. Taxonomy (NCBI): domain Eukaryota; kingdom Metazoa; phylum Arthropoda; class Arachnida; order Araneae; family Nephilidae; genus Trichonephila; species Trichonephila clavipes. The sequence continues at coordinate 215,090 of BMAU01021289.1, read as the reverse complement.
TAAAAATTAATTGCGGCTTAATATTGTGATTCGGTCATATGTATGGGCATATTTATATTAATTATAATTATTAAAAAAAAGTAACTAAAATAACATTTATCTATGCTGACCTAAGTAGGAATAGATTAAATTTTTTTTATACTATGTTTTCAGTACGCAAGTAACCGTGTGTGAAGAGAGCAGCTTCTACAATTTCCTTTTAGGCGAATCAACCAGTAGGAAGGAGAGAACATGGTTTTCAAATGCTTGAGGGAGTGCCAGAGTTGACCACGAGTGCAGAGAGCCAGTCGATTTCAATCCAAACTAGCTTCCTACTGTCTGCTTCTGTTAGGTGCGGCACAAGTGGACTCGTAAGAAAAGGCTGAAGAACATAGTGCAACATGTATTGGGATCCGAAGTCCGACGCACTTGGGCTCAAACTCAAGAAACACATTGCATTCAGTCAGAAATTTTGACGAGATCAACTTTACTCCAGTATTAAAAAGTGGTAAAAGAATGTTTTTGACTACTTAATAGCATCGATGGGGTGTCTATGTAGAATTTTGAATTCCAACTCCCTCAAGCTCACTTATAATCTCCCCCTTCCAAATCCTCGAGGAATGATTCTTTTAGTAGAGTTGCTTGGTGCCTGTCCTCCTAGGAGTCTTTACTACTACTATTGCATCATTTTGAACAATTTTTGTAGACATTTCTGGAAAACATTTCTTGTCAACAGTTGCGCACTCAAGGCGAGGGGGAGTCTCCGGGTCCAGATCCCCCACCAACTTTGATTTTTTTCGATTGATTATAGACCTACTTATATAGTACATAAAATTTGAGTATTTGTTATTAATAACTCGTTTAATGCTAATTATTTATTCAATAATTTATTTTTATTTTTCTTTGGTCCCCAAAACCGACAAAATCAAAATGTGTTTGGCAGCGTAGGATACGAGAATGGTGGATTTTCAACCCCCCTGAAAAATTCCTGTGTGCACCACTGCTTCTCCGTAATACGCGATATATCCTAATGTTTTCCTATTTCACCGAAATTTTTCCCTTTAGTTTCGAATCATCCTTTATAAACAGAAGGTAACATTCATATTTGTAAACGGTGACTCCACCTCGATTTTTGTTGGACTAATGCAGAAGTCTGCAAATTGCGGCTCTTTGCATAGATGGTTGCGACTCTTCAAACTTTTGCCTGTATTGATTAAGAAATAGTTATGTATGCTAAAAATCGTGTTGTTACCCTCTTTTAACCTGTATTGCATGTACAGTATTAACCCGACTTACGCGAACCCAGAGTTACGCGATTTTTAAACATCTTCGATTCGTCTTTTGTTTAAGCGGTACACAACTCTATTACTTACTCTCCGTTTCATGTTTACCTGATGTAAATGTACCCAGTACACATAACTACTGGTTCTCTCCATCAGGAGCTGGTAACTGAAGAGCTTGTAGAAATACACGAGCAAGAGTAGCACATTGAAGAACTTAATCTTTAGACCCATGATGGTTTCTCAATTATATTTTTGTCTGAATGACGATGTTGGGTATTTGAAAGAAAGCCTCGGTTTAATTGAAAAAGGCGTTACAAATTTCAGAAAAAATATAGTTTCCAATGACGAGCGTATTGTATCTGCAAAATAAGTTTAAAAAAAATTATTGGCATGATGATACGAGGATATTTTGGGGGGGGGGATCTTTGATTCAGCAGACTACTTTGTTAGATTTTATGAAACCTTCTACATCAAAATAACTTCAGTTTGCAATTTTGTATTATACAAGATATTATTAAGGTATCCGAACACGTTCGGAGTACTTTTTGACAAAATAACATTTAAACATTATTAAGTCTTTTTAGGACTCAATACCAATAAATACTAATATTTAATCAACAATATTTAAAATAAATTGCCTAAATTTCACAGAAATCACAATTATAAGGGAAATTTTAACAATATTTTTGTAAAATTTCAATGCAATTATAGAAAAAAGTAATAAACTTATATTAGTAAAAGTATTACCAAAACAGTCGCCCAGCCAGTATGGTGGCTATGTCCCTCGGCTTGTAACCGAGTGGTTCGGGTTCGAATCCCGAGTAAGACATGGTTGTATCTTCTTCGGGAACGAAGTCGGTCTTTCGCCTGAAATGGACTCCCGACTCGAAAGGAAAAACAGAGCACCCCTCATCTTGTTATATGCTGGGATCATCGTTTGTAATAAAATATGTATTCTGTGGTTGGGTTACATGTTCCTGTTCATCTATCTCACGTCTTTCGAACGTATCCCAGTAATAAGCACACAACAACATTACCAAAAGAATCTAGATGCATTTATATAGAGAATGTACTGTGGCCGCGGTAGCCGAGTGGTATAGGTGTCGGATCGTGGCTTGCCTTGTCACGAGTTCGAGCCCAGTACCACTAAAGACCCGCCATGTAGGGCAACGATGCACGTTAAATCTGTCGAGAGCTGAAACGTCCTCCTATTGGTGTGGTGTGGTAGTTAGGAGAGGGGGTGCCAGCTCAGGTGTCGTCCACGTCACTTGGCCATGGGTTAAAATTACGTGGTCCGTTACCAAAAGCCCTCGTGTAGCTAAAGAGTGCGAATTTATTATTCAATCAATCTAGCGAATGTACTAAATTTCAAAATTTTAGAGCAGCTGATTGAGTAATTATTATAAGAAAAATCGCGTTCTCTTTATGAGACCATTACTTAACGCCTGCCACGAATTCCTTACCTTGACCACTAGGCTACCGCGACCACAAACGGTCACTAATAGGCCGAGGGTAATGAGCAGTGACGCACACAAGGGGGGTCTTAGGGTTCTGGACCCTCCTCCCCCAAAACCCTGGATTTTTTTTCTAATTGATTAGAATTCTATGTATATAGTACATAAAATTTAATTAAGTATTTGTTATTAATGATTAATCTTATTATTAATGTAATTATTTATTCAATAATTAGTTTTTTGTGTTTTGTTCCCGAAAATCGACAAAATCAAAAGGAGCATGATACAAGAATGGTGAACTTTCGACCCCGGAACCCCCCTTGCGCTACTGGTAATGAGTATTGCAGATAGTCCCAAAACCAACATTCTAGGTAGCTTATAAACTGCTAAGAACCTTATATAATTCAGTATTTTTAACAGCTGTTCAATAAAATAAGAATCTGCAAACAGATAAAAACAACTTTATTAAAATGTAATCATACAGGTAAAAAATAGGAGTATAGCAATACTCCAATTGCTTAAAAACATGCAGCTTGGTATTTGATTTAAAACCAATCAATTCAGAATGGGGATGTCTTAGCGACATGGAAAGACTGTTACGCCGACCATCACAGTTAGGCTAATGACGGCTGCAATTAATAATCTCCGTCGGAGTGCCTTTTTGTCTGGAACGAAAATCAGATATTGAGGATAAATCATTTTCAAAATTCTACCCATTTGCATTCAATTTGGTACTAGAACCTTTTTCAGTTTTAATAAAACAACCTTGCCCACTTTTTATTCTATGGACATTTTGAATGTAACACGTAATATAAATTTTTTTAAAGCCTATTCTCCTACTTATGTCAACAAAGAAAATTTTATTTTAGTTACTTTTTCAATTCCTTCTATTAGGTCACACTCTCTATATATTTATTTATTTTTGAAGTTATACTTCTAATTGGGGGGCGTTTGGAAAAAAGGATGAGGGTAAATTTTTACGATGCGCGCGCACACCATCACGGATATGACGCACAACCAACACGGATGTGACGCACACCGTCACGGATGAGCGCGCATACCTTCACGGCACCGATGTCTTATATTGTCACGTAAAAAGAAAAGGTGATGTTACCCAGTGCAAGCTTTATTTTGTCATAGTATCTTACACGGCTGCACCACAACTGAAGACTTATCCAGCTGCAGTACTTTTATATCCACACCTGGTGGAGAGTTCTAGAATGACCACCAGGGGAAAATTCACATTAATTCAATTTACATAATTTGCAAATGTCCATCTACTCTATTAAAATTCGTAGGTAAAAAAACGTATCTATGTAGGGATGTAGGAATGTAGCCCAATTTTCTCACGAACCACAAGACGCAGAAACTCGCCGAAGGTACCAAAATTTCGGGAATGGTCCGAGGAATCGGCTTTAACCATTTATATTCCGATATTCCAATTAGTTAAAAAGATATTGATTAAAAACCTTAAAATGCATAGTTATACACGATGAGTCATCTGCAGAGAATCGGAAAGATCATTTTAAAATTTTTTTAGTGGAATGAAAAAGGTTAAAACTAATTCTTTGTTAATTAAAATAGACGATTAAAATACATTTTGAAAATCTGAAATCTATTTTATTATTTTAGATTCTTAGAAACTAACTATTATTTAAAAAATGATGAACGTTTTTTTTCTTTTTATTGCTTCACATTAAGAATTTTTTAATTCTAACGCAATATTTTTTACGACTGTTAAGACCTTCAACCCATTGCTGCAGAGAATCGAAAAGATCATTTAAAAAAAGTTTTAGAGGAATGAAAAAGGTTAAAATTAAAATGAAATAACGATTGAATGATTCATGCAAATCTGAAATCTATTTTATTTTGTCACGAAACTTTTTTTCCGCGTGTAGAACAATATTATACGTAATCTGTACAAAGATTGATAAAATATCTTAAAAATTACGGTTTAAAAAATGTGTTTTTCAATTTTTTCCCTTTTGCGATAAATATGTAAACAGTTTTCTCTTTAAAAATTACCGTTGCTTGTAATCTACATATGAAGTTTAAAAGCATTAACTTAAAAATGAATCCCGAAATTTTTTTTTTACCTTTAACAAAAAACGAAATCAGAAAAAAATTGACAAAAATCTTCCGCTATTTTAAGGGTATTTTTACAGCTCTTCCCCGAAGGAAGGCGCATGGCGAGGTTTTTTAGAAAACGGCAGTTCCCAGGTCTGAAACTGAACAGGAAGAGATATTCAGTTTTGCATTACATTACTTCTTAAATTTTAAAAAATTTTTAGTGGAATGAAAAAGGTTGAAATTAAAATAAGATATCAATCTGCACTGCAGTTGTTTGGTTTCGTCCAACACGACTATCGATTTTTCTGAAAGATAATCCACAATCTTGGTAGTCCACTATCCTTCTTCTGTCGAATTCGAATACTTGATCAAAAGCTGATCGTTGTTTTTTTACGAGGCATAACTGATTGTTTTTTGAAAAAATCAGAAGAAAAACACAATTGCCGAACTTGAAATCGTTGAAATCTCCAAGCCTTAAATAGTGCTTTGAGGTGGCACCACAGATGCACATGATGTGTGTCTGCGCTGAAATTCTAATCACTTGCATATCTCTCACCTCCGGTAATACATGTTGTAAATTTTATGTTATTTGCATGCTTCCTTCAGGGTATTGCATTTACGTTGGCTAGTAGTGTATTACAGGAATGTTATTTGCTGGCAAAGCTGTCATATTTTGTTCAAGTTATTGTAGTTTTAATGATCGAGTGAGTGAATATTAACGTCGCACTGTTCAGCTACACAATGGCTTTTGGAGACGGACCTCGTAATTTTGGACCATGGTCAAGTGACGAGGACGACACTTGAGCTGGCCTCTTTTAATTACCACACCACTCCACGAGAGGACGTTTGAGTTCTCGACAGATTTAACGTGCATCTGTATTTTGGGCTGAAGCTATTAATTGTAGTACTCAAGTATCTAATATTACACCACGAAAAGGGAAAGAAAAAATCTCCTTAGAAATTTGGGCAGGTAATATACCAAAATTACATTGTCTCAAAAACTTAGGCTGTATGGCCTATTTTCACGTTCAGAAAGTATTGAGAAATAAATTTTTGAAGTTCCAGGAAGACGTGGAATTACGCTGGGATATGTTAGAGAAAGAAGGGGTTATCGAATTTATGATATTTAAAATCAAAAAGTAATTGAAGAGAGATCAGTTAAATTCAATGAATCTTTAAAAAGGTAGTAGTTATTTAGGTGAGATTGAAAATGAAACATAGGATATTGACTCGTTTTTTGAAGTCTCTCCCGTAAGGAATGAAATTAATCAAAATACAGAGAATGGTGCATTGTTTAATTTTGATATTAATAACGTTTCTGTAGAAATTGAGAATGATAACTCAATTCCCCTTCAGACCACGTCATCGCCTCAGACAGGAAGAATCCAACTCCCAATACTTGAATTGAATGATGTACAAAATCAAATCCCTGTTAGAAGATCGGAAAGACTATAAACGTTTCGGAGACCACGCACAAGCGAGCTCCACGACCCTTCGGATCATTATGAACGATACCAGCGAACGAATGGATATTTCGCCGTCAAGATTAGCCCAAGTTGCCGCCCGCGAAAAACTCAGAGATACCGTAACAGGTATCTCAGCTCTTCACATGTCGCTGCAAGAGATGGATGGACGTTCACATAGCCCCAGAAGTTCTTTCAAGGAAATGTACCTATCAAGCACGCAGGCCATGATCAGGAAAAAGGAGGTATGGGTAAGTGAGCTTAAAACCCTCCCACCGTGTACTAGATTAGATTGCCAGGGCCATAAGATCCCCTCTACCTCGGTAGACGAGGAAATTAATTTAGAAACCCCCCATCCTGAAAATGAAAATTAAATTAAAATTAATAGTAAACCTAACAAGAAAAAATTAAGCAAAACACGTACAAATAAAGTTAAGGAATCCACGGAAGAGTTCATCTTTCCCAAAAAGACCGCAAGACCAATTTCCCCCACCTCTACCCAGGACGCCATAGAAACTAACAATCACTTTTCTGATTTAGAGCAGGATGTTGAGCATCCACTTTCGACCGAAAAACAAGTAATTACGGAAGTAGTTACACCTAAAAAGACTCTACCCACCCCATAATGCTTAAAATTAAAGATAATTTCAGAGAGCAAATTAAATGCATCTCTGAAAAATTCCCTAGTATACGTGATAGAATTACTAATGATGTCGTAAAAATGTTTACAAACGATCACGAAGAATATAGATCCCTTATCCACTTTTTGGAGTCGGATAAGGAATTCGAATTCTACATAATTAAAAAAAACACACGTAATATTAATAAACCCATTAAAGCCGTTATTAAAGGCCTCCCTAGTTCTTCAAAAATAGCAGATATCACTAACGACCATGCTTAAATAGATTTCCAAATTGATAGCTGTACGCAGCTTACTTCTATAAACGTACCGAAAAATCCCTCCCCTATTTTCTTTTAACTCTCCCCCGAAATGATAAAAATAGCAAGATTTTTGACATCGCAAAATTGGGTTACTTACAGGTGAAAGTTGAGGGTTACCTCGTTAGAGGAATAACCCAATGCTTCAACTGTAATAACTTCTATCATACCGCCGCGAACTGTTACATGAAGCTGAAGTGCTGAAAAGAGCACCATATTAAAGAGAGAATAACAAACCCATTTTGTATCAACTGCCAGGACTTCGGTCACTCGGCATGTTATACAAAATGTCCCAAATTCCCCCAACCTAAGAAAAGTACAGCTTTTTCTGACCCGATCAGAAGAAAAAAATTTTCAAGTAAATGGACAAAAGAGGGAACTTCCTTCGCTAACGTCGTTAGTGGAGAAATCCCCAGTCAGACCCCTCCCAAAACTGAAAATAAAACTGAAAATAAAAAGGAAGACTCCCCCCGTGGATTCCTTAGCCATGATAACAATAGTTCAGATTTATCTCAAGTTTTTGAACTTTTTAACATAATCTCTAGCTTTGTAAAGAAAAATCCCAAAATTCTTGACCTTCTTTCAAAATTTAAAACTGCAAACTCAGAAAAAACCTGCCTTCTAGCAGAAGCCATAATTAACAAAATTTAAACTTCCCTACTCTTATTTATCATAATCATAATTTCCCCACCTAAATAGTTTAAAATCCTCTCATTATTATTTTTCGAATTCCTCTCCTATTCTTTTTTTTTCTTAAAGTGATTTCCTATTTCAAAGTACATGATTAAAAGCTCACTGCCATCCTCCAATTCAATGATCCCCTCCATAGCCGATGTCTTCTGCACTCCCATTGGACCTCCTCTCCTGAAGTCACGCCCTCCTCTTCAAACCCAAGTTTCTAACACCACGAACATCAGAGTACCAGATAGAGGTCTGAAGGCTGCTGGCACAGCCTAGACACCTTTTGATAAAATCAACCGCAAAAAAAGATCGGAAAGACTAAAATCTAAGTAGATGTCTGCTCAATTAACGAATTATGCACCAAACTCTTATTTTGAGGCAAAAATAGTGCTAATTGGCAAAATTGGAAATTAGCAATGGAGAATGAATTAGATTCGTTAGATAAACATAAAGTTTGGGAAATCGTACAAAATCCCGTGAAATCAAAATTAATAAAAACTAAATGGGTATATACTTTAAAACAAGATGATGCTGGAAAAAATATGAAATACAAAGCAAGGCTTGTAGCAGCTGGTTTTAATCAAATTAAAAACATAGATTATTCAGAGTCGTATTAACCAGTTGTAAATATTGAATCTTTTCAATTGTTAATTGCACTTGCAGCTAAATTAAAGTTAAATGTTAATTTCTTTGATGTAAAAACTGCATACTTATATGGTGATTTAAAGGAGATGGTGTATGTGTTGGTACCCTCCTGGTGTTGGTGATGGTACCCTCCTGGTTATGAAAAATTAATTGGAGATAACAAAGTTTGTAAATTGAAAAAGAGTATTTATGGTTTTTGTCATAGTCTGGTAGAAACAGGTATATGAAAATAAAGGGTGAGCTAGAAAATTTTGGTTTAAAACAATTAGCTTCTGATAATTGTGTTTTTGTTAAATCTGATAATAAAAGTGTTCTTATATTATGTATGTATGTAGATGATTTAGCTATTTTTTGTAACAATGATAAAATATTTGAAGATGTTGTTAGTAAGATTAAAAATGTTTTTGAAGTGGTTGAAAACAAAGCTAATAAGTTTTTAGGCATGGAAATTGAAAAATGTGAAAATGGTATTTATTTATCCCAGTGTGACTACATTAATTCATTATTAGTCAAACATAATTTAGAAAATTGTAAAAGTGTCAAAACTCCAGTTGTGATGGGGGAAGACAAAAGTTTTCCCTTTACAATTGAATTTATTGGTATTACTATGTATCAGGAATTAATTGGTGAACTTTTATATTTAGCTAATAGAACTCGTCCTGATATTTCTTTTGTAACGTCTTATTTATCCCAATTTAATCATAATCCAGAGAAGAGATATTACAATTTGGCTAAACGAGTGTTAAGATATTTGATGGGCTCAACAGATAAAAAATTGTTTCATGAAAAAGAATTTGTGGTATTTTAAATGCTAGTTCAGATGCTAGTTGCGGAAATGCAGAAAATGGAAAATCATTTTCTGGAGGTGTAGTTTTACTAGGTAATTCATTAATTTTATAGAAATGTCGTAAACAAAAGAGTGTTACTTTATCAACATGTGAGGCAGAGTTATTTCTATTTCTGAAATTTGTAAAGATATAATTTGGACTGTAAATTCGTTAACTGAATTAAAATGTGAACAATTTATAAATAATGCTGTAACTTTAAATTCAGATAGTCAAGCAGCAATTCAGTGAATTAAGAGTACCCGTTCTTTAAATAGATCAAGGGATATGAACTTGCGTTTTAATTTTATAAAGGATTTAATTAAGATACTGTAATTAAATTAGAATATATCCAAAGAGAATTTTTAATTGCAGATTTCCTTACGAAAACCATGAATGTAGAAAAGTTGGAATATTCAATACAAAAAATTTCATTACTCTCTTGATTTTATGTCACTGTGTTTATTGTTATATTTTATGTGTATTGCGTATGTCAGCGTTTCTCAAACTGTGCGGCATGACAATTCTACAAAGGGGGCGAGAGCATATTGAAAAGTCGAGAACAAAAGATTATTTAAAAAATTATTAATTTACTGAAAGTAAACAAACAAAATACATTCTGACATTAAACATTAAGAAGTCACAGGGGTGTTAATCTTGAATTTTTTCGAATTTTCGAAAAAAATATATGTTGTTCTTCATTTTCCTTTGAACATTTTGATACCAACCACGTGATAGTACTACAAAAACTTCGAAAGTTATTCGAAAAATTCCAAACAGAAATTTAGTAATAACAATGTGTAAATGGCTACATGCCACACCCACTTTTTCTTGATTTCCGCATACGTTTTATTTTTCTGTTTTTAAAAAGCCTCATGAAATATTTTAAACACTTGCTTATTTGAGAAGGAAGCTTGCAACTCAACACACGCTTTTTTAATGTGTTTTGATTCTGTTTTGGTAATGCTAGCACGTTGTTTGCAATAACTTATCGAAATTCAAAACAGCGTTGTTTAAAACCATTTATCAAAATTGAAAACAATTGAAAATTCTCGATTGAAATGGAAAATACTCATCGTAGACCTTCAGGTAAACGTCCTAAGAAAAGAAGATTTAGAGGGAATCAATTCATGAAGGAATGTTCTCATACATATGTTGCAGAAAGGAAAGATAAAAGTAAGTGTGCTTCCAGTAATAAAATCTCAGGAATTCAGACTTCATTAAAGTCAAATCTTGTTATGGTAAGTGAAAACTTCAAAGGATATCGTATTTTTGATTTTATTTCAACTTTTAGCTCTATTTTATCAGTATCATGTTGTTTAAAATGTCATAAACCATTAACAATTAATGAAAAAAGTCCACTCGTGGTTTATGTTCGAATTTTGAAATACGTTGTAAAACTGTGGAGTGTTTGTACTTTTTCAAGCTGTGAAAACACTGGGAATAAAAAAATAATGCTCCAGAAATTAACAGAAGATCTATTTTAGCAATGAGATGCATAGGCCAAGGTTTAGAGTCATTAAAAACCTTTTGTGCTGTAATGAGTCTTCCTAATCCTGTGGAACAAAAATCATATGATGTTATTAATAATAAACTTTCACGTGTTATGAAGGAAGTCCCTGAAGAAAGCATGAAAAGGGCAGCTGTCGAAGAAAATTCTTCGTCACCTGATAACCTTTTAACGGTAAGTGGTGATGATACCTGGAAAACAAGAGGACATTCATCGTTGATTGGAGTATGTACTGTAATAGGGGCCGAAACAGGTAAGGTTTTGGATAGGGAAGTGTTGTCCTCATTTTGCAAAGGATGCGACAGTTATAAAGGGGTAAAGTTTGGTATCAAGTACAATAAATGGCAAAGAGCGCATAAGATTTCATGTAGAAAAAATTATTCTGGCTCTGCTGGTAAGATGGAGGTTGACGGGATGTTGAAGATTTTTAATCGATCAGAAAAGCTTCACAACCTGAAATATTCGAACTACATAGGAGATGGCGACACAAAAACATTCAATGCCCTTTCTGAAAACAAGCCATACGGCGATGACCATCTTATTCAGAAAATAGAATGTGTAGGCCATGTGCAAAAGAGAATGGGTACAAGACTTAGGAAGCTTAAATTAGTATATAGTAAAAAGAAATTATCTGATGGTAAAACTATTGGCGGTAAAGGTAGGTTAACTGATAGTTTAATTGATAAACTTGCGCTTTACTATGGTAATGCTATTCGATGCAATTCTACTAGTGTAAAGGAAATGCGGAAAGCCATTTGGGCTGTTTGAAGTCATTCTTGCAGCACTGATGATGAACCGATGCACTGGTTTTGTCCTACAAATCCAAATACATGGTGTAAGTATATAATGCCGCAATTAATAATAATTTACAAAATTATAAACACAAACCCTCAGTTGCTAAAGCTGTTCGAGATGTAATTAAGCCTGTATTTGCAGACTTATCTCATCCGGCACTCCCGAAGAAATGTTTAGGAGGTAAGACACAGAATCCTAATGAAAGTTTAAATTCATTAATTTGGAAGTTTTGTCCTAAGACGATTGGTTCTAGTCTTCAGATTGCAGGGATTGCTGCAAATCTAGCAACCAGTGTTTTTAATGATGGAAATCAAATACTAATTACTATTTTAGAGAAATTTAGCTTGAAAATTAACAGAAATGTTTGTGTGTCCCTGGCTGAACGTGACAATCGTCGAATCTTTACGTCAAGACAGAGGCGCTTAGAATCATCTTTTGAAGCTCGCAGAGCCAAAAAAATTAAAAAGAGTAAAGAAATTGAGCTGTTTCAGGAACAGGAAGGTATACCTTATGATCCTGGAGCATTTTAGCATGTAAGTTTTTAGATTTAGTTTCTCAAATTCAATTTTAAAACTTAAAAGCCCTTTTTCTCAGTTTGTGTTCAATTACGCGCATTGCGTTTCAAAAACTATCATACTTTGATGTATAAAACTTTACAGATATATAAATTCTATCAAAATCTTCAAATCCTAGCTATTTATAGTATTATAAATTTTTAATTTTTTGAAATATTTCAACAAAAATTGAATTTTTTAAAAATTTTTTTAAAAAAATGTATTTTTTTATTTTTAAAAATATTATTTTTTCTTTTATTTATATAAGATAGGCTAGCATGTAATAAGGATATATTTGACTTTATAAATCAACTTATTGCTAGAAATTATAATTATTATTGCAGAAAATATCAAGCGCGTCGTAAAACTTACTATTTGTTTCTTACAAAAAATTTTCTTATTTTAATGTGCTTATTATTTTTAAAATTATGATTATATTTTAGATATTTTATACTTTTTTGAAACTTTATTCCTTTATAAGAAATGTGTGAAAGAATCAAATTATTTCATTTTAATCTCAAAGAATTATTTCTAGTCGAAAATTGTTTGTATTTTGTGCTCTCGAAACATTTTTAACACCCCTGTGACCCCTTAAAATAAAATACACATTTACACTCATATATTACGCTTATAAATATATCAATGCTACACAATGTATTTTATAATTAATTTAACAATACTAGGTTAAAAAAAAGTTTATTAATTGCCAGTGACCCCACGTGGGCTTGTCATATATATAATTTAAAATAAAAATTAACACCTATCTTGATAATTTGTGTACGGTTTATAATTAAACCTTGACTGCCGATCAAAAGTTGCGCGATCCGCTTCCAAATGCCAACCGTATATATGCGTCTGGAGAAATAAATGTTTTGGCTTTGCAAGACGTTTATATACACCACGGGGGTCTAAAAGGCTAAAGTCGTATCGTAGTTTTAACGTCAAAGTAGAATATTATTGAATTCAGTACATTGCTATTGTATAAGGGGGCGATGAAAATTACGATTGAATATTGGGTCGCGAGTATTGCAACTTTGAGAAGCACTGGTGTATGTGTCTATAATATTTGTATTGTTTGAAAAAAATGTATCAATCGCAGGAAGGGTATGTAGAGGTGAAGCGAGTGAACTATTTTTCTGGCGGAAGGATAACTGTGTGACCCACTCACGCGCGTTTTTCCCGCTTCACTCCCACGCATTCCTTCTACGGGGTTCACTAGCTGACCCCGTATATATACAAATAAGAAAACGATCACGGATACTGCACACAGCGAGTCTGACCTAAAGCACACAGCGACCGGTCAGCTAGTGAACCCCGTAGAAGGATTGCGTGGGAGTTAAGCGAGAAAAACGCGCGTGGATGGGTCACACAGTTATCCTTCCGCCAGAAAAATAGTTCACTCGCTTCACCCCAACAATATATAATTCTATTTTTTTTAAAAAAAATTAATCACTGATGTAAAAGCGTTAGAAAAGCTTGAATTAGAAAATGTTCCAAAAACTTTGTAAAGTTTTAAGTCAAGTATATATATATATATATATATATATATATATATATATGTGTGTGTGTGTGTGTGTGTGTGTGTGTGTGTGTGTGTGTGTGTGTGTGTGTGTGTGTGTGTGTGTGTGTGTGTGTGTGTGTGTGTGTGTGTGTAAGGATAATTAAATTAGATTAAAAATTAAATTCCCTATCTAGCACTTGACTCATCTTTCTCAGTTCCCATCTTCAAGTATCAAACTAATCACCCATTTATTTCTTCCGAACATATGGCCTAGCCAATAAACATGTCTAATTCCAGATCGTTAGATTTAATAGTCAACATATGTCAGCATTAACTTGCAAGCACCCTCTTCAAAGCAGTGATACTTACCATATGTTTTTCAAGTGTTATCCACTTGAAACCACCACCATGGCGTGCTTTTTCCTCCCTGCTCTCAGTGTCAGAACAGATGTATAAATGAAAGAGTAAAGGTCGTCTTTTCACTTTTCTAACTTTAATCTGATTATGTCTTAAAAATCATGACAGAATTAAAGCCGGTAGGATTTTTTATCTGCGAATGGATTTCGAATCTTAACGTAAAAAACTAATCCTTTTTATAAAATAATTTTAATATAAAAACAAACGCCAACTGCGGTAATAAATGAAATGGAGAATTTGACGGAACACCGAATGCACCGTATGCCTATATATGAAGACGTTGGATTGCCGGAATAAAAAATTATACGAAAAAAAAAAGGCACTAATAATCCTCGGAAGAACATCGCTCTTAACACCGAGAAGAATGCAGTGTTTACCGCCGAATGATATTCTGTCTTTGCTGAAGAGGCCATCCAGTTTACCGTGAATGGAAGAGACATTCTAATGGAGAAAAAACGAAGAGAAGTGTGAATCCCTTATTCCCCCGTGATGAAAGACGTCATTCCCTTTCACCAGAAAAATAAAAGGAAAAAATCTTCTTCGCCGGAAAGTCTGCACGGTAATATTGTGAATTTGACCACCATATAATAATAGTGAAGTACCAACATTGAAAGAAAAATAAATAAATTAAATTTTACTAGTGAAATAACGTGACAACAGCATCTGGATTAATGTTCACCAAGGAGTTCTGCCGTTGCAAAGTGGAGGTCAGTTAAATTGTATATTTCCATTTTTAGTAACATTGAAGAACTGAGTTTTGCTGAACAGAACTTTACGAAAAAGAATAATATATGATATGATATGGTATTCAATTTTTATAATATAGTTGTGTTATAAATGAGATATTTTCTTTATATTTTGATTGAGAAAACAAAGTATATAGGTTTAGTCATACAAAATTTTGAGAAATTTTAATATACTTCTCATAATTTTATTTTAAGATGTTGAATGAGTTAAGAGTTATGATAGAAATTGGTGTTTTAAAGTGAAAGATATAAATTAAGTTTTTAGAAAAATGACTAATGAGAGAACTAATACTAGAGATATTGATTTTTATAAAAAACAAAAGTCAAGTCAAGTTGTATTCTTTTTTCTCCATTGAATTCAATTGTTTTGTTAATTATTTTATTCAGCAGTAATCTTATTGCATGTCATTTAATTTTTTTTTTTTATTTTGAAATTGTGTGTTTTGATATACCGGCCATATATCAGGATTCACTATTTCTCGAAATTTTCCTTATTTAAAATTAAAATTAATTTAATAACTTGAAGCTTATTTTTGGATATTACACAATGGATAAGCGGGAATACAATCATTATAATTTTGTATATGTCTCGAAACATTAAGAGGACAAACTTGTTTAGTTTGATATGTACACCTCTCATTATTTCTTATCAGCATCCCTGAACATCTGTGAGTTGATGACGCAGATTTCTCAGAGAGATGTGTTCAAAATTAAGTAAGGTGATACAGTTTTATTAGTGAATGTGTGATGCAAGAGAAACTCAAGAATTTTTGTCTATGAAACGTATTTTTAGAAGGTTACGGAAAGATTCAAAATATTGCATGCGATATGAATGAATATTGTGAAAAATTTTCAAAAATACTGAAAGTTATTATTGAAGTGAGTCCACTTTTCCGACTCAAAATAATAAAAAAGAGCTCTTATATTCTTATATTCTTATATTTTTATAATTTTTATATTTTATAACGCATATGAAATAAAACATTGTTTATTGTGTTGGATAGTGCATAGAAGTTGTGTGTTATACACCGTTTTCATATTATTAATAATTTCATTTTATTAGTCTATATTTTTTTTATCTTTTTAAAAAATGTATTTCATATATGCAAAATGTGTGTAACAATATAAGGTATTACTACGATGGCACCAGAGTAGATTTTTATACAGAATTATTATTTTAACATTTGTATGATTTCATGTATTTTTATATTTACTATCTTATTGTTTGATATATTATTTTCCAACATAATTTTTTTGAAAATATCTACCAGCTATAATACGAATCTATTATTATGAAGGAATTGGAGGAAACGCGAGCTCTTATTCTAGATGTCGAATATATTTGAACAAGCTAATCTTCATTTATATCTATGGAAATTCATTTTTATCAATTAATATGTTGGAAGTGTCCTTACTGTGTTTGTTGTTATAGTTTTTCGTTTATTGTATTGCTTTTTGATTTTAGTATTACTATTGCTTAAATATTTCTACTGTGTTTAATATGTCTTTCTAAATAATGTTATGTATTGTTTTGTGTTTATTGAAAATTGATTAAGTTTGTAAAGAGAGAAAAAAACCACGCCATGACTCCCTTTTAAAATTGGGGGGCAAATGTAAGGATAATTAAATTAGATTAAAAATTAAATTCCCTATCTAGCACTTGACTCATCTTTCTCAGTTCCATCTTCAAGTATCAAACTAATCACCCATTTATTTCTTCCGAATATATGGCCTAGCCAATAAACATGTCTAATTCCAGATCGTTAGATTTAATAGTCAACATATGTCAGCATTAACTTGCAAGCACCCTCTTCAAAGCAGTGATACTTACCATATGTTTTTCAAGTGTTATCCACTTGAAACCACCACCATGGCGTGCTTTTTCCTCCCTGCTCTCAGTGTCAGAACAGATGTACAAATGAAAGAATAAAGGTCGTCTTTTCACTTTTCTAACTTTAATCTGATTCTGTCTTAAAAATCATGATATATATATATATGGATGGAAACTTAATCCACGGGAATGCTACAGGATTTGATTTTGAATGAAAGGGATGTAAACGTACAATTTATAATGCAATACATACTAAATAATACTATGAGTTACTTCTAAATACATTATAACTGATTTATAAAACTTTTCTTTTCTTTAAGTTGCCAGTTACTGCAGAAAGTGCTCAGTGTTCTTTCAGCAAATTAAAATTAGTAAAGATTCATCTTCAGTCAAATATGAATACAGAACAATTAAATGCACTTCAAGTATCGAAAAACAAATTGCAAATAAACTGTATTTTTTCTGAAATAACTACTCTGTGTTAGAAAAAAACAAAATTATGCATTACAAATGAACATGCATTATAATAATGCATGTCCATAATCATAATTTTTTTAACTTTACAATAAACTTAGGCCCCCCACAAGATTTGTATCCTGCACTTAGGCCCCTCTACAGAGAAGGCCAGATCAGTATCTCTTCCAAGAAATGGACAGCCTGGAATGGAAGTTAGGCCAAGGTCCACCCTTGGATGTCGCACCATTGAGGAAGGAAAGATACATGAAAAAGAAGCCAAATTAAAATATTGACGAATTTATTTTTATTTAATCAGCGTAATTAATTTTCTAAAACTTCTTGGCACCAAACTCATATATTTCACAGATAAAGTATAGAATAATTTAAACAGTTTTTAGTTCAAACAACCTTCGAATCCTGTCCATCCTCTTGTTATTTCCATGCGATATTCTAACAAAAGTGGTCTAGCTATTGATTACTTATAAGCTATTTTTAAGCAAGTTAATGTAGCCACGATAGCCTAATGATTATAGTTTCGAACTCGTGGCCGCAGTGTTAAGGGTGCTACGGCACTGCTAAGGTGCAGGCTGTTGAGGTCACACACACTTTTAGATCGGATCACTCCTGTGAAAGACGTTAGGACGAAGCTGAGATGCTCGTAGGTGTGAGCCTTGATAGGTCACTGTAGGTCAGAGAGTCCAAGCAAATTTGGACCCTGTAGAGCAGCGAGGCACGTTAAATCTGTCGAGTGCTCAAACGTCCTCCCATTGGTGTGGTGTAGTAGTTAGGAAAGGTTGGTGCCAGCTCAGGTGTCGTCCTCGTCATTTGACCATGGTTCAAAATGACGAGGCTCCATCACCAAAAGCCCTCGTGTAGCTGAACAGTACACTGTTAATATTCACACTCACCCAAGCAAATTCGGAGGTCAATCGGAGAGAGAGTGTTCATTGGAGTATGCTCAGGTGTCGCAGAGTGTTGATACCTGTAGAAGTGTCGAAGTGTCTCTCTAGCGTTTCATAGTGTATCGAGAGTCCCTGGGTTTCCCCTTTTGGTGTCTATTTAAAGGTGAAACACGTCACGTGAGGCAGAATCATTTCTGTTTGGACGTAGCCGGGATTACTATTCGGTTATTGGTCCTAGTCACCCTCACGCGATGGACTTTGAAGCTGGAGATTGGCATGGGAACAGCGCCGGTCACTTCTATGTCGGTTGGATAAAGGGAGGTGAAAGGTTGACTTGGCTTAGAATATAAGCGTCGGTGTGTCCTGTATTTTCCCATGCAAAACTCTCTGACCATTAAGACGTCACTAGTTCCCTAATAGGAAATGAGTCCTTTGGTGAAGGTCGATTCCTGGTGCCACTTAAGACCTGCCTAGCAAAGAAGGCTGATGTATGCTAAATCTGTAGAGGCTCAATGTCCTCTCGTTAGTGAGGTGGTTAAGAGAGGAGTGCCAGTTTAGGTTTCGTCCTCGTCACTTGATCAACTACGAGGTTCAAAACTACGATGTCCGTTGCCAATAGACCTGTTGATTTATATTGACAGTTGACCATTTAAGAGCAAGTTGATTGGGACCTAAATGTAAACGATTAGCATGTGATACCTTTATGTTGGAAGTTTTTCTACTTTAAAATCAGTTAGGAATAGTCGAGATCTATAATATCATGAAAAGGAAAATAATAGTCCTTTTGAAAACAGGAAATTCATATAATTTCTAAATGCGACGTTAATAAACAGCCAAACAATCCATACCAAAATTGGAACGCAGACCACTGTATTTTAAATTGATAGTAATGCAAATCATTTAATCAAAGCGTTTTATTTGAGAAAGGTTAACTGCGCATGTCTCTATATTTAAATTTAACATAAATAGCTATCGCTTGCCAGGCATTTCTTTTGATCGAGTTTTAATATTTCATTTTCTGTCTTACTCAAACTCAGGTATCAATATTCGAAGACTTTACAACATGTATGTTTTTGTATCAATTGCAATAGACCACTAGAGCAGTCCCAGTTTAGTTGCTTTATGTTAAGACTATTTTTTGTTCACACACTAGCTCCTACAGAGACGTATAATAGTTCGTCTACAAAAAGAATAAAATTGATGCATAATATAGCATTAAATTTCAATTAGTTTTCTTTAAATTCTATAATTCGTATGTGATCAATAATTTAGCTTAAGAAATAAATCTGCACAAACGGGAAATCTCTTATTTCAATTTGCAATTTCTCTAACAATGACCCTTTAAGGGAAACGGAGTACTCATCCGTAATAAAGAGCAGTTTATTTCTATTTACAAATATAGAACTTCAGCTTAATTTTGAGTACGTATAAACACACACTTATTAATTTTTTAGGATTTTTAGCGCAAGAATATCAAAGTTTTGTTCAGTTTTCAGAAAAGATGGATAATTTCTCAAAAAGTCATGTTGAACAATCACAAGGTATTCAAATGGATGATTTAGAAATTGAAGAAGCGCAAGACGCCTGGCTAGAGGAGCTAGAAAAAATGGAACAAGCATCTCTATCACCGGTGAATGTCAAGGAGGAATCTGAACAAGATGCATGGTTAGAGGAGCAAGGAAAAGTGGAACAGATGCCCTTAGCACAGGCAAATGTCGAAGACGAAGCATCGGAAGACACTCAATGTGACATATTGGATTCGGTGAAATTGGAAAATGAGTTAAGGCAAGAACCTCGCATAACCGTAGGCGTTCAGCCTCCACCAGCTCCGGGCGTTCAGCCTCCACCAGCTCCGGGCGTTCAGCCTCCACCAGCTCCGGGCGTTCAGCCTCCACCAGCTCCGGGCGTTCAGCCTCCACCAGCTCCGGGCGTTCAGCCTCCACCAGCTCCGGGCGTTCAGCCTCCACCAGCTCCGGGCGTTCAGCCTCCACCAGCTCCGGGCGTTCAGCCTCCACCAGCTCCGGGCGTTCAGCCTCCACCAGCTCCGGGCGTTCAGCCTCCACCAGCTCCGGGCGTTCAGCCTCCACCAGCTCCGGGCGTTCAGCCTCCACCAGCTCCGGGCGTTCAGCCTCCACCAGCTCCGGGCGTTCAGCCTCCACCAGCTCCGGGCGTGCAGCCTCGAAATTTCCAAGGTTGGGGTGTGATCAGGTTTGGTTCCCACCCACCAATGCTGTTTTCTCTCTTAGGCCAGCCAATGATACTTAGGCAACCCCCGGGACATCCAGGGAATCCATTTCTAATTCCAGTGTATCTACGACTCTTGCGGGGACCACAAATATTACTACCAGGCAAGGCATTAAAACTTCTTTGAGTAAATTACATTCTAGGTGCTTTTAAGTATATAAGTGCATGGCAAATTTTCACTATTTTGATGTCTTTAGATTATTTGCTTATTTATTCAGCTGTACCTTTACATCAACCGAATATAATTATAGCCCTCCCAATAATAGTCACGTTTGTGAAAACTATTCACCTAAGTTTTGACTTCATTACGATAGGTTGTCTAGCCTAATTCGAGTTTTGAATGCTTTTTCACACACAAGTCCGTGGGAAAGTGCTTAGATTGGATTAAAATCTTGAACTCTAACATGATCATTGCATCTCACCACAGATATATGCTTTAAATTATTTGAATCCATCCAAAGAAATATTTCTCACTTTATTTTTGTTGCCTTTTATTGTTAACTTTGAATTTATTCATGGTATAATGGGCATTAAAAACAATGTGCAGCAGAGCAAAGTACATTTATGAAGCTCTTTAAATTTTAAATTGATCTTAGTGTGAAGGGAAGAAAGGATAAATGTTCTTTAAGAAACGCCTGTTAAATGGAGTTTTACTTTTTTAAGACTCCTTTGCTGGAGTTATAAAAATGTAATATCAGCTCGGGTATCATCCTCGCTTTGACAGTTCAAAACTGAGGTTAGTTTCTGTGACTCCTAATGCAACTGTAGTATGAAACTAGCATCAACCAATCATAAGACATTAGGTCAGTGCTTCTCAAACTTTCTATACTTGCGACCCAATTTTCAATCATAATTTTCATCGCGTCCCCCTTCATGCAATAAAAATGTATTAAATTCTATAATCATATACTTTGACGTCGTATACACAATACGACTTTAATTATAAATCGTACAAATTATCAAGATAAGTATTAATCTTGGTATTTAATTTTGTAACTTGCCCATAGGGTCACTGGTAGATATTCAACTGGTTCTTAACTTCGTACTGTTAAATTAATTTTGAAACACATTGTGCAGTACTGATACATTTAGAAGTGTACTATATTAGTATAAATGTGTTTTATTTTTTATTATGTCGGAATGTATTTTGTTTTGCTTACTTTCAGTGAGTTAATATATTTTAAAATCTTTTGGTTTCGACTTTTCGATATACTAGCACCCCCTTGTAGGGTTATCACGGCCCCTAGGGGGTGCCCCACAGTTTCAGAAGCACTGCATTAGGTACTTATGTACTATCGCAACTCTATTGAAGCCCTTGGCGACGCAGCCATATTGGCGAGATTGAATAAAACTGTACGAATTCTAAAAATGGAATACGATGTCGGGAATATGGAGAGCGTTGTCGAAAAATGCTGCGTGAAAAATAAATTATAAATAATAATCAATAAAAGAATAACTAATTTTTTTATATTTTAGTATTATATATAATAGTTATATTATTGCTGTTAATTTTATTTAAAAATTCTGCAAGTCCCACATTTGCATTTTAGTATTCGAACATTAGGCTTAGAATGGCGGGGAGGTGAAGTATGAAGAGGAGCTCATAGTTGTTGAATCAGCACTTGCGAAATCTGGGTTGCCGATTTGGCGAGTTATCTTGATAGTTGGCATGGTTGCGATAGTACATAAATACTGACGTGACTTCTGAGGGATTTCAGAATGTGATCCCAAAATGTCGGTGATATTTCCTACAAGATTATTGGCTATATTAAGATATCCGACTACGTTCGGAACCGTGATTTGCAAAAGCACAAATGGATAATTTTCATGATATTTAGTGTCGCATAGATTAGAATACATGCTTTAAATTGTTTTAAGGGCATTTTGACAAAAATTCTTTTAAATGTAATCTTTTGGCAAAAAAATTAATTTGGAATCTTTTTTCCAAAAGTTCTCCTTTTGTGAAGAATGCTTCTATTACAATATTTTCCTGTATATAGCTCAGACCTCTGTACAGCGGCTCAACTAGAATTTTTGAAAAATTCACATTTTTTCAGAGTTACCACCAATTGAAGTAATTATTCGCGTTTTTTTCTTAAAATTGCTCCCCTCTGTTGTCGAAAAATATGAATAAACCCACTTCTAAGTTATATATTTTAAAAATTCTAGTTGAGCCTCTGTAGAGAGGTCTGAGCTACATATACAGGCAAAATATTATAATAGAACAATTTTTTACAAAAGGAGAACATTTGGGAAAAAGATGATTCTAAGTTAATTTTTTGCCAAAATATTATATTTCAATAAATTTTTTTATCAAAATGTCCTTAAAACAATTTTGTACATGTATTCTAATCGGAGTGACACTAAATATCATGAAAATTATCCATTTATGCGCTTTTTTAAAATCACGGTTCCGAACGTAGTCGGATACCTTAAATGCGAAAACTTTATTTTATTTTTAACTTCCAGCCCTTTTCTTAACTTATCATTGTCCTATCCCCTTCCATAATTTTAACTTTTTATGTTGGATGGCTTTTTAGTCGGATCCTATTTTAACCCACCCCGGGGTTTTGTTCGCCAGTCTATGTGATTTTTCCTAGGTACCTTTTTAAGCTTTAAAACAAGAGATACCGTTAGTGACTGTTTGTTAGCTGGGATTGGTAATTACCCATCTTTTCGTTACCCTGCTGACTATATAAGCGGTAATTGAACATTTTATTTTTCCCACTCTTGATTGCTAATTTAGTACGAGTAACGGTTGCTGTTTAGAATGAGTAGAGGGCAAGGTTTCAAAAGTACTTTTTTCATTCTTTGGAAGCAAGGGGGGGTCAGAAAGATTAGTTTTCGAGAACGAGCTGCGGTAGCCCAGTGGTCAAGGGAGGCATGTCATGAGTTCAAGCCCAGTACCACTAAAGACCCTCCGTGTAAAGGAGCGATGCACGTTAAATCTGTCGAGAGTTCAAACGTCCTCCCGTTGGTGCAATAGTTGGGAGAGGGGGTGCCAGCTCAGGTGTCGACCTTATCACTTGACCATGATTCAAAATGGCGAGGTCCGTCAGCAAAAGCCCTCGTGTAGCTGAACAGTGCGACGTTAATATTCATTCACTCGTTTGCGAGGAAGGAAGAACGCAACTGATGGTTATGAATGAAAACGCCATTCGAAAGTAGGAAATACTTCGTATGATGCAAGAGCACAAGGA
This sequence comes from Trichonephila clavipes, assembly GCA_019973935.1. Classification (NCBI taxonomy): domain Eukaryota; kingdom Metazoa; phylum Arthropoda; class Arachnida; order Araneae; family Nephilidae; genus Trichonephila; species Trichonephila clavipes. The sequence goes on along the minus strand of BMAU01021289.1, from coordinate 191,596 downwards.
AAGGCACGTGTGGTTCAGTAAAAATTATTTAAGTATTTATGAGATTTTTATTGTTTTGCGGAATGATTATGAATGAATTTGTAGTGAAAAAGTAGCGAATAAAAATAGTGTTTGACTAGTACATGTTTTGTCAAGAAGTTTGCATGATTTATTCTCTAAAGAATGTTTTTAATATATTTTTAAAAACTTAGAATAATTTTATTTTGGAAGTCGGATGTTTCACGGAAATAAATTGAAATGTTTCAATCTCTTAACTGTTTGTTTTTATTAAGAGGTGTTGGAAAGCTAAAATCTTATTTTTTTTTTTTTTTTTTTTTTTTTTTTTGACAATTTGAGATTTTTACATTTTCAAATTGTATAGATTTTAATCTTTCCAAAAATGCTTTACTTTAACCTCTAGGGTATTTAGAAGCCCTTAAAACCTATTTTTAAATCGTTGAATCTGTGCCACGTCCATTTTAATGGCGTAAAAGATAAGCAAAGTACTTCGTTTTTGCTTAAAAGTGTAACGTCTGATATAAACAAAACATGTACCTTTTATTTTAAACTGAGAATTTTAATTTTTTTATTTCCTAGCTAATTAGAAGTCTCACTGTATATATTAAAAACAATTTATCTCAAAATGTAAATTTTAATGTGTGATGTACCTTTTCTGAGAAACTACTGTTCACGGGTATGTAAATTTTTTTTATGAAATATTTATAATATTTAATATATACTAAAAAGAGTTTTTTGCAAGAAAAAAACTCAAATTTATTTCTTAAATTTTTTTTAAGTGAAAGATGGGTCAAATTTCGCAGTGTTTGATAAAATATTTCATAATTTATTAAATTCAAAATTAGCTTAAAGCTCATTTCAGTATAATGCGAGAGAGGTGTACTCTTTAATTGTATAAAAAATTTCAAGCATGTACATATAACAGATTTTGAGAAGGTACATCGAAAACGGCCAATTTAGCATAGTCGGTATAGAGAAGTTTCCAACTCCTCTTAACGTTTTTAGAAGCTTAATTTTTCAGAAGCTTTACAGATTTTCATTTGTGTGCATCGGACATAAATTTTTTCTCTCCAGAAATTCATTAATACCCCATTTTTAGAAGGTATTATGCATCGATAGATAGCACAATGTTTCTAGTGGTCAGGATTACGAACTCGTGGCTGGAGTGTCAGAGTTCGAGACTAGTGCCGCAGAATATTCACAGTGTAGAGGAAACCATTGCACGTTAAATCTGTCTTGGCTCAAACGTCATCCCATTGGTGTTGTGGAACTAGGTGGTGTCAGCTCTAGTGTTATCCTCGTCACTTGACCATAAATCAAAATTAAGAGGTTCGTCGCTAATAACCCTCGTTCAGCTGTATAGCGCGACGTTAACAACTCTCGACTCATTCGCACTTCAAGTTTCCGCGGCCTCGAATTTGAAAAATGCGCTTTGGCGCCCTTTTGGCGGGGTTTGAACATCTTTAAGTGGTGGGCTATTATAGAATTTTACCTAATTTGTTTTTAATAAATTAATGAATGTTTGGTGCAACTTAGACACTCAACCTGCTCTTGTGCGAATAAAACTTACCAACCCCACAAACTCGAAACTAATGAATTCTCTTTAAAACAGACTAAAACTTCGGATAAATTTCGGATATCCACAAGTGGTCTTAACAATTACTTCGATCTCTGTGATTTTTTTAGTGTCTATTACGTATTTGATCCCTAGCATTAAAAGCTCAGGCGTAAGGAGTCTGATGCCCTTTGTATAATGTCGCGAGTTGAAATTCTTTATGTTGGCGTGGTATACAAGTAAACAGTATATGACTGTTTAGATGTCAATCTCTTAAATTCAGAACTACGAGAGATATTTCAATGTGGTTAGAGGGACCCATAAATAGGAAAGTAGGATAGCATCCACTATCTAGTAGGTGAGGGAAGATCCCTTTGATGTGTAATCGAAAGATAGGTTAGGGCACCTTAAATATATAACAAAATTTTAGTGTTTTATTCGAATCGCTTTACTCTAAATTTTCTCTTACTCTTACAGTGTTATTAAAGAAAAATTTCAGTTCAAATTATTAGTAATAGTAAAGGCTATGACAAAATATTGTAAATATTAAGATTAAACCTTTGTATTTTTTCAGAACGTCGGCAAGTTTGGGGAATGCCAAATGGAATTTGCCATCAAATGAGAGACGGTCCTGATCAAGATGACAGGAGAACTTTATTGTTCATCGGAATTACTCTGTTCGTTGGTGTAGTCCTCTTTCGTTTGAGAAATTTCCACGGAAACTGACGTTGTGAATAGACTGAATTTTAATCAAATTTTAACCGATTGCTGTTTTAAATACTCGAAATAGTGTTACATATTTTAACTTGTTAGACGAGTGTACTTGCATTTAATAAAGATTTGTTATACCTAACTTTTTTTATTTGAAGTTATTTTTTTAATAATACATATTCCATATTTATATATCAATGTCACCTATATTGTCACCTATATAATGTCACCTGTATGGCAGGGGTGGCGAACCTTTTTAGATCATCGGGCCATTTTTTTCTGTTTAACGAGGTACAGACGTACCGTCAAATACAGACTTGGGATTGTTGGGAAAATAATAAAACTAAATACTAACTCAAAACACTTGATTTACTGCGTAAAAATACATTTTGCTCTGTATTGTTGTAAATGTTTGTTATACGAGTAAATCAAAGTAACATTAGTGTGACTTGTGTGGTGTTGGAAATTAGATGACAAATTATGTTAGGATTGTAAGGCAATAACAAAAGAGTCGCACGCCACGACCGATCACACGCGTTGGCTCGTTGTTACTAATGCAGTGCTTCTCAAACTTTCAAAACTGGCGCCCCCCTTATCAATCGCAATTTTTATCGCGCCCCCCTTATACATTAATAATGTACTGAATGCAATAATGCACTTTATTACGCTAAAGCAATAATATTAATTATATACCGTACAAATTCATGACATAAGTATTAAATTTTGTATATGTTGCTTTTAAGCAAAAAAATATTAAGTAATAGGATAGTTATTATGTTTTTCCTTTCTCTAATTTTTAAATTGAAATATATTGCAAAATGCGGTGGCTGCTTAGAAGGCAAAATATAGATATCGGCTTTTTTTTAGAAAGAACTCAGTGGATCAATTTCTAATAAGCATTCCTTTGAAAAATTTGCTCTGTAAGACAAACCCATGGAAGTCGCTAATACTTATTAAACTTGTTCTTAATTTAGCATTAATTAATTAGTTATAAAATACTTTGTGCAGCACTGATACATTAAAAGTATACCGGCTGAAATACCCGCTATTTGCACGATTTCATTTATAAGAAAATAAAACATTATTGATATAATCGCTGAATTTTAAAGTGTGTGTGTGTGTTGTGTGTAAAGCAAAGTGCGCAACAATGTTTACAAAAATGTAAAATGATTTTTTTTTAAATCATTGCTCAAACTATAATTAGTTTTAAGCGAACTGTAATTTTAAGCCTCACAGAATTAGAATTTAGAATTGATGTTGAATAATGAACAATAATATAAAATTCCGATGAGAAATAATTGTATTTTTAATATTTAAAGTGAAAAGACTTCAACATGTTTTAAACCTGGAGCAGGCGCGCACTCGATACTAATGGTCGAGTGGGGTTATTGAGCCACACAAATATTTTTTTATAGTACACAATAAAAATCGTAATTCCAGTGAATAATTTAAGAGAAAATATACTCACCCCTACTTTCAAGAACACAGAAAATATTTCGGAAAAAAAGTTATCACACCGGGAACTCAGTCAAAACAAGTACCTTAAGATTGTAAAAAAACGTTTGTCACTCCCAAAAAAGAGGGAGATATGTGACAAATATATTTTAGTCCACACGTTAAGACTGTCAAACAGGAGGATAGTGTCAGAGCCATTGGTAACAATTAAACAGTTTTTCCAGAATTACAGATTTCGTGCACTCTGTGCTCCGCGTAACAGCTCCCGAATAAAAGTATTTATTACAATATGGATGCTCAAAAAAAATTATGTAAAACGTTTCTTTCATTACGCTTTTTTATATGTTTGGGAATAACTCATAGAAACCTTGGCCAAGTAATCCTTCAAAGAGCTAGCTCTCTGTGCTTTTCCATAAATCAAAAATATTTTACAAGGAAAAAATCGCAGCAGAAAGTTTATTTGCAACTTCCCTAAATGAAAAAACAAATACACATAAGAGCAGGGACGTAACTAACCGTACAAGTAAGTTCGAAGGTCAAACCGCAGCAACTACATTCTGCTGCCTACATCTGATGACAATAATATAACAGTGATTAATTTTTTACCTTCCTAAAAATTTTTTTCGATTATGGGTCTGGGTTTTGCTATTTCTCATTTTGGTTTGAAAAAAAGTAGAAGCTTTAATTTTTTATGACGTAATATCGCAGATATATAAATTATATCAGTGTAAATGTGTATTTTTTTATTATGTCAGAAAGTATTTTGTTTTACTTCATTCCAGTAAATAAATTTTTTTAATCTTATTTTCGATATGCCCGCGCCCCCCTTGTACGCCCCCAGGGGGCGCGCCCCACAGTTTGAGAAACACTGTACTAATGCTACCTGATCGGCAAAGGTCAGATCAAGGCGCTCGAAATTCTTCATGGCAAAAGGCTAAGTGACGCCTATCATTAGCCGTGGCTTTGAGCACAATAAAGGTGACCGAATGATTTAGCTTCGTTTCACCCCAATTTTGAGGGAGCTAGATTCCAAATATTTTCATTAATTCCACATGATTTCAAAAGGGTGTGAAACCTAAAATAAAAATTAAGCAGTTTTAAAAGTTAAATCACTGAGAAAATTCTTAATGTACAACAGATCCAACGCGAGTCTTCAACGACACTAACAACTGATAAGACAAAATAGTGTTACCAGTGCTAGTGGTAAAACAATGTTGCAAACAAATTATAATAAACAAATAAAAGAACTAGAAAAATTTAATGTTTACATCCTGACACTTGAAATCTCTACTATCTTACGTATTTCGGTAGAAATTTGGTATTTTATTATATATTGCGAATCAATATGCCGCGAGTTTGACGCCCTTGTTTTATACCATAGGTTCCTAACCTTTTTTGAACTAGTGCTTCCTTTTCTAGTGAATATTTCGATACCTCCCACTCTAGAAAAATTAGAGTGTACATAATGTACATGGTGAAAACAAGAATTGTATTACTAAGAAAATGTGTATTTTTTCCTTAAAGCCCCCGATTTTTTTTTACTTGCGAATCTGAAATAATATATTTAAATGAGTAATAATATATATTTTAGTTTTAGATAGGATATTGTTAGAATTGAAATGCTATTGAATTTCTTTATTTAAAAGAATGGAATAAAAGTTTTAGCTTATTTGTTATAAAGATGCTTTTGAAAGAAGGTTTTGATGATGGGAAGTAATTCCCAATAAACTATTGCTTTCATAATAAAAAAATTGATAGTTTCAGCCTTTAAAGAATCGCACGTTAATTCCTGGTTTACGTATTTAATTATATTTTTTGGATAATATACGTAATGAAATGCAGTAGACGAAACATTTTTTCTGCTGCTGACAAGGACAAGGCGTACACTATAGAAATTAAATGTAATGTAAACTTTACGTTTTTTTCATCCACTTCCCGAACTGCGGAAACATGAATTTTCGTACACGTGACGGAAATTATTTAAAAAATGCAATCAACATAAGGTAACCAATATTATAGTTTACTTTTGTTAGCATATAATCTGCGGGGGGAGGGGTGTCATTTTTATACTATATTTAGTTAATCTGCCGAGCCCCCTCCGTGCCATCTCAACGCCCCCTGATTTTCTCTGGGTCTCTTACTGCCAACAAGGGAGCGTTATCACCCACGTTGAAAACTTATGTTACACACCATGCCAACGTAAGGATTTTGAGCTTTGACAAATTTACCGTGCATTAATATCTCGACATGGCGGGTCTTTCCTGGCATGAAGACTCGACATCGCGGGTGACGAGGTATTCTGAGAAATTCACTCGAATACTCCGTGTTAGAAGATTGTCTGAAAGCGGTCACCCGGTGCTTTTACCTTTGCATATGCAGTCTGTTCCATTAGTTCTGTATGCCAACGTTAATTGAGCTCTTGTCCAGTGGATCGACCCCAAACTGTCACCGAAAGTCGCGTTGAACTGTGATAAACAGACATGGGTTTTTGCGTATTCCACAGCACAAAATGCCTTCTGTGGTTTGGTGGATGCCATGTTGACAAGTTTATTCTCACAGGAAAGGAGGATATTTCAAAACTTGGTGTATCTAGTAGCTTTCAGGTCAATTTTCATCACTCTCTACACACTGGGTACCTAGAAAAAAATTCCATATAAAATGTACATTCTTTTTCGGACACGGAGTACAATCAGTGTTTCATGGCCGTGGTAGCCTAGTGTTCAAGTTCACGGACTCGAGAATGGCGTGTCATGAGCTCACTGAAGACCCATCGCGTAGAGGAGGCCGATGAACGTTAAATCTGTCGAGGCTGAAATGACCTCCCGTTCATGTGATGTAAAAGTTAGTGGTACCATCCCAGATGTCGTCCACGTCACTTGGTCAGGGTTCAAAATAATGAGGTCCATCGCCAACAGCCCCCATGCAACTTTACAGTGCGAAGGTAATGTAGCTTTCACTCACTCATAATCACTGTTTTTATGCTTTTTATGTTGCACATTGTTTGTGTGTGTGAGCATACTTGTTAATTTTCCGATTCACCACGAAGATACTTTAACTCCTTTAAGACCTGCGCAGTGAGTAACTTTCTTTGTTAAGAGGAAGTTTGATTTTCACTTGTGAGAGATATATTTTGAGTTGAGTCTACAAAAAAGGAAATTCCGGTTTCATAATTATAAGATACGCCAAGAGGCTTCGTTAGCGGTTTTATGAATTTTCGAAATATGTCGTACGATCTTCGGTTTCATTTGAGATTTGACTCTTGGGTACTTGTTGAAGCATCTCTGGTGCTTTCAAAAACGGAAATTTACTTTCGAAGAGTAAGTCGTTTTAGTTGTCTTTACTGAAACGGAGTTTTTCCTTTCTGTGTACTAAAAACATACACAGGGTGATTATAAATAAAGTTCCTCTTTCTCAAAGTGCTATAAATAAGAGCGACTGCTCAGAATAACTTCGAATTTGAACTGAATATTTTCTTGAAGTAAAAACCGGTATGGTGTCAGAAAAGAATCATTGGCGTTTTCATTGTTGCTTTTTATGCGCCTATTGGACTAATTAAAAACTGATTTTTCCCATTAAATTTAGTGGCCGTGGGAGCCTTGTGGTCAAGGTAACGAACTCGTGGACGAGTTTCAGTCCTGGTGCCGCTGAAGACCCTCGGTATAGAGGAGGCCGATGCACGTTAAAATATGTCGAGGCTGAAACATCCTTTCGTTGAAGTAGTGTGGGAGCTTGGAGAGGGGAGTGCAAACTCAGGTGTCGTCCTCTACACCTGACCATGGTTTAAAATGACGAGATCCATCCCCAAAAGCCCTCGAGTATCTCAATAGTGCGACTTAATACTCACTCACTCACAGTTACAAAAAATTCATGTTGTGTATGAAGATTTTCGCACAAATCGGTCTCCTAAAAGTAGTGTGTATCAACGAAGGAACTAATTTTACTGTTAATTTGACAGAAGTGGTTGCACACAGTTCACGAAAGCAAATTTCAGAAACTAGAAGCGATCACCAAACTATCGATATGTGTATCGATCGTTGTGTTTAGACAGATTACAAAACACTCTGCTAAAAAAGCCAGTATTAAGGGGAAATACAAATATAATACTTCTAGTTGCCATTCATGGATTAGAAAAGAGTTATAATGTCAATTTTTTAAGCCTTGAAGCAAAAGGAAATACTAAATTAGAAAAATCTCTGCTTAGAAAAGTTTCGCGGAAGAAGGGTAAAACTTTTTTGATGGCCTCGAGAAAAATTAAAAAACCATTGAGGTGTTAGCGTGGTGTTGAAGTTTAGACAGTGGAATTCCGATTCAGATGTCACTATCGTCCCTTCAACATGGTTCAAAATTGCGAGGGCAATCACTCACAATCCTCAGGGGGAGCTTGGATCCCTTGAGTATTCCGTTTTGATGATCTCCTGTATCTTTGAAATGCTAAGTTAATAATCCATCAATTATACCAGTGGTCTTCAAACAGTGTTCCATGGAGCCCTGGTGTTTCACGAATCAAAATCAAAATAAAATCGAAAATTATCTAATAAATGTGAATGCAAAATAGATTCAGGCGTTCTCTATGAAATTTATATAGTTACAAATATCTGAAACTCATCCCTGTAATTAAGAAACGCCGTGTAGAGCAGCGATGCACGTTACATCTGTCGAGAGCTGAAACGTCCTCCTGTTAGTGTGGTAGTTAGGAGAGGGGGTGCTAGCTCAGGTGTCGTCCACGTCACTTGACCATGGTTCAAAATTACGTGGTCCGTCTCCAAGAGCCCTCGTGTAGCTGAACAGTGCGACATTAATATTCACTCACTCAGTCATTAAGAAACTGAATATTTTTATACATAATAGCTTTATTTTGCAATTATTTTTTAAATTTTTATTATAATATAATAAAAGAATATTAAAATGTGTGTTTAAACTTTAAATACATCTTTCCTATTAGATTGGGAATATTTTATTGCTTACTATCTCGGGTTAAAATAGTTTTATACTCGTTAGTACAATATCTTGCAAAACTAAATACACTGCTGGACAATTGCTAAGGACGGATCACAAATTGCTATGTAGCATAACATTAAGCAAGACATGAAACCTAGTAGGATAAAATATAGTTGCCACACTGTTCAGACATTAGAATAAAGAATATTTATTGTTCTGGAAATTACAAAAGCTGTGAAACATCTGAAAGAAAAAAAATGTTCATTTGATCTGCGTACGGAGAAATGGAACAATGCATCTAAAAGTCAGCAGGCACCTTAAAGAATGGTATCAGTACGGGATATGTCCAACATGGAGTGTGATGGAACATTCCACACGTCGTACCATACTTTGCACAACATTATCCAGCAGCTGTTGAGGCAATTTATCCCATTCCTCTGCGAGTGCACGGAGGAGGGTGTTCTTGTTTGTCGGAGGATAGTTTCGACCAGCAACTTGCCTCCCCAAAGCATCCCACGCATTTTCAATGGGGTTTAGATCTGGAGAACGCGCTGGCCACACGAGACGTTGAATACCCTCGCTGTCTAGACAATCCTGAAAAGCGAGTGTTCGATGACATGTTGCGTTGTCGTCCATAAAAACAAATTTATCACCGACAGCACCACGAAAAAGACGAACATGAGGAAGTAGAACTTCATCAATGTATCGTTGGCCCGTCATAGTCCCATTCGCAACCACATGTAGGCGCGTGCGGCCATTGATCATGATGCCGGCCCACACCATGATACTGCATGTCGGATATCGGTCCTTTTCCTGCATATTTTCTGGACGATAAGCAGTACCACTCTCGCGCCAGATCAGTTGGCGTCTACAGTCCGATGACAGACTGAACCTACTCTCATCTGAGAATAGTACGCATGCCCAGTCCTGTTCAGTCCAATTGTGATGCTCACGACACCATTGCAAACGGGCAGTACGGTGCTGTCTGGTCAATGGGACACACACAACAGGTCTGCGTGCGTATAGTCCTCCTCCCCTCAAACGTCTGGCAACAGTTTTTCGGGAGATCTGCTTTCCTGAGGCAGCAAGAAACTGATTTGCCACCTGCTGAGCTGTGGTGCGCCTGTTCCTTTTTGCTGATAGGACGATATATTTGTCTTCTGCAGGCGTCGTACTTCTAACATGACCTCCCCCGTGCCGTCTACTACACATTCCTGTAGTTTTAAATGACTTCCACAGCCGTGAAACAACGCTGTGAGCGATGTCGAACTCCCTGGCATCATCTGTTATTTTTCGCCCTTCTTCGATCTTTCCAATAATTCGGCCACGCATAAAATCATCTATGTGATGTCGGGAAGACATGTCAAAAATTTTACGTTCGTCTATTAAATCTTTCCTGTAAAACTTTGACTTGAAACAACAACTGTCCACACGCGTCAAAACCTTTAAAGCTCTTATGAACGCTATCACGTGATGAAGAGACGTGGAAAATAAATTTGCATACTCATACTTCTTCTTACTAATATCCCGCACTTATTCTAATTTTCCACATTTTGCTTCCTTTCATTTTGTGGTTGCTATGGGTGATAGTGTTATCCGTCCTTAGCAATTGTCCAGCAGTGTATGAAATACGCATTTTTGTATTTGTGGAAAAACATCTACAATGAAAGAGGAGCAACTTATCGGCATATCAATAGATTCGATGTTAAAAATCTAAATTTAAGCAAGAACAGCTCCTAAATTATGTGTTGCAAATTCATCCAAACATTTTAGTGCCATTCAAAACAATGTGTATAAGTGAAAAATATTTCTCAACGTGAGTGGTTACAAAAACAAAGTATAGATACAAATTGAGCTCAGAATATGTGTGTACTGCGACTTTAGATAATTTCAATAGAACTAAATAATTCAACAGTTAATGGGAATAAACGTAAGAACATATCCCAGTTGTTAAACATAAGGCATGGCTAGGTGGCACTTGGATCGCAAATTATAAGAATTGATGATTTCATTACATTAAAAGTAAACTAGAATTTTTTATTAATATGTGCAATATTTTTTAATTGCCTTCACATATAGTACCAGTAACATATCGATCTACTTTAAATATTATTTTAAGGTGTATCCTTCTAAGTGTATGCGTGGAATAGGGTTCCACGAAAATCGTTTCTACAGTGGGTAAAAAAAGTATTGGCAATTGCCTATAATAGATCAAATTAGCTAACAAAGGAAATGATTGACAATTTTAACTGGACATAACGAACACAGGAGGTAATAAACACACAAATCTAATGAAACTTTCATTTTAATATGCCTTTTACACAAAATATACAACAAAAACGTAAAGTTGCATGTCAAAAAAGTATTGGCAAAATAATAAGTAAAATGTGAGAACAAGATCAGGATATGTTTAATACTTTGTATGCATACCTTTTGCATTTATAACAGCTTGTAATCTATTTCTCATAGATAAAACCAAAGTCTTGGTTGTACTATTGGGAAATTGGTTGTACTATTTCTTGCAGGAGTAGACGCTTATGTTCGTCTTTACACGAAATTTTGTTTCCTGACTTCTACTTCCAATTTGTCCCATAAATTCTCAATTGAATTTATGTCAGGTGATTGAGGCGACGTCTTTAACTGGCGAGGAGAGTTATGCAGTAACCACTCCCAGGTGAGGTTCGCTGTATGCTTAGGGTCATTGTCTTGTTGAAACACAAATGATGTTCCTAAGCCAAGTTTTTGGGCACTGGATTGCAAATTATGGCGCAATATGTCGATGTATGTACGTGCCGTCATAATACCATCAATGAAGCACAGTTTACCAACTCCGTTTGCTGCCATACAGCCCCAAACTAAGACGCTCCCTCCACCATGTTTCACAGTCGGTGTTAAATGTTGTTTTTCGAGTTCGGTGTTTGGCTTTCTCCACCCATATTGTCGTCCATCGCTCCCGAAAATGTTAAACTTTGATTCGTCAAAAAATAAATAAATAAATAAATAACTGCGTTCCAAAACTTATCTGATAAATTAACATGAGATTTTGCAAAATCTAATATATTTCTTCTGTTTCTTTCCGAAATGAAAGGTTTATTTCTAGCTATCCTTCCATAATAACTTTCTTCATGTAAAACATTCCGTATAGTCTGTACACTAAAAGTTTTATGCGAAGTGTTAGCAACGTCTTTGGCTAACTGGGGTGCACTTATTTTGGGATTTTTCTTAATCTCTTTGATAATGCTAAGTTTCTCCCTGGCAGAAAATATTCCAGGCCGTCCACTTCTAACCTTATTTTCTGTGGATCCTGTCTCGTTGAACTTTTTTACAACACTTCTGACAGTAAATAAATGTTGCATCTCTATATTTATATAATATCTTTGTTTTTATAAATTTAGTTTTCATGATCTGGCAACAAAAAGTTGTTGACATATTGTAGTGCGATGTAAGAAGGAGAATAAAAAGTTCTGACGATCTAAAAAAAAGAGTTTTCTTCTTAAAAAGGATGAACTAAATCTAAATAATTATTTTGCTTATCTCATGTATTATTTGAGACTAAATCATCTACAAACTGGTGACCCGTACATATTCAAATGATGGATGATAATAATGAAATGGCTGTGGCAAAGTCGAATCAGGAAACATTCGAAGCGTATAAGGTAAGCGTTAAAATTCCTCCTTTTTGGGAAGAAAAACCCGAAATATGGTTTTTTCAAGTTGAAGCTCAGTTTTCCATTGCTAATATTAACCCAGAAGAAACTAAGTTTAGTTACCTTGTTGCGCAGTTAGATACAAAATTCATAGAAAATATATGGGATATCATTCAGAGTACTTTCAAAGATGAAAAAAAATATTCTTGTGCTAAAAATAGACTTTTAAGTACTTTCAAAGATAGTAAAGAAAATTTGTCATGCATTTTATTCTGCTACTTTATTCTGCTACAGATAATCCTGCTATGAAAAATATCCTAGATAAAGTCAGCCTTTTGGAGCAACGGATCTCAGAATTATCCATCAACAGTAGAAATTCAAGAAGCGAATTTAAAAATTCCAATCAAACTAGAAATAAAAGTCGAAGTTGATCTCGTAAGCGTTTCAATCCAAATGGAAAATACTGTTATTTCCACTTCATGTTTGGTAATGAGTGTTATCCTGATAAATGTAAAAGTCCATGTTCCTGGAACAAGGCATCGGGAAACTTGGAACAGCAGTAGAATTAGCGGCAAGCTCTCCTGCTACAGAATATAAAGATTGCCGTAATTACCGTTTATTTGTAACTGACAAAAACACCGGTTTACGCTTTCTTGTTGATAGTGGTGCTGATTTATCAATAATTCCTGCCTCATGTAAAAAAATGTGTGATTCTTTTAAGCTTTATGCAGCAAACGGACTTTTTGACATAATTTGACATGACTTTTGGACATAAAATTTTAACTTTAAATCTAGGGCTGCGTCGTGAGTTCCAGTTTCCTTTCATTATTGCTAAAGTAGATAAAGGAATAATTGGTGCTGATTTTTTAAATAAGTTGAACTTGTTAATTGACATCCAAAATAAACAGTTAATAGATGGAATAACTAACCTTCATGTTAAAGGTGAAATTTCTTCTATTTTGCAAGAAAATAAAATTAACATAATGGATAAAACATCAAAATTTTCTAATATATTATTACAATATTCAGATTTAATGAAACCAAATTTGTTACTCAAAAACTCGTCAATTGGATTCTAAAAAATTAGAAATAGCCAAGCAAGAATTTAAATTTATGTTAGATAACAATATCATTTGACCTTCTAAATCTCCATGAGCAAGCCCACTACATCTTGTGAATAAAAAAGAAGGAAGTGTTAGACCATGCGGTGATTATAGACGTTTAAATGCCCAAACCATTCCTGACCGTTACGCAATTCCACGTATTGAAGATTTTCATCATATTTTAAAAGGGAATAGAATATTTTCCTAGATTGACCTATTCAAAGCATATTTTCAAATTCCAATTGCTGAGGAAGATAAGGAAAAGACAGCCATAATAACACCATTTGGCTTATTTGAGTTTAATGTTATGAGCTTTGGGTTAAGAAATGCACCCTCTACTTTTCAGCGCTTTATCAATGAAGTACTATTTGGACTAGATTTTGTTTTTCCATACCTGGACGACATTCTAGTAGCCTCTGAAAATGAAGAACAACATAAAACTCATTTGAAACTTGTGTTTGATCGCTTACAAAAATATGGTCTTCGAGTGAATATCTCAAAATCAACTTTGGGAGTAACTCATTTAGAATTTCTGGGATACTTGATAACACCCGAAGGATCTAAGCCACTTACTGAGAAAGTAGATGCAATTTTATCATACAAATTACCCGTAACAAATCGTGATTTGAGAACCTTCCTTGGACTCCTTAATTTTTATAGAAGATATTTTAAAATGCTGCTAAACATCAAGCTATTTTTCACGAGTATTTAAAAGGTTCGAAAAAGAATGACAAAACAAAAATTGTTTAAACAGAGGAAGCTAAAGAAAATTTTGAAAAATGTAAACAAGATCTTGCACATGCTACTTTATTAAGCTTTCCTGACCCTAATTTACAATTGGCTTTATTTACTGATGCTTCCAATTTTGCGATCGGATCGGTATTACAGCAGTTTGAAGCTGGAAGTTGGAAACCAATTTCATTTTTTTCTAAAAAATTAACTGAAGCACAGAAAAATTACAGTACCTATGATAGGGAATTATTAGGAATATATTTTTCCGTCAAACATTTTAAACATCTTCTTGAAGGACGAAATTTTGTTATTTATACTGATCACAAGCCAATTACATATGCTTTTCATCAAAAGAATGAAAAGGCTTCACCGAGACAGTTACGTCATTTACAATATATATCACAATTTTCAACAAATGTTTGCCACATTAGTGGAGGAGAAAATATAAGTGCAGATTCATTATCTAGGATTGAATCTATCTCTGAAATAGATTATGACAAGATTGCTGATGCACAAATTGATAATGAAGAACTTAATAAACTGCGCTTGAAACCATCCTTAAATTTTAAACAATATCCCCTCGACTCTGGTAAATTACTTTGGTGTGATATTTCAACTGCAAACAGTCGTCCATTTATACCTCAGCCTCTTCGAATGCACATGTTTCAAAAAATTCACAACTTGGCTCACCCTGGTGTGAAATCTACTGTTAAACAAATAGCTTCTAGATTTATTTGGCTAAACATTCGAAAAGATGTCAATCAATGGGCAAAATTTTGTATCCAGTGTCAAAAGAACAAAATTAATAGACATACACATTCACAAATTGGCACCTTCCAAGAAGTAGATAACCTATTCAGTGTCATTCATGTTGACATCATGGGTCCATTTCCTGTATCAGAAGGAAAAATAAATTGTCTTACTTGCATTGACCGCTTCACATGTTGGATAGAGGTTATTTCTTAATCAAATATCACGGCAGAAACGGTTGCTCGAGAATTTTATAATCACTGGATTTCACGCTTTGGAATGCCATACCGTGTGATAACTGATCAAGGTACACAATTTAGATCTGAGCTGTTTAAAAACATTGGTGTTACTTGTGGATTTAAAGTATGCACAACAACATCCTATCATCCACAATGAAACGGAAAAATTGAAAGAATCCATCGCACTTTAAAAGCAGCCATAAGAGCGCATAACTCAGTTAAATGGACACAGACCTTACCAACG
Organism: Trichonephila clavipes; assembly: GCA_019973935.1. Lineage (NCBI taxonomy): Eukaryota > Metazoa > Arthropoda > Arachnida > Araneae > Nephilidae > Trichonephila > Trichonephila clavipes. The sequence goes on along the minus strand of BMAU01021289.1, from coordinate 176,225 downwards.
GTATTGTTAGGATTACGATCGGCTCTACGTAGTGACACAAATTACACCATCGCACAAATGGTTTACGGACAAACTATCCGATTACCAGGAGAATTTTTCGAGAAACCGAAAAATGTCTTGGATCTAGATACGTTTGCGGAAGAATTACAGAAACAAATGGATCAGTTACAACCACTAAAAACTCGCCGACAAAACCTTCTCAAAAACACTTTGTCCATAAAGACTTGCATAACAGTACACATGTGTTCATACGTGTCGACAGAGTGAAAAAAGCACTCGAACCTCCGTACGATGGACCGTTCCCAGTGGCAAAAAGATACGATAAATATTTTACTGTGAAAATTAAAGGCAAGGATATCAATATATCTGTAGACAGATTAAAACCTGCATATTTGTTGTCAACTGATGGTGATAATCATTATCATTTAAAACAATTAGAACATGCACCAACTCTACCCCCAAAAAACTGATTGTGCAAAGAAAAATTGAAAAACAGCCACCAGATTTGCTGAAAAAAAAATAACTACACGATCTGGTAGACATGCAACGTTTCCAGCGCGTTACAGAGATTAGTTGTATATTATTTTATGACTCATTTGTTGTATTTTTACTTTTATTTGTATGTATTGCATATTGTATCGTAACTATGTTACTGGGGAAGGAGTAATGTTGCATCTGTATATTTATATAATTTTGTTTTTATAAATTTAGTTTTCAAGATCTGGCAACAAAAAGTTGACATATTGTAGCGCGATGCAAGAACGAGAATAAAAAGTTCTAACGATCTAAAAAAGAGTTTTCTTCTTAAAAAGGATGAACTAAATCTAAATAATTATTTTGCTTATCTCATGTATTATTTGTGACTAAATCGTCTACATAAACTTATATTCAGTTGTATTCCTATAGCACGATAAGTTAAACCCTTATTTCTATAAGCTGAATAATCATGTTTTTAACATTAACATCCAACTCCTTCGATTTCGCAGCCATTTTATCACATTAACAAAATAACGTTTTAAAAATTTTGAAATAGCACTGCAGAATTTATATTAACAGGCTTTCTTATCAGTCTAAACACGTGACCTCAACATGACAAAATTTGCATAACATAACTTTGCCAATACTTTTTTGACATGCAACTTTACGTTTTTGTTGTATATTTTGTGTAAAAGGCATATTAAAATGAAAGTTTCATTAGATTTGTGTGTTTATTACCTCCTGTGTTCGTTATGTCCAGTTAAAATTGTCAATCATTTCCTTTGTTAGCTAATATGATCAATTATAGATAATTGCCAATACTTTTTTTTACCCACTGTAGTTCAAGGGGTTCCACGAAAACATCTAGCTCTAGAGGTCCCGTGGGATGAAAAAGTTTGAAGACCATTGGATTACACTTCTATTTTAATTCGTAGGACATGTGTACTAACACATTCAAGTTTTGTTACAATTGGCTTATGTATTCAAAAATTATGGAAACAGATTATTTGTAAAAGCTCTTCTTATAATAATTAATATACAACATAAAATATAAGTATTTTCTTTCATTATAGTTAAAAAAATAAAGATAAATAAAAAAGTTTAATGCGAGCCTAGTGCTTGCACCCCTCTTAATTCATATCACATAATCAGGTGCATAATTTGTTACTTTCACTTTGACACGATTCTAAGCATTCAGTTGTTAAACAATTTCTTTGTAGATTCGAAATACACTTTCATGTGAGGAAATATTTTTTTTATTTAGATATGAAGAACCAAAGGCGGAGGGCAGATTATATGCAATTTTCTCTCTTCACAGACAATTAAATCTCTCCAGCAATGACATTTATTAGCAAAATAGCTGTAATTTAACTTTTTTTTTATCTTTTGGATCTTTTCATAATTCCGTAAATGTCCATAATTCTGAAGATGTTTGTCTCATAAGGTCTATTACAAGTTCATCAACTTCCATCCACAGATAAATTAACAAATTTGTAGAATATTGCACAGTGCCACTGAGAATTGTACCACGTGTCACAGGTTGCCGAGGCCTGCTCTACCATCTTTTGAAAGTTTATTTATGAATTTCGAATCACCATGAAGGACCGTGAACAGCACCACACCAAAATCAAAATATTTATCTATTCTTAGATACTTGATTTCGGTGTAAAATTAAATTCATTTTTCATATGTTCATTGTTTTCCATCTTTATAAATATAATCGCAGTATATTCTCTACTTAAATACGAGGCGCGTCCGGAAACTAAGTATTGTTTCGTTCTATTGCTACCACATCAGTAGTATCGGGGTGAGGGAATATTGACGTCCCACTGTTCATCTACTCGAGGGCTTTTGGTGACAGACCTCGTAATTTTGAACCATGCTCAAGTTACGAGGACGACACCTGAGCTGGCACCCCTCTCCTAACTACCACACTACATGAACGGGAGGACGTTTGAGCTCTCGACAGATTTAACATGCTATAAAGTTATACAAGGGCTGTTAGAGACGAACATCGTAGTTTCGAGCCTCGGTCAAGTGACGAGGATGATAAATAAGCTGGCATTCCGATTTTCTTGCTTCCACTCCAATTGGAGGATTTTGAGCCTAGACCAGTGCTTCTCAAACTTTCAATACTCGCGACCCAATATTCGATAATCATTTTCATCGCGCCCCCTCCACACAATAACATTGTATTTAATCCAAAAAAACTATACTTTTACACTAAAGCTACAGTGTACGACTTTAACCTCTAATGTGCCACAGACGTATATAAGCGTCTCGCTCAGCCAAAGCATTAATCTTCTGGCTTTTCATCCGGCATTTTTTTGTGAAAGTGAGAATTTTTCTTTTTCAAAGGCAGGAATTTTCTGTTCTACTGCACACAATGATTTTGAATTCAGATCGGCACAGAGTTCTCTTTTTGAACTTAGGGATAAAACATACTGCCACCGGGTGCCATGCAGACAGATGACTATGTTGAGGTGTTGCAAAAAAAAGTCGTCGGTGGAATGAAAGAAGGACCTTGACAGTTTTTGCAAAGGATTTACTTATTTCAGAGGATTTTGCTTATTTATTCTTTTTCTCCTCCCCCCAAACAACCCCATCAAAATACGCGCGTCTACGTGGAAAACCGTGGCATTGGGGACCGAACCGCGTAACTTTTAATCGGCTCTTAAGGAATTTATTATAAACCGTACAAATCATCAAGATAAGTGTTAACACAAGCCCATGAGGTCACTGGTAATTGTCAAACTTGTTCTTAACTTAGTGTAGTTAAATTAATAGTAAAATACATTATACAATACAGATACTTTTATAAGCGTATTATATCAGTGTAAATGTGTATTTTATATTTTATTATGTCAGAAAGTATTTTGTTTGCTTACTTTTTGTAAATTAATAATGTTTTGAATAATTCTTAGCTTTTTCAACTTTTCAATATGCTCGCGCCCCACAGTTTGAGAAACACTGGCCTAGACAGATTTAACATGCTGCCGCTCCTTTACACGGTAGGTCTGTAGTGGCACTAGAACTCGAAATTATGATACTCCGTCTACAAATTTGGGACCGTAACCACTAGACAACCGCGGTCACTCAGTTTCACCGGGAATATAACTTACACCTCGCCAAAAATGATGCCGGTCAGGAATTCGGGACCTACAACTCGGCTTCAAAAGAACGGAACGAATTGTGGGAAGTAGTGAGAGGGGCCGTATCAGTTTATACTCTTTGTCAAAAAATGCTTTTACAAGGGATTCTCATGTTGTGCATCCCGATTTTACCTTTTTAGGTAAAGTTCATGAATGTCATGAATTTTAGGAAAAGTTCATGAATGTCACTTAATCCCTCATGTGTATAGACTTCCGCGATAAAACTCGTAATTTTGAACCATTTTCAAGTGACCACGGCGAAAGTTGTGGCACTCTCGAAACTTAGAGTGCTGCATGTGTGTGTGTTTATTCGTTTTCCTTTCACTTAAAGCAGACCGCGGTAGCCGAGTGGTATAGGTATCGGATCGTGACTTGCCTTGTCACGAGTTCGAGTCCAGTACCCACCGTGTAGGGCAACGATGCACGTTAAATCTGTCGAGAGCTGGAACGTCCTCCCGTTGGTGTGGTGTGGTAGTTAGGAGAGGGGGTGCCAGCTCAGGTGTCGTCCACGTCACTTGACCATGGTTCAAAATTACGTGGTCCGTCGCCAAAAGCCCTCATGTAGCTGAACTGGGCGACGTTAATATTCAATCAATTCACTTAAAGCATCCTTTCAACATTTAATCAGCATTCTTTGGTAGAATCGGAGATATTGAACTTGCAAACCTCTCTATAAAAATGGATGTTTGTATATGTGTTATCGTTTCACTCCAAACACTGTTCAACCGATCTCTATGAAAACTGGCATATTTATGGGGGTTTTTTTGTAGAGAAGGTTTTTATGCTATTCTCTTTGTTACGGTTGCCCAACAGGTGGCTCTGCAGCATATCAACTTCTTCGCCGTTCAATCCATCACCTTGAAAATTTGTATGTATGTGTATTTTTTCGTGGAGAATTCGTTTTCGTTATTCCCTTTGTTGAAGCTTCCCACCAGGTGGTGCGGCAGAATACTAACTTCTGTGTCGGTTTACCGATTCCTATGAAAATTTGTATTCTGCCATATTTGAACACGGAGAAAGCATTTGCTGTATTCAGTGAGTGAGTGAATATTAACGTCGCGCAATGTCGTCTGCGTAAGCCAGTAATTGTAGTGACCTATTCCACAGGGTGCCGCTTCGGGTAATGTATAATAAAATATTATCGCAACCTAATGGCGACATTATGAGAAACAAAGCACATGGTTGCCAATCAGCACGTGTGACAAATAGGAAATTGAGGTCGCCAAACTGGCGAGGTAATAGAGTTGACGATTATTGCGATAATACGCAAGTACTGTAAAAATTTATCAAATTCTGAACCGCTATCAAGTGACGACGATGATATCTGAACTAACACCTCCTTCATGAACCTTCCAAACCACACCAGCATATGAACTTTGAGCCTAGACAAATTTGACATACAAATGATTTCTACATGCCTTGTTTTCAGTGTCACCAGAACTCAAACCAATGACTCGACAACACAAACCATGAGTTATTATTATCTTAAAAATTATAAAATCTTCGATTCCTTTAAGGAATTTTCGAAACCATTTAAATTTGCTACAAGAGAGAGGGTTTATCGATGTCACACTATATAGCATCGTGTAGGCTGTAGGCAAAGGACCTCGCAATATTGAACCTCAATAAAGCGCGAAGACGGCTCTTGAACTGGCACCTAATTACCACACCGGGCTACAACACATTTAACGTGCATAAGCTCCTCTGCGCAGAAGACTTTCAGTGGATCTAGGGCTCGAACTTTAGACACACCAATCACAAGTCCACACAACAGTTTGGATAACCATAACCACCAGACTATCGTGGCCTTCTTTCCGTTGCCCAAGAGTGGCGTTGATTTAGTCAAATCAAATATTTATTAAACCAAGCAAACATTTTTATTTTCCGTTGACGCGCATGTTTAAATATAAGCATGTCATGTTGCTCTAGAGTATATTCTTCATTTACTAATAAGGGGAACAGAATATTTCATCCATATTTTCAACCTTGAACTGTAAGTTGTATTTTCTTTATCATTTAATACTATATTAGGGAAGCCTTTCTTTATTAATGACAGATATGAAAGTGCTTTAGAATATAATACATAAATGGATACTTTAACATAATTCTTGATTTAATAAACATTTTAAAAATATTATATAAATATTTATCTCCTTAACGGATCAATATTTTTAATAATTTGTGCTTGTATTGTATTTTCTATACTTTTGTTATGTTCTTCCAACGAACCGAATATTAATAATACAGCTATTTTTAACATAATAATGATAAAGCAATTTTTTATGCATTAGAGTAGACACGGCATTACATTTCAAGCTAGACTAACGTGGTCGTAGAAATTCTCCAATATTATCAGTCATGATCATATAAATATTTATGAATTTTTAAGTATTGGTCATTAAGTACTCAATATTTTGTATTTATATTTAGAATTATTAAATTTCGAAGCATAACTTTCAGCAATTGCTCTTAATCGAATAAAAGTTGTGCTTCCCTTTTAGGAAACATTTTATCCCGGATTTCTTGGAATGATCAAACCTGTAAAAGGAAATAGAAATCAATGTAAAAACGATATGGACGACTCTTTCTGTTCAGACACGCATTTGCAAGAGCCTGAGAATCACCAAAGAGCCCTTCCACAAGGTTACTTAATACCAACTATGCCACAGTATGAGCAACTATCTTCTCCAAGGAGAGCATATCCAATGTATACGCTGCTCTATCAACCATCTCAAATGCCCTATTCTACGATAACCAACCATAATTTGTGGCAAATACCCTCTTCCACGGGAACCAACCCACAGTATGGGCAAATACCCTCTTCCACGGGAACCAACCCACAGTATGTGCAAATACCCTCTTCCACGGGAACCAACCCACAGTATGTATGCAAATACCCTCTTCCACGGGAACCAACCCACAGTATGTGCAAATACCCCTCTTCCACGGGAACCAACCCACAGTATGTGCAAATACCCTCTTCCACGGGAACCAACCCACAGTATGTGCAAATACCCTCTTCCACGGGAACCAACCCACAGTATGTGCAAATACCCTCTTCCACGGGAACCAACCCACAGTATGTGCAAATACCCTCTTCCACGGGAACCAACCCACAGTATGTGCAAATACCCTCTTCCACGGGAACCAACCCACAGTATGTGCAAATACCCTCTTCCACGGGAACCAACCCACAGTGTGTGCAAATACCCTCTTCCACGGGAACCATCCCACAGTGTGTGCAAATGCCCTCTTCCACGGGGACCATCCCACAGTGTGTGCAAATGCCCTCTTCCACGGGGACCATCCCACAGTGTGTGCAAATGCCCTCTTCCACGGGGACCATCCCACAGTGTGTGCAAATGCCCTCTTCCACGGGGACCAACCCACAGTGTGTGCAAATGCCCTCTTCCACGGGGACCAACCCACAGTGTGCGCAAATGCCCTCTTCCACGGGACCAACCCACAGTGTGGGCAAATGCCCTCTTCCACGGGGACCAACCCACAGTGTGCGCAAATGCCCTCTTCCACGGGGACCAACCCACAGTGTGCGCAAATGCCCTCTTCCACGGGGACCAACCCACAGTGTGCGCAAATGCCCTCTTCCACGGGGACCAACCCACAGTGTGCGCAAATGCCCTCTTCCACGGGGACCAACCCACAGTGTGCGCAAATGCCCTCTTCCACGGGGACCAACCCACAGTGTGCGCAAATGCCCTCTTCCACGGGGACCAACCCACAGTGTGCGCAAATGCCCTCTTCCACGGGGACCAACCCACAGTGTGCGCAAATGCCCTCTTCCACGGGGACCAACCCACAGTGTGCGCAAATGCCCTCTTCCACGAGTACCAACCCACAGTGTGCGCAAATATCCTGTTCATCGGGGACCAATCAGAGATATGAACAGATGGCTATTACCGGAAGGGTGGAAGCACAATACGGACAGATGGACAGTTGCGGGAGGACAAAGCCACAATACCTACAAGCAACTAATAGGAGAACAGAACCACAATGTAAACAGATGCCTTATAACGTGAGGACAGAGTCACGACGCAAAGAAATGTCTTTGAGGACAGAGCTACAACTTATAAAAACGACTTGTTGTGGGAGGACAGAGCCACGGTATTTACAAATGACTTATAAGGCAGAGCCACGGCACGAAGAAACGCCTTCTTTGAGGACTGAATCATGGCACGAAGAAACTCCTTCCTTGAGGACTGAACCACAAGAGAGGGAACATTTATTTCCTTTCGGGAGTACAACATCACAAAATGAAAACGTGTCTCATCCTCTTGATGCCGAGATTTCGGAGCAAAAGGAAAGAGATTTCCAGATGAAACAGATGCCGAATCTGGAAACATCCAATACAAGGATGATTGAACCCAATTCCGAAATGCCTCTTTCTGAGAATCGGCGAATATCTAGTTTTGAAATGTTTGATTCACAAACGTCTAATCCTCCGATAGATATCGAATTTTCTGAAATAACTATTCCAGAGGACACTTTACCGAAGGGACTCTTTTCATTAAAGACTGAACCAAACGAACGATCATCATCTACGATGACTTCCCTTCAATACAGGCCGCAAAATGTTGCATCTCAAATTTCTACACTGCCTAGTCGACAAAGTTTTGTGCCGGATGTTTCAGAATCGCGTATTTTGCAGAGGCTCTTGCCAGCGGTTCCTGTGTCTCCACAAAATGCCGTGCCAGCAGTCCCCGTGTCTCCACAAAATGCCGTGCCAGCAGTCCCCGTGTCTCCACAAAATGCCGTGCCAGCAGTCCCCGTGTCTCCACAAAATGCCGTGCCAGCAGTCCCCGTGTCTCCACAAAATGCCGTGCCAGCAGTCCCCGTGTCTCCACAAAATGCCGTGCCAGCAGTCCCCGTGTCTCCACAAAATGCCGTGCCAGCAGTCCCCGTGTCTCCACAAAATGCCGTGCCAGCAGTCCCCGTGTCTCCACAAAATGCCGTGCCAGCAGTCCCCGTGTCTCCACAAAATGCCGTGCCAGCAGTCCCCGTGTCTCCACAAAATGCCGTGCCAGCAGTCCCCGTGTCTCCACAAAATGCCGTGCCAGCAGTCCCCGTGTCTCCACAAAATGCCGTGCCAGCAGTCCCCGTGTCTCCACAAAATGCCGTGCCAGCTGTCCCCGTGTCTCCACAAAATGCCGTGCCAGCTGTCCCCGTGTCTCCACAAAATGCCGTGCCAGCAGTCCCCGTGTCTCCACAAAATGCCGTGCCAGCAGTCCCCGTGTCTCCACAAAATGCCGTGCCAGCAGTCCCCGTGTCTCCACAAAATGCCGTGCCAGCAGTCCCCGTGTCTCCACAAAATGCCGTGCCAGCAGTCCCCGTGTCTCCACAAAATGCCGTGCCAGCAGTCCCCGTGTCTCCACAAAATGCCGTGCCAGCAGTCCCCGTGTCTCCACAAAATGCCGTGCCAGCAGTCCCCGTGTCTCCACAAAAATGCCGTGCCAGCAGTCCCCGTGTCTCCACAAAATGCCGTGCCAGCAGTCCCCGTGTCTCCACAAAATGCTGTGCCAGCAGTCCCCGTGTCTCCACAAAAGGCCGTCCCAGAAGTCCCTAGAGCGAATAATTTAAAAAGATTCATTCCAGGAGTTTCCAAATTTCCAAGTTCGGAAATATTTGTTTCAAAAATTTCCTTATCGCCTCATTCAGAAAGGCTCCAGTCGGATGATTTCGAATTGCCAGTTTCACAAAGATTCGTTGAAAAAATTCTTCGATCAGACAGTTCGCCTAAGATCCGGCCAGAAAACCTTGGAATGTCTAGTTCGCAAGAAATTGTATCGGAAGCTCTTTTGCCAGATGCTCAAATGTCTACGCAGCAAGGTAAGTACAATATTTTTCTGAAAGTACTTTGTTTAGTTTTTTGTGAAGTATTTATAAAGCTGGACTAACTCTCCTTGTATTAAATACTGTTTCGGAGTAATATTCAGAATTCTAGCATTCTTTGTCCATTAATAATTTGTTCTGTGCATCCATAATGAAATATTTTGCAGTTAGAATTCTCATATTAAAATATCAGAATTCTAATAGCAAATTTAATTTCATATCATAATGAGAAACTCCTATTTCAGTATAATGAATTCAAGTGTAAAAGAATTCACCCAGGAATAACAGTATTAATTTTTGTGGTATTAAAATATGCGAAAGTCACCCAGTCTTTAACTTATTTTTGGCTTTTATAGTACTCAACTCGTTGTCACCGTAGAAATGATATTTTGAATCCATCAATATTGTTTCTATTATAACGTATGTTAGTTTTGGAACTGAGACAATTCATATGCTGAAGGAAGATAATCTTCGATTACTTGGTGAGATATAATCCCTGGGGTTTTCTTTGAGGTTTAAGGTCAGGGGTAAGGCTGGGCAAAGATCTTTTAAGTGAGTATTTTTTTCTCTTGGAACTTGTATTTTGACCCTTATCAGTGACTAGAATATTCTTGCATTCATGTATAATAGTTAATAACTGCCGGAGAAGTCATTTGGCCATCAAGACTTTACAGATTGAATTTTGATGCATATGATCCTCTTGTCATAATTCTATCTTATTGTTGATTGCATAAGATTTATATGTATTTGCGTTTTATACCGTCGACTAAATTCGTGGAATGAAAAGATGTCGCGATATACAACCAGTAGGAGAAAATAATTCCCACGAATATATACACATAATTCTTTGTCATGCATACAATGACAGTACTTGGTAATGTATTTTGATTTGACGAAAGTACCGGTTTATATTTTAAGTCATGCTGATGGTTATTTTCTGGGATGGTTCTTTTCTTTTTTTCGAAAGAAATGAAACGTTTAATATTAACTTGGGGTGCTTAGTTACAATTAGTGAGAACTCTAATTTTTAATACCACAATTTTTTACAATATCAAGGGGAATTTTCTTGCTTTTTTGCATCAGTTTCAAAATATCTTTAAAAAATATCGGAGGTTTAGGAGTAGCATTCTTTCTCGTAAGCCTAAGGTTGCGGGTTCGATCCTGGCTGCAGTCGTGAGATTTTCTGGATGCGAAAATCGAGGGCTCGTATGCCATATCATTGTGGCATGTAAAATATCCCTCGAGTACAAATTTGGCTCCCAATTAACATTAATTCAAGCTTAAAAATTTGGTAACGCGATCCACCACTGGATGGCGCCACTTCTGACATGGTTCACACTTGATAGATTTGCCGTGTCTGAAAAGGCTTGTGTGAAAAATGCAGCCCATTTGAGGTGGCCGCGGTAGCTTAGCGGTCAAGGTAACGGACTCGTGGCTGGCGTGTTTGGAATTCGAGCTTAGAATCACTGAAGACCTGTCATATAAGGAGAGGGACGACGTACGTTAAATCTGTCAAAGTTCAAACATCTTCCCGTTGGGGTGGAAGCTAGAAGAGGGGGTGCCAGCTCGGGTGTCGCCCTCGTCACTTGAACATGTTTCAAAATTACGAGGTCGATCGCCAAAAGCCCTCGAGTAGCTAAATAGCGTGACGTCATGCCCATTTGGAAAAAAATAGATGCATCTTTCAATTAGTGATCGCAATTTATTCTTGCTGGGTTTTTTTTTATGAATATATCGTATATTTCAAATTTCTTGACTCAATCTGTTCCTGTGTCTTCTAGAACCCCGTCGAGATGTGTCGCCGCCACTTAAACAAGAATTAGAGAAGAGCGAGAATCCCAAAGCAATAAAATATGGCGTTAATATTGTGTTGCTGGTTGGTACCTTAGCTGGTGTATGCGCCATGATTCAGGCAATAAGAAAACTCACGAGATGAAAATAGAGATTCGTCAGTTGGTTGCTTTATACAAAGCATTTACATGCTTAATTAGAACGGCAATAAATGTATTCCTTAATTTTAGCTAAATTGAACTTTTATTAGTGTAATTCATTTTGTCTTAGAATTCACATCATCCTATATTCATTTTATATTTGTTAATCCATTATATTAACTGTTATATATTTGCATTAAATAAAATTTTAGATCAAGAATTCGTTGTTTTTATTGTAAGCGATTATTTCTCTTTCCAAGAAAAGTGTATGGGGGTTGCTTCAAACTATATTTAACTAAAATTATTCCAGGGCCTTGGTAACATAGTGTTAGGGCCGTAGATTAGGAAAACACTAATTGGGTAGCGGTATGCTACGCGCCAAGCTGTTGATATTCGTCAAGTAGGTCGATAAGATAACCATATGATTACCTCACTTTTCTTTTGTGGTGTGGTTGCCAACTTTATATTATCATTTTTATTGGTGTATTTTTTATGTCAGTAACTCTATTTTCAGTCATTTTTAATACAATTTTTTAGGAATTTTACCATTTCAATGCTTAACCTAGTCTAGATTGCAGCTTTCGTCTCCTGTCGTTCATTCGAGCATCGATATTTCGAACAATGTTGGTGAATACCAGTTCTATTAGAAGGATCGGCTTGGACGGATACTATTTTAGTTCCCCCCGGCCCAGTTGGGTAATAAGTGTGTCACGCTAGTTACTAATTAGCCTTAAAACAGAATCTCTATCAGTGACCGTTAATTAGCAATTAACTTTGGCAATCCTGCTAGTTACAGTGGACCTCAAAAGTGCTTGTACACTTGCGATTTTCTACAAAATTTGATGTTCTCGACTAATAAAAATTACTATATCGGAATTGTGATATTTACAACTTATTCATCATCGAACAACATACTCCATTTTTAAAACATAGTAAAACTATAATTTTAAAAGAATTAATAATCGAAATACTACTAAAAAAATTATGCCACAAGTCGTTGCAGACTTAAGAAAATCTCTACCGTATTTATTTCTTAATTTAGTACTTAATAAGATAGCTTTTAGCATCCACAACTTTTAAACGTCTTGATATAGATTTAATCAGTTTTTGTAATTTGTGTATCGATGTTTCTCCATTCTTTTGTGATTATTGTTTTTACTACACATTTTTTTATGTGCCATACTTTCTTTTTTTTAAATCACTTTCATCAAATATGTTATACAAGGCTTAAATCAAATGATTTAGGAGGAGTTTCAGAATTTGGGGACATTTATAGATACCTGTGGCGTACATTGAAAACAGTGCGCTTGGAGACATTGTATCGTTAAAAAATTAAATTGCCTTCAATAGCTAAATTTTGGGCGGATAGTTTAAAATTGTGCTTTAAAATAAAATAGAGCCCATGATTCACAAAACTGTACAAAAAATACAACCAAATTACTTATTCCTGAAGCAGAATTACACCCCACACAAGAACATTTTCACCTCCATGCTGTAGCTTGGAGGTTGAGATGCTTGTTTCAAATAAATTCTTTCTTATTTTGTCTTCAACAAATTATACGTTTGTTGGAACCAAAAATGGTGAGTTTTCTGTCATTCCAACCAATTTGTTGGTCATGTTGAATTTTCTGGAAGTTAATCCCGTGAATCTAGTTGGAACAGTGAAATAAGTAGGTGGAGGTGTTCTTGCGTGGGGGTGTAAATTGTCTTTAGGATTGGATAATTTGGTATTTTTTATCGTTTTAAGAATCATGAGCTCTACTTAAATATTTTAAAGCCCAATTTTAAAATATCCGCCCAAAATTTGATTATTGGACACGATTTCATGTTTTAACATAAAGTAGCCAAACGCATTGCTCTCAATGTACGCCCCAAGTGTCTCTGTAAATATCCCGAAATCTTAACTCCTCCAAAATCACTTGATACATATTTGAGAATTTGATTTTAAAAATATACAGCATGGTATATAAAAACAATCTGAAGTAAAAGTAATCACAGAAGAATGGAAACATCAATGCAAAAATTACAAAAATCTATACAAAGACGTTTAAAAGTTGTTGTGGATGATAAAAGCTAAGTATTAAATTAAGAAAAAAATAGAATATTTAAAGCTATGTGAGAATTTTTTTAAGTGTACGAAGTGTACGACATAAATTTTTAGTAGTTTTATTATTTTTAAAAATAAGTTACATTATGTTTTAAAAGTTGATTGTGTTCTTTTATTAAGGGGGTTCACACCAATTGATGACCTGTTTTTTATGCATTCTTAGGGAATTTTTTGACGACCAGTAAAGAGATAGAACTTTTAGTTTATCATTTGTTTGTGTTTTAAGAGTATGTACAGTGGGTGTTCGGTTAACGAACACTTTCACGAAATATTTTTGTGTTTGGATAACGAACACATATTTGGATAACGAACAAAACTAATTCTAACGAACACTTCTCGGCTCTGAAAAAAATTAATATTAAACATTTGTTATCATTTTGCATACAAAATAAGATCTCTGAAAGCAGAAATGTTTAAAGTATGCTTAGAATTGATAATTACTAAATGAACCTTGAATTAACAATGAATTTAAAGGTCATTCAATAATTATTAGTGTGACTAAAATCAACACACTTGAATACTTGAATTTCAATATGAATATCAATATTTTTTGAAAGCTGATAAGTCATGGGTGAATGGATTTGCTGACATGGCAAATAAATTAAGCGAATTCTGAATTTTTTCAGAAAGTGCAGACTATAAAATATAAAGGTGCCGATGACGCGCTACCGCCGTAAAAATACGTGAAATATGTGAAACGGACTAAAAATAGTTTTTCATCTCTCCTGAATTATGTTGCTTACCTATTAAACAAAGCTCCGTTGAAAAAAAATTCCAATAGAATATTCATACAAATTAGACCATCAGTTTCGGTTTTGATTTCATTCAAAATGGAAAATTATTTCGCTTTGAGCGCTCCCCCCATTCTTTCATTGTCCCATTCATTGTCTTGAATGATGACGGCAGACTCCTTTCCAAATAGTCAATCGCTTTTTAGTCGCCACTGGCAACCCTGAATGGGGTAATAACATACATGCGGTGCTAACGTGAACCATATCACGTAGTAGTGAGGCACGACTCATTTTTGCATTATCGCGTACCGCAGTGTAGCTAGTGTGCGCCAAAACTTTGTCAATTGTGTACACTAGTTGGTTCCTATTCCTCTAAAATTTTCGTGTGTGCTTTTCTGAACTCCTCATGAAAAAAAACTGAAACTGACAATATTATGGGTCCCAAAAAGCATGGAGTGTCAAAGACTGTACTCACTATAAACACAAAGCGAGAAATGATAGCCAAAATTGAGAGTGGACAGAAAATGGCTGATGTTGCGAGACAGTATGGCTTGAACAGGTCTACAGTATGCACAATATTAGCCAAGAAAAATATCAAGAAGACTCAAGCAGTTGAAGGAGTAACGAATATCACATCTGCGAAGCAAAGTGCTATCCATGATAAAATGAAGATGTTGCTTTTAGTTTGAAAGTGAAATGAAACGAGATGTAACTAGTATGCTTATCATTCAAGAGAAGGTTAGAAAATTTTTTGAGAAATTGAAAGAACAAACTCCAGGTTCGTCATCCGAGGAGTTAGAATTTAAGGCTACCACTGGCTGGTTTACAAAGTTTAAAAGAAGGTCTGGTATTAAACATGTATTAATGCATGGTGAGTCTGCTAGTGCAGATAAAGAAGCAGCTGAGAAGTATTCATTGAAACAGAAGGGTATCGTCCACAACAAATTTGATGAATAATTTTGATGAAACAAGTTTGTTTTGGAAGCGCATGCCGAACCGTACCTACATCACGAAAGATGAGAAAAGTGTATTTGGGCTTAAACCTATGAAAGACGACCGATTGACGTTACTTTTGGGAGCTGACGCTAGTGGTGATGTGAAGCTTAAACCACTTCTCGATTACCACTCTGAGAATCACAGAGCATTAAAAAAAATTCCATAATTACTCCCAGTAATGTGCACATCGAATCAGAGGGCATGGATCACGCAGGATCTTTTCAAAGAAGGGCTATTTAAAGTTTACCCCGAGCGTCAAGGACTACCAATGACTTGCCGTTGAAAGCACTGCTGCTATTGGACAAATGCACCAGGACAACCAAAGGATCTTAAAGATAATTTGTTGACAGACTTTCTCTGGTTGACAGTTCAGTTTTTACCTCCAAATACTACTTCGCTGATTCAGCCGATGGATCAGGAGAGTATTGCTGCTTTCAAGAAATTGTACACTCGCGCGCTGTTTCGTCGGTGTTTTGAAGTATGCCAATTCTCCTCAACAATGACTTTAAAAAAGTTTTGGAAGGAAAAATTTGACATTCTTGAAGCTATTCGTATCATTCAAAAGGCGTGGTCAGAAGTCACACAGTGACAGTTGATTTCTGCTTGGCGGAAGCTGTGTCCATCCTTCATTCAAGGAGACGGAGGTGATCAGGGAGACACCCCTGAAATTATGGATGAAATTTTGACGACTGCTAGAGATCTGGAATTGGAGGGGAACGAGGATGACATAGACGAGCTCATAATGGGACATGAAGATGAACTGACGACAGAAGAACTCCAAGAAATTTTGAATTAAGAACACAAAGAAGCACAGCGAAATGTGTCTCCATCTGAACAAGAGGAAGACGAACGAGGACCAATGCCGACATCTGCCATTAAAGATCTTTTGAAAAAGTTGGAGGATGCCAGAGCAATGGTCTTAGAATGGCACCAAAACCCAGCTGATATCAGTAGGGTTGGGGATCATTGCTACGACAATGCTATTACTTCCGGAAAATCCTGAAAAAGAGAGAAAAGCAGTCGACATTGGACATGTTCTTCAACGCCCCATAAGTAAAAATGGAAAGGACTGAATAATATGTAAGACTATATATGTATGTATTTTAAAAAAAAAAAAACTTTCTAAGAAATCATACATTTTTTAAGATTTAATTTTTAGGGTCTCCAGAACGAATTAATCGATTTCACATAGATGTCTATGGTGAATCGATGATCGGTTAACGAACAATTCGGATAGCGAACAGTCTTGGAATGGATTATGTTCGTTAACCGATCACACGCTGTATATAAATGTTTAGGCAAAAAGTTTCCAATAGAATGATAGTTATAGCGCTCTGAACACACCCGCCTCGAAAAACTGGACGTTCACTTCCTCCACGATTCCGGCTGATTAGTTTATCTGAATTTTAATAAAATTAATTGTATTTTAATCTATAGCTTAAATGCACCAAATAAACTGCACTCAATTGAAAATATCAAAAATTGGGTTTGTGGTAGACTTCTGAAGAAAATGTTTCAAATTTTATGGGGGTTTTTTGTTATGTATTTGTTATAAAAGAAACATTTTGAATTTTGGAATGATCGTAGTTCATTTGGTACGTATATTTGTGCTGAATCTATTCTATAAATTTGAAGTCATTCGGTCAAACCATTTTTAAGATATGATGGAGGAAAGTTTGAAAAACATAGCTTTGAGAAAAAACGCGTTTAAAGTTTCAAGTCCGATTACAACAATAAAAATCTTAACTTAGCGCTACGAACACCTGCCCTTCTAACACCTGTTTCTTTATAACGACTTTTAAAAAATCCTTTACCACCATATTCTAGACATGTTAAGGAAGCAATTTTTTTTTACTTTTTGAAACCATCACCTGAGTCAACCGCTTTAAGAATAATTTGCTGACATCATAAGAAAAGTTAAGATTCTGATATATTAATTTTTGTTAGTCTAAACACATTAAATTTTATAGGAAGTTGGTTGCAACTGTACAAACACTCTTGTGGTCCATTGTATATAACATCAATAATTGAGTCATTTGCATATTTTATACTTGATAACTAAGTGTAAGTACCGGTCGTGCTGTTTAGTATGAGTAGGGTGCCAGGCTAAAAAAAGTTAAGGTTTCCCCCCTCCAATTCTTTCGAAACTAAAGGGGTAAGAGAAAATTATTAAATGCAAGATGATTTAATTACTCAAAGTATGAAAGTGTCCAAAAATCGTTCATTACTTTTTCATAATTATCATTAATACAGTTGTACAACGATGGAAGCTGTAAATGTAAAAGGTTCGGGGTTGGGCTCAATGAATTTAGTTTTTAGCATAGCAATTATTTTTTTCTTTGAGTTAAGTTATATGTCATTAAGTATTAAGTTTCATTCCCCGAAAATCTAGGACAAAGAACATGGAAGAGTTTCCATAGTGTCTACATCTCCAGTCCTCACTTGGCCCGCACTGAAGTTGGCTGATTGCAAGCAGGGCTCTAGCAATTTTGCCGCCCCGGATCGATTTTCATATAATTTGTCATATTGTGTGTCATTTCGTCCAACTTAAAATTTAGTATAGTTTTTATTTCAGTTAATGACGTAATAATCTTTTTATATCCGGAAATGTCAAGAATCCCGGAAAACGGGAAAATTCCACAAAATATGTGTGTGTGCCTGCGGATACGGATTTTGCAGATAAAGGTGCATGAAAAGTTAGTGCCTAGTGTATTTTGGGGCGTGGAATCCGAATTTCGAATTGAATCTCAAAAATACCCATAACTTTGCTGGACGGTCCCGAACGACCGTATTTTAAACACATCTTGGCAGGGCCTTACGTTAAAAGCCTTGCAGCATGAAAACGTGGTCTCCGACGTATTTTGAGACGGGCAACCTGAATCTGATATCCAATCTGAGAAATTGTTGCAACTTTGCCGGATAATGCCAAAAGACCGTATTTTAGGCACACTCTTGCTATGGGGGGCTTGCTTTAAAAGCCTTGGAGCGTGAAAACTTTGTCCCTGACGTATTTTGATACTGGCGATCTGAATCTGATATCTGATTGAGAAATTGTTGGAAATTTGCCAGAAAATTCTAGACTGTCTATTACGCAGACCGTGACAGGAGTTTTCCTCAAAAGTTTTGGAACGGAATATGTTAAAAGTAAAAAAACTTTTTTAAAAACAAGTTTTTATTTAAATGATCTAAAAAGAATAAAATTAACTTTTCTTTTAATTTTTTTTTTTTTTTTCTATCAACTTATAGCGTCATTACACAATTTATGATATAAAAGCTTGTCGTGAGATTTAAATACTCGTATTTACTTAGTTTGAATATTTTAAAAATTAAAATCAATCAGATTAAGTTATTTAATTAGTTTGTTTATCTACGCAGGTAAATCTCGCGACAAGCTTTTATGTCGTAAATTGTGTAATGATAGCAAAAATTTTTTAGATAAGTTAAGACCAAGTTTAGAAATGATAGATAAGTTGATAGCAAAAAAATTTTTTAAAGAAAAGTTTATTTTATTCTTTTCAAAGCATTTAAATAAAAGCTTGTTTTTAAAATTTCTTTTTTACTTTTAATTTATTTTTAACTTTTTAGTTATCGCTGGACAGAGAGGTTTTTAGTCTATTCATTTCATTATGCTCATTGTTGCGAGGTCGTTTGCCAGTTAACTTTGAACGGGCTAACTCAGGGGTACTCAATCTTTTTTCCCGCTGGGCTACGTACATATGAGACAAATTTCACTCGAGCAGCTACAAGAGGATTATGGGGGACGGGGATAAACACTGTAAGACCAAAACAATATTGGACAAAGCAAAATTAATCAAAATATTAACTCATTTTTTACTATAATACTATATTAAAAACGAAAAACACAAATTTTTTAAATCCGTAATTTTAAAACCAATTTTTAAAATCTTAGTGCAGAATTTGAGTAATGCTATTCTACAAATGAAAAAAAAAACGTTTCGTGTGATTATATTTAAAAATGACGAAGTTTTTAAATGTTTTATTTAAAATGTAAGTATTTTTTAAAAAATCGTAAAAAAAAATTTTTTGGTTTTTTTTTTTAAATGATTGATTCTAAATAATACCTTTTTAACTAATTGTGATATCGGAATAGGAATGATCAGAACATGTATTGTCATTCAAACTAAACGTGTATACAAAATTTCAGCTCAATCGGTTGAAAGTATCGGCTTCAAAATTGAGTTGCAAGATTCCCCCCGAACAAATTACTTTAATTAATATCTTTTTAACTAATTGCGACATCTGAATATAAATGGTGTAAACATGCATTATCACCCAAACTAAACATGTATACAGAATTTCAGCTCAATTGGAAACCGGGAAATGGATCAAATTTAGCTTGCAAGATTTGATTACAGACAGACAACGGAACAGGTGAAACTAAATAAAAGCTTGTAAAAAGTATATTAAAGATCATTTTCGGGATGGCGAACGAGAATCCGAATCAGCAAAGATAGAAATCCCAGTAACTTTGCTGGATAATGCCGGGCGACTCATAATACCCCTTTCCAGCGACTGAGCTTACAGGCTCAGGGGAGCCGAATGTAGTCCCAGGTTGCGTCTAGCGGGTGGAAACACGAATAGGAAATAAGATTTCAGAAACTGCCATGAATTGGCAGGATATTGCTGGAATCAGGTGGAATGCCTTCGCGTTCCAGTCTCCCTTGCGAATTTTCATTCTCTCTAGTGGCTGAATTTACACGCGCAGGGGCATCGAAAATCAATCCTGTGTGCGTTTCAGAGCGGAAAATGGGAATCTGAAATCCGATTTCAGGAGTTCCGGTAACTTTTTACCGAATAATGCCGGATAACTGTAATAGGCGTAGTCAGTCTAACTTGCAGACATAGGAATGCCAAAATTTGATCTCTGTCTTATTTTGAGACGGCCGATCTGAATATTCAATCTAATTCGAGAAATTCCCGTTACTATGTCAAATAATGCCAGAAGAACATATTTTAAGCGAAGCATGGCATGGGCTTACCTTAAAATTCTTGCAGTGTGTGCAAAGTGCGCCCCTGTTGTTTTTCTGGGTGAGGAGTAAGAATCTGAAATTGGACTTTAAAAACTCCAGTAACTTTTTGCCGTATAATGCCGGACGATAGTACTGCTCCTCCCTCAAGGATGGAACTTGCAGGAGCAGGGGCCTCAAAAGTGAGCATTATGTACGTTTCGTGATGGGGAACGAGAACCTGGATTCGGATAGCAGAAACTCCCTTAATTATGCTGGATATTGACGGAATGAGGTTAAATGACTTTTTGCATTCGAGTCCCGCGTTCATATTTTTATTCTCTATAGCTACTAAACTTGCAGTCGCAACCTTGAGAAAATATGATCAACAGAAAATTCCATCTTGAGACATTGCCTGCATATTCAACATTCTAGCTGCCATTAGGCATTCAACGAAAAACCAGACGCAATGCGAAGCATTAAAAAAAAAGCAGAATGGCTACAGTATTGCAAAGGAGTTATAAGTTGACGGATTACTGGAGTATCTACTTCAGGATGAACTTTTTCCAACTTCGACTTTCAATAAACCGCACTTTTCTCCTACGTCTCAACGAAAACCAGGCTGTTTCTCCTCATCAAGGACTCTAACTCTCCCAGGCACCATTAACATCTCTATGATATGGGATGGAGGCTCGCTTCGCGGGCCATATGCCCAGCGACAGCGACTGGAGTACCTGCTTCCCGCAGGGAAGAGCTCAAGCTCCTTTCTTGATTAACTGGGTGGTTACATGAGTTCGGCTTTTCTCTTATCCCTTTGCTGCATAATTGTTAAAATTAAGTGAGAAAAATTAAGAGTGAGAAAATATTGTGAATTTATAAGTTACTATGAGTGTAGATAAATGAGAATTAAGGAATGGGTGTGGTGCAAAGGAGTTCAATCCTAATCTGCAATGAGTGTACTATGATCCATAAACACTCATTCGAAGTTTTAATTGAACCGGGAACGAAAAAATTACGGTTGGAAGCCCTGCTGTTCAATTGCACTGCATTCAACAAAACCTGTAATTGTAACTGTACAAAAAATATTTAAAATTCAGTCTAAATTTTTTTTAAAAAAATTTATCAATGAGATTTGCAATATAAGAATAAATATTTTTAAATATCTATGGTGTTAAGGACATCGCACGCTGTTCATGCCAATGATATTTTGAAAAAGGAGCATATTTCTGTAAAATGTTAAAATCACGGTAAAAGTATCGTTTTGGAAAAGGTATGATTTTTTCAGTTGTAAAAGTAATGGTGATTAAGAATGATCACAATATTGTTAAAATTTTGAAAGCGAAATTGCGATTAATCTTTGAATAATTTGATTTTGGTATTGTGAAAGGAACTTGTAATTAAATCTTAGCGGTTGATTGGCCAATTTTAACGAATAAGGTGGTAATACATATTAAAATTGATTTGATGTAGATAATCATTGTATTTCAATCCAGGATTTTATTATGAACTGTATTAGTCCGAATTTATTGCTATTTTCTTTGTCACATTGTTAGCTAAATTTTTCTACTATTTTTTTTTTTAACCAATTTATTATTTTGACCACTAACTGTTTTTGGCATAGTTTCAAAATTGTGCTAAATCGGTCTTTAACATATATAAGAAACTTAACAACCCAAGTTTTGACAAAAATGTTCTACTTTTTTGGAGGAAAAATCTATAGCAGTCCAACATCAATTTAATACTCTATTTTGATGCAATAAGGTATGCAATGAGGATGCTATAAGGTGCTTCTAATTGTATGAAATTTTACTGCTACAGAGTTTTTGACCAAACTTTCATGTTATGAAATTGAACAAGAATTGCTGTTGGGTGGGTCATATAATCGGTTGTTGATCTTGTGATAAATCGTTTTTCAAAATCTAAGACTCTATATAGTTACCATATACTTCATTCAAGTGGAGCCAATGAACTTATTTCTGTATCAACCCAAGTGTCTGTGTCAGATAAATTGTAGCCCAGAAACAACTGTAAGTAAATAAAATTGATAACTTTTTATTGGCGACTATCGGGAAAACTGTTACTGTATCCAATGGCCCCTGTAACTGAGTGATTTAATTTGCCTATTATTACTTATGAAGGAATTATTTTGTTTTATCTAATTGTTTTGTATGTATATTTTTGCATTCATTTTTATTCATTATTTTTTTAATAAATACAATTTTAATTATGGTTTTTATCATGTATTGAAATATAAAATTTAAAAAAAAATAGTTCTAAGCATATCTTATAAAGTATTTATTACTCAATTTTACATTATAATTATTGACTTAGCTGGAAGTGATATGTATTGTCAGGGATGGCTCTAGGGGCAGACAAAAACTGGGCTGCTGTCCTGGGTGGCATTTAGAACAAATCTCAAGTTAAAATTCGAGATAGTTTTTGCAGCAGATTAAGCAATTAATGTCCTGGACTGTAGCTTTAAGTAAATGAATACCCACAACAATTGTTTTTAATTTTTATGTAATAATTATAATTTAAAAGATCCCCTAAAAATTTAGAAATTTTTATCAATGGAGAATCGGTTATATAAACCCACTTGATGTAGCATATGTAAAAGCATCAGTTTTTGCTTTATAAGGTAAAAAAGAAAGCCCAATATAAGTTTTAAAACTTATTTCAACTTTTGAATTTTTTCCAAATATTGCCATTGCATTAAGAATTTTAGCTTCTTTGCCAATAAGTGGAGAGAAGAGTTTCTCAAAATTTAAATTAATAAAATACTTATGATTCACATTTTTTTAAAGATAGATTAAATGGGCTTAGCTACATTGGCTAAGAAATAAAAATCAGCTGAACATATTGATTTAAAAGATTGATCAGAAAATTTTCGGAATTAAGGGACAGCGGAAAAACACTTGTAATTTTTTTGTTTTCAATTTGTTTTAGTTTAATGTTTCAGTTACTATAGCATTTATAAATATATTATTATGCTGTATTTTTGTTCACAAGAACTGTTCAATTTTTATAGGCGTGTTTCTATGTGATCCATTTGTTGTTTTTTACATTTTTTTACTTTGGGGAGAGGAGCAGAACTTTACATTTTTGTCTGGGGTGGCAAAATTGCTACAGCCAACTCTGGTATAGTGTATTGGATGTAATTTTGTGAAAAATATGTTGTGTCTGATGTATAGCTGGCTAGAAGTTTGTATATAATATTGTTTATAAGTGTGTAACATTATATTATATATGTAATTCATAAGAAGAAAATTTTGGTTAATGATGATGTCTTAAAGTTACATCTATTTGTAAACTGATGACATTACTGATTTTTTGACACCAAATCGAGCCAACGGGAGGCCGTTTGAGCTATCGACAGATTTAACATGCATCGCTCCCCTACACAGCGAATCTTTAGTGGTACTGGGCTCAAACTCGTGGCATGCCTGCAATGATTTGATACCTTGAGCACTGGGCTACCGCAGCCCCTTTATCGTGGGGTAAAGATTCCCAAATTTTTCTTTCAGCTAATTAAATGCATTCCATTTGAAGATGCCGTCGCACATAATTCGAAATATCATAGCATGTTTTTTATTTCAATGTCAGTGATATAAAAAAATATAATTGGTGTTTGAGCAGCACTTTAGACAAGCATGTGTTAGCATTAAGAATAATCCCATTACGTAAGTTTATACATATTTTACTCACTTTTCTTTCAAAAACGCACAAGCTTTTTTCTATTAAAATGGTAATTTAATCCACTAAGCAAGTTTGATTACATTTGTTTTAATTGAAAAATATGAAATCCTAAACTATAAAATAAAAAACAGAATCTGGTGGGGGGGACTCCCTCGCCAAGATTAAAGAAAGAAAAGTTAATTTCGATTTCTAGTCGGAGTTAAAAAGTACAATCCATTTTTCATAAATAGAGAATGTTTTGCAAATAAATAATTCTATGCTCATTTTTTGCCAAAACTTCACATTTAAAAACTTTTTTAGTGTAATAATATTCTTAAAACAATTTTATCCGTGTTTTCTAATATAAGTGACATTAAATATTAAAAAAAAATTCGTTTGTAGGCTTTTGAAAAATCACGTTTCCAAACGTAGTCGGATACCTTGAGATATGTTTTCGCTGGAAAACTTAAAACTGCAATAAAGTTTTAACGATGTTATGAGAAGACCTTTGTTGAGCTACGAACATTCTGCTTAAAATTGCAATTTTACTTTTTAATTTTGCTGGTCAATTACTTCAAAAGTTAGCGAGGGAGAGATGTTTTTTGACAATACATGAGTGGCGATTTAACAAGGCATTCTAATTATTTTTAATGTATGACAAAATGTTTGCCTCCAGATATTTGTAATTAACCGATGTCGGCATTTTTATATGTTCTTCCATGTCTAAAACCTTTACTGTCTTATTACTTAAATTATAACTTTACAGAGTAATATTTACTTTTAAAACTTATTTTACAGGTATCAGCTGGGATCAATAAAATATTCACCCTAATGGTATCAGCACTCAACCTGACAGCTTCAGTGATTAATTGCACATCTGTAATAAAGAAAAGAAGAGTTGATAAAAAGAAATGGAAGAAGTCATAAGCAGGTTGTAAAACTAAAAGGTAACTAAATAATTATTTAAGTTTTATTTTACACTCCTTTTTTCCCCCAATAAATCAATTAATACCAAATGTATAATAAATATATTTAATAAAAAATGTTTAATCGTTTTTGAAAAATATAGGTAATGCAGCGATTCCCGAAGCAGCAGCGGCAGCAGATATTCCAAAAATACTAGCAAGTTTTTAAATGTAACTTTAAAAAAAAAAAGAAAAACAGTTTTTTAATCTTACTAATGTGTATTTTTTTAAAATTTAGACCTTCTACTGAATACTTTACGCTTGAACAATGTTACATTAGGTAAGTTTTAATACATATTTTACTAACTTTTTTTCAAAAATGCACAAGCTTTATTCTGAAAAGGGAAAAAAAAAACTCTTCTGAAGTGTTTTTCAAATTCGTTTCTGAGGGAGAGTGAATTTTCGTTTCGAAGATTGCTTGGTAACTCTGTCAGGCAGGCAGTGGGTTTCTGAAATAATCATTGGGATGGCTGAGTAAAATTTTAAGGCAATAAAAAAAGGCCAATAGTCTTTATTTTGTAAATGTTGAAATTTTTTTAGGTGGTTATTCGCCACTGATCCCCCAAAAAAATTGAAAAGATTTAATAATTTTCTAGAGCAAATCATCATTAGGGGATGCTTCTAAAGTTATTTAATTTCTTTTTGCAATTTATTTAGTTTGGTTTTGAGGGGTGGATACATTCGTCTGAGATTCTACAGGAGTTAAGTTGGTTGACAAGTGTGTTCATGTTTGTTTTCCTACGACTTGCTAAATCCTGGGTAGACACACTATCAATCACTCAAGAACGGTCAAAACAAAAACTGTCATGCAATGCTAAGTCAAGGCTTTTTGTCTGGACATATTTATGCTTTTGAATGAATTTTTTTAAACGTAATTATTATATAAAATTTTTAGGGCCTTTATTTGCAACAACACCACAGCCACCCCCAGTTGAGCGTCTGCCGATTAATGATAAAATCCTGCGATTGGACTCCTCAGAAGAACGCAGGACAAGTGGAAGGGAGTGTAGATTTCTTAGAAGGGAAGAAGGAGAGACGCCGCAACGAAGAAACGCATGAAATGGATTGTAAGTATATTTTTTTACCTAACTTTAAGGTTGCAGCACTAACAGTTTTGAAGCTGCTTTTTGCATTGATTGTTCACTATCTTCTAAAATCACAGATATGAGTTTATTTTCATGAGTAGTGTATGCAGTTTTACTGAGCCTGGGTAAATTAAACGTACCACATAATTTAAACCCAGCAGAAAAACCTCTCCCAATTTGTCTCATACCATAAACAAATTGTGTATTTACTTCAGGACAATTTAAAGTGTTTGATCACTACATCCGGGATAGCTCAATAACACACACCTCACACATGGACTGTAAAACACTCTCTATTTTTATTCATCTAAACACATAGTAACTAGAGATACACAGACAGCGCCGTCTGGCGCACAGTTTTTGCGACAAGCATGAACATTCTCCCCCGCGTTGACATGTAATACATTCAACAATAACACAAATTACAATAAAACGATAAAATACTATAGGATTACGTAAAACAAATTAAGGTACATAAAAAAATTCTAATACACAATATTCAGAGACAAAATTCAAACTGGCATAGGTAAAAGACAAACTCTTGAAATGGCTCTTTTATATTCTCCAAATTGTGTTTTTACTTTTACAACCCTTATTAGTGCATCACTGCCACTATAATTCTCAGTGATTCTCCCTAAAGGCCATTTAAAGGTTGGCATATTGTCTTCAATGAGAACTACCAAATCACCCATGTTAACATCTTCTTTGTTAAATTGCCATTTATTGCATTGTTATAATTCACTAAGATAACATCTGTGCCACTTATTCCAAATTAGTTGTACTAGTCTGGTTATCCGTTGCCATTTTTTAAGGGCATTCTCTTTTAATTCAATTAAATTGGACTCGACTACTGAAGTCATAGACCTCCCTATCAAAAAGTGGGCTGGAGTTAAAGCGTTCAAGTCATCCGAATTGCTCGATAAAGGGCACAGTGGCCTGGAATTTAAAATTCCCTCTATTTGGATACAAACAGTTAAAAATTCCTCATAGGTTAAATTTGGGCCACTGACAACTCTTAAGATGGTACTTTATTGACTTAACCGAAGCTTCCCAAAGACCACCAAAGGATGGCGCTCTAGGTGGTATAAACTTCCATTCTATATCCTCAGCAGATAAGAAACCTGCTAAATTATTATCTGAATCCTCAATAAGTTTTAGAAATCTCTTGAGCTCTTTATTGGCACCTACAAATGTTTTTCCATTATCGGAATACAATTTAGCACATTTACCTCTGCGACTAAAATCTTTTTAATGTAGCAATAAAAGCATCAGATGTAAGATCTGACACAATTTCTATGTGAATCGCTTTAGACACAAAACATACAAATACACAAATATAAATTTTATGCAAAATTCCTTTTCTTTTTGATTTTTGTACCTGATCATGAATGGGCCACAAAAATCCACACCAGAACAGTTGATAATCTGGGACTACTCTATCACGGGGTAGATTACCTTTAGCTGAAAAGGTAACAAAGGGGTCGATTTTAAAACAGACAAGGCACTCGTGCACTACTTTTCTGCATAATGACCGACCATTTAATGGCAAGAACTTTTTTCCCTTACATAGTGTAGAAGAGAGAAGAAGCACCAGTATGCAGATTCTTTCTATGGAAATTGACAATTATTTGAACAGTTAAATTATGATTTCCTGGTAAAATTGCAGGATGTTTATTAACATAAGGTAAATCTGAATTACTCAGCCGGCCTCCAACTCTCAATAATCCATCACTGTCTATAAAGGGGTTTAAATTTCTAAGTTTACTATTAGGTGAGACAATTCCTTTACTTTGTAAGCTCTTAATTTCAGCCAAAGAAAACCTGTTCTTGGACCATTCTGATCAGTTTAGTTTCTGCTTGGTCTATATCTGTAGCAGAAAGGGGACCACTCAATGTTTGTTTACATTATTACTAAATCTTAACACATAACTAAATATACGAACAATTTTCATATAACTATTACTTTTACGTAACAAAGTAGATAAAATAGAAGATACACAATTAGTTGAAACACAAACACTAGATGTAATTATATCAGAACTCGAACCAGTTTTCAGTTCCTTAGAATACTCGCATTCCTTAACTGGTGACAAACTTGTTTCTTCACTTGACAACTTACCTTTTTCAAGGAATTGTGGACCATGCCACCATAACCTTAAATTTGGAAGGTCACAAGGGCGCAATCCCCGAGACACAAGATGGGCTGCGGTAGCCCAGTGGTTAAGGCATCCAACCATGGCAGGCATGTCATGCGTTCGATCCCAGTACCACTAAAGACCCGCCGTGTAGGGCAGCGATGCACGTTAAATCTGTCGAGCTGAAAGCGTCCTCCCGTTGGTGTGGTGTGGTAGTTAGGAGAAGGGGGTGCCAGCTCAGGTGTCGTCCACGTCACTTGACCATGGTTCAAAATTACGTGGTCCGTCGCCAAAAGCCCTCGTGTAGCTGAACAGTGCGACGTTAATATTAACTCAACTCAACTCAACCCGAGACACAAGATCTGCTGGGTTGAGAACAGATGGCACATGGTTCCACTGGAATCCTTCAGTCAATTCTTGCACCTTGGCGACACGATTGGCCACGAAGGTTTTAAACGATTGGCAGGTGTATTTAACCATGCCAATGCAATAGTTGAATCCCTATGTAGCACAATATCACTTATGTTTAACTTCAAGGTGGAGTGTATTTTCTTGACGAGTTGAACTAATAAAACACAGGCACAAAGCTCAAGTCGAGGTATGGAAATAACTCGAATTGGTGCAACACGAGATTTGCTGGCAAGAATGCTCCCTTTGGCAACACCGTTGTGAAGAAAACACTGTAGGTAAACGACCGCTCCGTAGGCCGCTTCAGATGCATCCGCAAATCCTTGGAGAACGATTCTAACATTATTGTCAGCCATAATAAATCTGTTAATTTTCACTTCCTCGATACATTTTAATGTTGTCACAAATTCTCTCCACTCGTTGGCAATTGAATTAGGTAACACATCATCCCAATCCAGTTTACATTGCCATAATTGCTGCAGAAACACCTTTGCTTTCGCAATCACTGGGCCTAAAAAACCCAAAGGGTCGTATAGCTTAGCAATTACACTTAAAACTTCACGTTTTGTATATATATGTTTAGCTGAAACAGATACCTTAAACACGAAACAATCTTCAAATGGCTTCCAACTAATTCCCAATGTCTTCACAGATAAGTCAATGTCAGTAGAAAATGAATGCTCGACGTCTGATGACAACAAACTATTTAATAACTCAGGAGAATTAGATGACCACTTATGAAGGTTCATTCCACAAGATTGCAGGGCGTCTTTCAGTTGCGATTGCAATTGTTGAGCAGTCTCCAAATCCGGCGCTCCGCTCACAATATCATCCATGTAGGTATCATATAACAGGGTTTCAGAAGCTAAAGAAAATCTCGATTTTTCATCCTTCGCCAACTGCTGCAGGGTTCTTATAGCAAGGAAGGGTGCGTTGGACAGCCCGTAAGTGACAGTCTTTAGTTGGTACGTTAAAATTTCTGCATCTAGTCCATGTTTCCATATAATGCGTTGCAAATCCTGCTGATCAGGATTTATTAATATTTGCCTGTACATCTTTTGGATGTCAGTCGTAAAAGCAAATTTGTGTCTTCTAAAACGAGATATTGTCTCAAACACATCTTCCTTCACTTCACCTTTCAATAAAATGTCATTAAGGCTTATGCCTGTTGTGGTGGGGGATGAACCGTTAAAGACGATTCTTAGTTTAGTAGTCAGTTTTTCAGGGCGTAATACACCATGGTGGGGTATGTAGTAATGTGTGGGTGGTTCACTTGACTCAACTACCCTTTCCAAATGACCTAACTCCTCATACTCCTTCAAAAATTCCGCATACAACGATAAATACCCTGAATCCCTAGACAACCGTTTCCACAATGAATTAAGTTGCCTGATAGCAATATCTATGGAGTTTCTTAAACAAGATGGATCTTTATTTAATGCCATCGATACTACATACCTACCCTCACAATTCCTCCTATGAGTGCACACAAAATGATCCTCACACAAGGACACCTCTGTATCAACCTTAGGCTCTATGTGAACACCCTCAATTTCCCAGAATTTTTTCAGTGTTTTGTTTAAATCGTCATCAACAATTAATTCGCAATGAACGCGATTCTCTGTAACTTGATCTACACTTTCACTTACAACATAACCAAACACCGTATTTTGTAACACTAAATGCGAATTATCACAATAAAATTTTGCAGGCTTTAACAATTCGTAAAGGGTTTCAGCACCAAGTAACATATCAATTCTATCTGGTATATTAAATTTATCATCCGCTAAGGGCACAAACTCTGAAACATTAACATCTACATCAATCACCTTGTTTGGAATGAGATCTGTAATCTTATTAACTACTAACAACATTAACTCACTCTCAAAAGTTTTGGCTTTATTTGCAACTGAAGTTTTTACGCAATTTTTAACAACCATAGAAGCATCATTAACGCACAAAACCACTGTATTTATTTTCTCCATTTTCAGCTGCAACTTCTCAGCACATGCCCTCATACATAAACAAGACTGTGATCCTACATCTAACAAGCATCTGACCTCCACCCATTGAGAGTATTTATTTTTAACAAGCGCGCGTACAGTACTCAAAAACACATTCTTTAGTCTGCCTTTCTCAAACCCAGTTGCCACAAACTGTGATTGTGAATTTGCTTCAACTGATCCTTCAATCTGCCCTGGAACAAAAGTAGGAACATCCAAATTTAAATTACTAGTGGGAGTGGGATTCCTCGTTTTATCACGTGAAAAATGAATCAAGCTATTATGAGGTCTAAGGCAAAAACAATTTTTCTCTGAACGGCATTCCTTCAATCTATGAGGTAAGAAAACAACGAAAACAAAGATTATTCCGTTTAACTACCTCTACTCTATCCTCAACTGACAGTTTCTTAAACTGATAACACTTAGAAAGGGGATGAAAATTATTACCCTTACATAGAACACAATTTGTTTTGGTTTCGGTCACGAAAACATTCGAGTTTCTCTCTCGCCGCAAAGTGTCAACCGTCTGCAGTCTATTTCGTCCATCTGTTTTGACTCCACTCCCTGGATTTCTGCTCATTAAATCATTCGAAACCTTTCCTCTCGCGGATAAATAGACATCACATTCCCTCCCAAGCTTTTGAGGCTTGAAATATGTTTCTCCCTGTTTCGTTGCAATATGATTCATCGTATCTCTATCTAGCGTTTCAAATATTTTATCTGAAATTATTAGATCACACAAAGAGCGGAATTCATTAACTTTACGCAACTGACACACAATAATAATCGAAAGTTGCACTTAAGCGGGAAGCAAACTGAACATAGTTTTCGGATGGTCTTAATTTCAAATTCTCTTAATATTAATTCTTTTATTTTAACATAATTGCTTAAATCCTCTTGACTCACATATGTTAGCAAATTATTGACTCTTTCTCCTTAAATATTTAATAGAATTTCGGCTTTTAGCTCATCAGGCACGGATTTGATTTGAAATGCCTTTTCTAAAGAATGAAAAAATAAATTAAAGGACTCTGACCTAACCGGTACTTGAATTGTCAAAGTTTTAATGCTCTTTACCAAACTCTCCAATTTATCAGTTATGGAGCTTGGTTCTCCGCTTTCAAGAGATTGAGAATTTTTTTCGGATTCCTTCCTAACCTTCGCCAATTCTAATTGTTTTTCAATCTGAGATAATTTAATTTTTTCTAATTGAATTTCAGCCTCACGCTCATTTTTCTCAGCCTCTTGTTTACTTTTCTCTAAAGCATTTTCAACAAGACTACGCACAAATTCAATATCATTTTTATAAACGGCACTTGATTCAATTAACTTTTTTAAATCTATTATTTTAGCTTTGCTAGGAATCTCCAAACCCATTTCCACAGCAACCCAGATAAGCTCGTCTTTCTTTAGATTTAATTTCAACACCATTTTTATACTTATTTTGTCACAACATCTACACAATATACACTATTTTCAACCAAAAAGCATTTGTAAGCACCTAAATTACACTATTGAGAATAGGAAAGTATACAAAAACACACAACAAGAATATCACAATCAACACAAATCTACAAACACTAATTTCAACCATGATATCCGTTAAAACTATTTAACTATTAACACCAACTTAAGCGAACACAACAAAATAACTCCTAAAACCATCATTAAGAATAGAAACACTCACCTATTCAAAAGTTTCACCACCAAATACTCAACTAATAAAGCACAAAACCATAGTTGCTTGTTGAACTCCGGGAAAGTCGGACCAAAATGTTTGATCACTACACCTGTAATAGCTCAATAACACACACCTCACACATGGACTGTAAAACACTCTCTATTTTTATTCACCTAAACACATAGCAACTAGAGATACACAGACAACGCCGTCTGGCGTACGGTTTTTGCGACAAGCATGAACATAAAGTTTTCTTTGAACTAGAAAACCCTGAATAAAAGTCACAATATTTACACCTTATAACAAAATTTGAGTACAAACCATAGCTGTGGAATCCTCAGAAAGCAGCAAACCTTCTTGGAAACATCTTGGGCAACAAAGTTGTAAAAACAAATTTAAAAGAACTTGAACATCAATTATTCTGTTACCAATAATTGGTGTATATTCATATTCTGCTATTTCTTCATCAAAGACAGCAGGCATTTTAATTTTGGGGGAACTGGCATTGGTAGATGTTCAGCTGAATGAGCTTTTTGAATGTTTATTGGTAGATCCATTGCCTTGAAATTAGTATTTTCTCTTTGCACTAATTCTTCGTTTAGCATTACCCATTTTAAATGAAAAAAATTATAATTTTCAGCATTAAAAAAGGATTAAACAGAGACTTATAAAGAGCAAAGTAATCGTAAGCAAATGTCAACAAACAATAACACACTCTATTTTCCTGCCAGATTCTGAATAAAAATCTACACTATTAAAATTCGAAGGTAAACAAACGTATATGAGCGTACTGTGGACTAGAGGAGTTTGCGTATCTTCTCGCGAATCGCATGACGCAGAAACTCGCCGAAGGTACCTTTCACTTTTTGCTATTAAAAAATGAAAAAAAGATCAAGATGAAAGACTTACCTTGTCAATGGAGGGCTGCCACATATTGAAGAAAACAAAGTCCAAATAAAACAAAGCTTGTGAACTTCTAAAAAGTTTAATTGCTACCACACACATAATACATTAGACTTTACACACACAACTAACACAGCACACAGTAGGCATAACATTTTTATTAATAACAACTTGTTCAAGATATCACATAGTTTCTCAATCTTTCTTTGCTTGGCCTTCTCTGCTTTTTTTCTGGGCGTTTCTTCCACATGTCTATTTATATTTAATTATATCAGTTCCTACAGCGGTGGCGCTGTAGGTGCCTTTTGGTTGGGAATAGCTTGATTGGGAGTCGCTTGGTTGGAAGTTTGTGACATTCTCCCACCTTTTGGATTTGAAGTTGTGGAAGAATCCAAAACAGCAAGAATAAATGTCCTGTAAAAAACTAAAAATACATTAAAGTAACAAATTAAATTTAAGTCTATGAAAAAGTTCAATGTAGTTTATCGATAGTCAAGTCTCTTATTTGTTGCAAAAGTCTTCCATAACGAGAACGACGCACTCTTTGCACCCCAAGAATTTGATCTTGATCGAGGCAAGGACCATCCTCTACGTCTATTTCTGTTAATGGCAAAGAGTCAACTGTAGTCACTTCTAGCGAATAGAGCTTCTGAATTGGTCTCATAACACTTCCAAATTGAGTTTTCACTTCCATTACACGTACCTTTCCATCTTTTCCTTTATACATCTTTGTGACTTTCCCTAGAGGCCAGTTGATTCTTTTGTTGTTGGTATCACCAATTAGAACGAGATCACTTTCTTTAATGGACGACTCTCCTTTAACTCTTGAATAGTCTTTCAGTATCCCTAGATATTCATTTCTGAAGCGGTTTCGCAGATCTTGACACAACTTCAGTTTATAAGCACACCTTTTGCTCAATCTTTTGGAATCTATCTTATCCAGGTCCAGAACACCAACCTCTCTAATTTCTTGGAGAAACATAGAAGGTGTAAGTGCTGATAATTCATCAGGATCTTCCAAGAGGTAGGTTAAGGGTCAAGAATTAATTAAGCTCTCTGCGTCGCATAGCACAGTGACCAATTCTTCACTCAAACAAGCTCTTCTCAAAACTTTTCTCAGAATGCTCTTCAATAATCATATCAGCCTTTCCCAGAAACCACCCCACCAGGGTGCAGCAGGAGGACTGAATTTCCAGGAAATCCTTTTTTCTGATGCAAAATTTTCGATCTTTTTCCAATCAATCTTCTGTAAAAGGTTGGCTGGGCCCACAAGATTCTTTCCATTGTCGGACTAGGTAGTGGAAGGGCGTCCTCTTCTTGCAATGAACCGCCGAAGAGCCTGTATAAAACATTCGGTAGACAAAGAGGACACCAACTCTAAATGCACCGTTCGGTAAACAGCACAGGTGGCAAGTACTATCCAGCATTTATTGTCAGTTTTTAGAAACAAAGGTCGACATAGGTCAATGCCAGTAACTTCAAAGACAGCAACATCCCTGACTCTGTCTTCCGGAAGAGGAATACTCACGGCTTCCAATGGACAGGCAGAAAATCTTCTACACTTGGTGCACCTTTTTATCACGCCTTGCACTGTTTTCCTGCTCTTAATTACCCAAAAGGATTCTCTAAGGCATGACATCAGTGTTTGAGTACCTGCATGTTCCAACTGTAAGTGTTTGCTCATTATCAATTTTTCGACCATTTGATGCTTGTGAGGCAACAATATTGGAAATCTAAATATTTCCAAATCTTTTCTTGAAGCAATTCTAGTTTCGACTCGTAGGAGATCATCACTGTATTTCATAGTTCTAAAGTTAAACTTCTCTCTTCCAGAAAATGCTTCTCTCTGAATTTTCCTTGAAAATTACTTTTTCCGCTGTTTCAATTTCGTCTGTTTCCAATATTCCCTTTTTCCTGTCAATAGGGTTTCTTTTCACATTCTTACAAAACCAGATGACATGCCATTATTCTTACGATTTTGTTAAAAGATGATATTTTCTGAAAAAATGCAAATCTGCAAAGGTCTAAAGTAGTAGCTGTGAGTACAGTTCTTCTCCTCTCTGAAATGACAATTTCCATACCGGGCTTTATTTCACTAGCTGGCCACTCTTCGTGGAGTAGCTTTAACCAGTCGGGTCCCTCCCACCAATGGGATTTCAATAAAGCTTTGGGATTGCATCCCCTTGAGGGCAAATCTGCTGGATTGAATTTCCCTTGAATACGTTGCCAAGCCTCTGGATCTGTCAATTTCCATATTTCATTGACTCTATTAGCTATAAACGTAGCCCAATTGTCTTCTTTCTTTATCCAGTATAACACATTCATTGAGTCTGTGTAGAAGAAAGTTGGTACGTTTTTTAAGTTAAGCTTCCTTCACATTGTAAGAGAGTCTGGCTCCGATGGTATATGCAAGGATTTCTAATCTAGGAATTGTAATCAATTTTATGGGTGCTACCTTAACCCTAGCCTGCAGTAATTGGCAGCTAACGATACCCTTATAACTGCTTCTTATAAAAATTGAAGCTGCATAAGCAGACTTGCTAGCATCTACGAAGACATGCAAAGTAGCGCTCTCATTTAGTTCAGGTAGTTTTCTTTGGATTTCTATATCTTTTAGGCAACTTAGCTCATTAGCCCTAAAATATCTGGAAGCTGTGTCCCAATCTTCTCCCTCCAACAATCCTGTAAGATTAACTTCGGAACAAGGGTAACCGGGCACGTGAAACCAATGGGGGATCAAAAATTTGGCTCAACATAGACAATACGTTTCGCTTACTAAGCGCGTATTGGTTTTGCTCTTTTATCTCACATGAAAGGGTATCACTATATAAATTCCATTCAAGTCCCCAAGACTAAGACAATTTCTCTAAATTCATCACTGGACAAGTACAGTATTGAATTTTCTTCATTACTAGCTGGTCGGTTATGTTTCCATCCCCTTAGGTCAAATTGAGCAGAAGCCATTAATTCTTTAGATACCTTAATGAAAGAGTTTAACTCGCCTATAGTATTTACACTCGCAACGCAGTTATCCACATACATAGATTCTTTTAACTTAGCAGCTATTCCCTTTTGGGACTGCCACATTTTCTAAATGGTAATTGATTGTCGCTGCAAGTAAAAAGGGGCTTGCGTTCACTCCGAAAACAACACGGCAATGTGAATAAACAACAAGTTTTCTTGGATCACCCTCCTCCCACCATAGGAACCGGAGAAATTTTCTATCAGAAGGTGCAACTTTTATTTGGAGAAAAGCTCGCCGTATGTCCGAAATCACCCCATATTTTCCCTGCCAAAATCTATTTAAAAGCTTCGGGATCAATTCCAAATAATTTGGTCCCTTTTCAATACAATCAATCGTTCAGCGACCCCGAATTTCTCTCTTTGGCAAACGCATTGAATACCGGCCGGATTCGAGTGGTGGAGTTTTCTTTAAAGATGGGTTGATGCAGTAAGAAATGTCCCTTTTCCCTTGCAAGCTCCTCTGGTTCAACAGGTTCTATAATTTTCTCGGAGACCCATCCCTTAAATATATTTTCATACTCCTGTAGACAATTTCTTTTTTGTAAAGTCCTAACACAAGATTTTAATTGTTTTTCGGCAATGTTTCTATTATCCAATAATTCAGGATGAACCCTTAGCCACGGGAATGACACCTGATATCTACCCTCGTCATCTCTTCTTAACGAGCGCACAAAATGTTCCTTCACCACTTCCTCAATTTCCGATTTTGATTGAGAAGTACTCGGCTCCTTAATTCCCAGCGAATCAAGTGACCAGAAGTCACAAATTTTCAAATCACTAACGTTAAGCGATAAAAGAACTTCAATAGCGCTGCAAGCTTCTCCCATTCTCCCCATTACAGTCCATCCGAAACAAGTATTCGTCGCAACGAGTCCACTCGGCAGATTCTTTATTTCTCCTGTAAACAATTTCCCTGCATAGTCTGCACCTATCAATCCGTGGATTTCATTAATGTTGCTTTCATATAAACAGAAGTTTTCGTTTACCGTTAAATCACTAGGGGCGATTCCACAATTTTTAATTTCTTCTATAAGTTTCATACTTTCCAGTTTAGAAATCGGTGCGCAAATAGTTTTTTGTTCCATTACATTAATCGTGCAATCGAAACTATTATCTACATTACTTAGATTAATAACATATTTTCTGTGTTTCTTTCTTCTGTAACCTCCCAAACAGTCCATGCACAACAGTTTCATATCCTATATTCTTTAATTGAAGTTTACGCGCCGCGAATTCTGAAATGTAACTACCTGATGAGCCAGAATCTATAATTAATCTAATCAGATGCTTTTGCTTTGCTCCCAAAATTTTAACAATAACCGTTTGTAACATAACCTTTTTTCTAGTAGTGATATTATTTAACGCGATGTCATTTTCCGATTTTGAAAAATCCCCCCGCGCTTTTCCTCTTCCCATACACATTATAGTCACGTGTCTCCCTGAACATAAATCGCATTTAACATTTGCCCTACAAGATGAAGAAAGATGTCGTTTTTTAATTCTATGATTCAGGCACCTAAAACAAGAACCAGCTCGCTTACAAATTTCTACCTTCTCTTCCAAACTTAATTGATTATTCATACAAGCATTTGCTGAATGTCTGTTCGATTTACAAAATAAATAAATCTGATCACAATGAAATTTTTCCTAGACTCATTAATCAGTGCAGATGCAGTATTTTGGCACTGGTATTCCGAGTGATTAATTTTAGCACTCTGTTTCATTTCCGAAACAGAATTGTTTACATTTAAAAAAAGTTCGCTTTCTAGCTGTAAGCTGTGAAGACAAAAAGTCTGTTAGCATATCAATTTTGCAACCAGAAGTATTGATCTGTAATTTATTGTATTCCAAAAGAAGGTCACACGGCAATAATTTTTTTAAAATGGGAACCAAAATTCTTGAATAGCTATGCTTTTTCACAGATAAACTTTCTAAACTTCTAATATTTTTTTGTATATGATTAAAGAGGTTACGGAAACCTGTTACATCATTTGAGTTTTTTAATGGGCTGGTTTGGAGTAATTTTTCAATGTGCATATTAATTAAAACTTTCTTATCCCCAAATCTTTGTTTCAAAATATCAATTGAGTGATCATAATGTTCCTCTGTTAATTCTAATCCGTCGATTAAGTTGAATGCAGAACCTCCCAAAAATGATCTTAAATAATTAAGTTTATCAATTTTGCACACATTATCATTTTCATGAACGGCAGATTTAAATGAATTCCAAAACTTTAACCAATCACTAATTTCGCCATAGAATTTTGGAATAATTAACTTTGGCAACTTGATGCGTTCTTTCTCATTCCGACTCAAGCTGTTAAGGGATACGTTGAAATTTTGCCAAGAATTATCAGTGCTGGATTCTTTAATTTTTTCAATTAATTTTAGTACTTTAAATCACGTACGCATTATTTTTTTTCTATACTCTTCTACAATATCAAATTCAGCTTCTATTCCATCAATTTCAATCAGACTTTCAATTTGGGAATCAATTAATTTTAATTCTTCACCCCTTTCAGTTAAAAGTTGGAAAGATTCTTCTAAATCCTCGACCGCTATGTCGGGTATTAAAATGTCACTTTCTAATTTTGTTATTTGTTTTGTTACTACGCCACGTAAAGTACCACACTTACGTTTTAATTTACTTAGTGTTAATTTATTTGACTCTGGGCCTGTAAAGCCATTTTGTTCACTTCAGTCTATACAAAGTTATTTTAAATTGTAAAATTTATATCAATACTTGTATAGATATCAAATATATCAATTTCTCAGAAGATTATTATGTGCGGGAATCTTTCGTTTTGAAATATGCAAAATATCACATAAGCTATTCTTTTGCATATATAAAAATGTTAGCAAAGTACTAATTTTAGTCGAGTCCCTGTTCGGGCGCCAGATTTCACTTTTTGCTATTAAAAAATGAAAAAAAGATCAAGGTGAAAGACTTACCTTGTCAATGGAGGGCTGCCACGTATTGAAGAAAACAAAGTCCAAATAAAACAAAGCTTGTGAACTTCTAAAAAGTTTAATTGCTACCACACACATAATACATTAGACTTTACACACACAACTAACACGGCACACACTAGACATAACATTTTTATTAATAACAACTTGTTCAAGATATCACATAGTTTCTCAATCTTTCTTTGCTTGGCCTTCTCTGCTTTTTTTCTGGGCGTTTCTTCCACATGTCTATTTATATTCAATTATATCAGTTCCTACAGCGGTGGTGCTGTAGGTGCCTTTTGGTTGGGAATAGCTTGATTGGGAGTCGCTTGGTTGGAAGTTTTTGACAGTACCAAAAGAATGGGAATAATCCGAGGAATCCGTTTTGAGCATTTGTATTCCTATATTCCAATTAGTTAAAAGGATATTAAAAACCTTAAAACACATAATTGGTGCCATTTTCCCCTGCCAGGGGCCAAGTTCAAAATCTCTGAACTTTTTTTTTTTTTTTTCAGACGTTTTTAAAATGGGACTAATTTGTTTTATGAGACTCAGACAAAAAATAATTACAGAATCGAAAAGATCATTTACTTCACCATGATACGGTATAATTTATTTTACAAAATAATTATATTTTCTATTTTTAATGATTTTTTTTAATGAGTCAAAATTGATACATTTTTATGAGTATGATTTCTAAATTGTTCTGCTTGCATCTTCTTTCGTGTTAATGAAAAGATATTTTACACTAAAAAAGTTCATGGTTTTTTCTTTTAAAATCAGCTATTTAAATAATTAAATGTAAACTTTTTTTTTACAATTTTTCAAAAAATACTCAAAATTTTATTTAAATACTTAATAACTTTTTTAGAAGATTGAAAAAATTACTTACAAATTACGGTTTTCTAAAAAAAAATTGTTTTTCGTTTAATACTGTTTTTACGAGATTCCATTAAAACAATATTTCCTTAAATTTTTTATTTTAAAATTACCATTCTTTGTTATCGATGTGGGAATTTGGAAACTTCAACTTAAAAATTAACTACTCAAGAAATGAAAACTTATGACAATCCCCCATGTCGTGTATTCATTGTGTTGAAATGAAGAAGCCTTTTCATTACTGGAACAAATACTATTTAATGTTCTTACGTTCCACAACACAAGGGGTCACTTAAATAAAACAACACACATCCATTATCGTTACAGAAAATGGCTTAAGGACTAAAGGAGGGAAACAGGCTTTCCCTGACTCCACGTGTACACATCTTTCCCCGGTAGCGATCCAAGGCCGAAGCGCGAGGGGAACGAGTTCCCGCTTCTCTAAAGAACAGGTGGTGCCCCCTGGCTGCCACTAATCATCAAGGGAAGGCAGGGTTTAAATGTAGTTGTTACATTCTCCCCCTACACCGCCAAAGACCGTCTCGGCGAGGGGGTGTACTAGCAGACCTTATGGCATTCTCTCCGGCAGTACCTCTAGGAACCAATGGCTGTTTGCGTGGCCTTCCTCTTTTCCTGAGAGGCACTACAGGAGACTGGGTCTCTGTGCCATTCAGAAAGGGTGTTAAAGCTGATGTATGGTAGACACCTAAAGGTTCGTCAGGTTTGTCACAACTGGCTACTACAAAGGTAGTGGGAGATCTCTGGTATAGCACAATGTACGGCCCGTCTCTCCTAGGCATGAGTTTTGCACTCCTGTTCTGACTCGCTTTACTTAATGGGTGAAGTTTTACCCATACCAGATCATTAACTTTATAGTTAGGACTTGGTCTGCGTGATTTATCTGCATATGTGTTTTTTGACGATCTTGACTCATCTCAATGTTTTCTTTAATTTGTGACATGTATCCTTCAAAACGTTTTAAATAGGGTGTAAATTCAGGCACAAAATTATCGTTATGGATGACGGACCGTAGATCAGTATTTACTTGGTCCAAAGTTCGTAGTTCTCTGGCGAAGGTTAGGTATGCTGTCGTGTGATCTGTTGACTCGCATTTTGAAGTATTCAGTGCAAATCTAATAGCTGGTAGCTTTTCAATCCATAATGTATGGTTGTTACCTACCATCATTGCCAAACGAGGTTTCAAATCCCTATTTTTCCTTTCGACTGGATTTGCCTGTGGGTGATATACGGGAATGAGACTTTGATTGATATCCAAGACAAAACATAACTGTTGCATCACCGCACTCACAAATTGAGTCCCATTGTCACTTATTAGTCTACGGGGCACTCCGTATCTTAGGAAGACTTCATTTAGAAGTGTCATGGCACATTCTTTAGCAGTAGCTTGCTTTAATGGGAATAACTCTACCCATTTTGTTGTGTAATCCTCCACTATGAAAATCCACTTCATACCTTCGGTCGTTTCTGGTAAGGGACCAAAAAGATCAATAGCTATGCTCTCAAATCGCTGAGCTGGAACAGGGGTCTGCAGAAGACCTGCAGGTTTCTGATTCGTGACTTTGTATCTAATGCATTCTGAACAGCTCTTCACATAATCAGCAATAAATTTCCTCATACCAGTCCAGTAATATTTCGAGGAAATTCTGGAAAGGTACCATCAGCACCGTAATGTGCAGCGGTGGGAGCATCATGGTGCAATTTCAATATCTTCTCTCTCTCATGAGTAGGGACAACTAGTTGAGCTTCTTCAACTTCAGCATGAGGTGAGTACCGGTACAGTACTCCCTGATTCATCACGTACCCTCTCCCAGTCCAATTGGCAAAGTCAACTCCCTTGTTGGGATTTTCAAAACAATCAATTATCTTTTTTAGCTCAAGGTCCTTCAATTGTTCTGTTCTTAACTCATTAGCAGTTCTCGTCGGGAAATCAATAATTATAGTTTTTAATTCGCAAATTTCTTCATCAACAGTGTTGCTATGTAATGGAATTTCACTGGGAATCGAATTTGTGGGACAAGAACTACTATTTATTTCGACAGGACTGTCGTCTACAGGCAAAGGAACATCTTTTGAAAAAGGTATCCTGAAGCTTGGTTTGTCACCAAAATACCAAAAATTGTTACGCATGTCCATTACGATTCCTGATGTCTTTAAAAAGTCAACACCTAGAAGAGTGCGGTTACCTTTGCATGTGGCAAAAAATTAAATCGATTTGGAAAGTTCGTCCACCTACGGTGATTGGTACTGTAGCTTTTTGAACAAGGGATGTGGATTGTTGGCCATCAGCTAGGCACATAGCAAGATGAAATTCTGAGAATTTTTGTCCACGATTTCTCAAGAATTTAAACATTAATTCTCCCCCGACTGACTGGCTGGCTCCTGTATCAGCACAAACTGTGCCTGTAGCCTCATAGACTTCGATGTCAAGTAGAGCTACTGGGGAGGTAAGACAAGTAAACATGTGTATGGCGTTGACAGAGGCACTCTCTTTTTTTTGTGAGCATTTTGGACATTTCGATTTTCTCAATCCAGGGTTGCCACAACCATAGCAAGAAATAGGTGGATGAAAACCGGGGTTGGTATTCCGAGCTGGCATGTAGCTAGGGTTAGCAAAAGTACTATTATGGTTACCCAAAACATTCTTTTCAACTTTGAATGAGTGAGACTTCCTAAACTCCGGATTGCCTGTGTTCCTAGAAAAACGAGAGTTGCTTAGTTTTGTTAATTTTTGCGAAGAGGGTTTAACATTTTCGTATGAGTCCAGCTTTTCAGCTAACACAACGGGATCATTCAGTATTTCCCAAGTGTCTAGGAAATGATTCTTGTAATCTGGTGGACACCTTTTTTTTTTATTTGATCTGCTATGATAAGATCTTTCAAGGTTTCAAATGAATCTATATCTAATTCTTTTAGCCAACCTTCGAAAAGGTTCTTAGCTCAAAAAGAAATCTTTCCACGTGGAATGATCCTGTTTCTGGTGTCGGCAAAAAGGACTCTGAAACGGTCAGCTGTCAGTTTGAACCTTTGCAATAAAATATTGTGAATGTGAGCATAATTCCTAAACATCTCTTCCGGTTCTCTTGCAATTAACCTGCCAATATCACTTGGCAGGACTCCAATTAAGTGTGATACCCAAAAATCGGCAGGTACATTTAGGAGCTTCATTTGTCTTTCGAACATTGTTAAAAACAGTGATATGTCATCTTTATCAGGGATGAATGTGGGCAAGACTGTTTTTAAATCCAGCCTCATGGGGTTAGAATCCATTTGAGAAGAATTACCTACGGAAGCTGGAGGATTTTGCACTTGTAATTTAAGCTTTTCAAGCTCAAATGCTCTCTGATCAGCAAGGAACTTATCCTCCCGTTCTATTTTCTTTAAGGCTTCGATTTCAAGCGATTTACGTTCATCAACAATGTTATCGAGCATCTCTTTCACAAACTGCTCATTATTCTGAAAGAATGTACATGAAGTGATTTTTTCGCGTAAGTCAATTATTTTATCCTCTAAAGTCACAGAGACTCGTAGCTCACTTGCTAAATTATAGAGGTCTATTTTCTTGCCTTTTGAGAGAAAAGCCATATTTGTCTTTAAAACTAAAACTAGATTCAGGTTTTAAAGTATACAGGAAGTTATAAATTAAACTGGTTTTCCTAATATCAATGGATACGTATTAACTAATCATTAAACAACTACCTTCCCTGCAGAGAAAACATATAAAGAGAAAAATTCAATATAAAGGGAATAAACAAAACATTTTTTTACAAAAAGATCTTCAGAAAATCTAAATA
Source organism: Trichonephila clavipes (assembly GCA_019973935.1). Taxonomy (NCBI): domain Eukaryota; kingdom Metazoa; phylum Arthropoda; class Arachnida; order Araneae; family Nephilidae; genus Trichonephila; species Trichonephila clavipes. Next base: position 132,495 of record BMAU01021289.1, on the reverse strand, counting down.
AAATACCATAAATTCAACTGTATATGAAATATAAAATTAATCATGAGTCACAATAGCATATTGTAAAAACGTGATTACATGTTATGTTATGAAATATTTACTTAATAAGTACAAAACATTTAAAAGCTAAATGTATCACACTGTGACTCAATTAGGAATATAAGATTTTTTAATATTCGTTTTTTTTTTAAAAAAAAGAAATATTTCTTGTGAAATACTTATATATTTTATGAAACCTTCCTTATGTAATTCAAAAAAACACACCGGAAATGCAATGAATAAAATACACAAACTAAACAAGTACTCAGCTATCACAGGATATGACTCATGCAAATTAAACAAATCTATTCTCAAGAAACATAAAATTTAAAATCACCAAATAGAACTTTTTGAATGCTATAAATATATCGATTCATGAAATAAACAGTAAAAATATCTAAATCTGAAAACATTACATATATCAAAGTTTGATAATTAAATGAGGTTTCTCCCCCTCAGCTTAATAGCAGAAATTACCTTTTATTTCAATATTTAACTTTAAGAAAGAATATATATATATATACATATATATTCAACAGATCCTTATAATAATAACCAAGAATTTCACCATTTACTCAATATAGCAATTATTTACAGCAAATTATTATATAGCAATTATTTTAAAATGCACCAATACATATTTATCAACAATGTTATATCAGTTACTTCTTCCTGAAAGCAGAAATGATCTTTCACTATTTGAATTTCACAATTATTTCCAACAGTAGATTGAAATAATTATAATTAAAAAAATGCATTATAGAAGCAAAATATACAAATACTAATATCTCAAAAAAGATAAATGATCATATTCCTCAATATTATTGTACAAAAGATTTGTTACATCTACTCACAGATTTAATTTCCGTTTTCTTGTTCAAGTACAGGTGAAGATTTCAGTAACACATAATCTCGGGAAGAGATTGTTTTTCTTCAAAATAGCAGATATCTTGTAAACACCACTCGCGCACTTCAAAACATAACACATAAAGCAACACAATTTCACTTCGGATTATTTCCTCACTTTTCGAGCACTTTCACCTTAGTATCCGGATGATACTAAACCGATTATTTTCCAACTAAAAGACGAGCACTTTCACCTTAGTATCGGGATGATACTAAAACTGACAATTTTCTAAAAGATGATCACTTTTACGTTAGTATCAGGATGATACTAAAACCGATGATTTCCAGATAAAATCAAGCACTTTAACTTTGACTGTCGGGGCGACACACACGAAAATTTCCATACACTTGGTCAGTTGGTCGAAGAAAAACAACATGTACACTCAAGGAAGCGTTAATCAGCATCTCGGTTTCCTGGTCCGGTTAGAACGTTGGGCGCCACTATGACAATCCCCCATGTCGTGTATTCATTGTGTTGAAATGAAGAAGCCTTTTCATTACTGGAACAAATACTATTTAATGTTCTTACGTTCCACAACACAAGGGGTCACTTAAATAAAACAACAAAACAACACACATCCATTATCGTTACAGAAAATGGCTTAAGGACTAAAGGAGGGAAACAGGCTTTCCCTGACTCCACGTGTACACATCTTTCCCCGGTAGCAATCCAAGGCCGAAGCGCGAGGGGAACGAGTTCCCGCTTCTCTAAAGAACAGGTGGTGCCCCCTGGCTGCCACTAATCATCAAGGGAAGGCAGGGTTTAAATGTAGTTGTTACAAACTTTAAAAAAACATCGCAAAAGATTTTTAGCGCGGGGGAGTCGGGGAACTCAAATCTTCACATTAGTGACGTTGCAGTTTAGAACTACTTTTCAGGGACATAAGACTGTGAGAATTTCTCCGTGTTATGCTCGCTCCTCGCCTGAGGTATTTATAGAATCATTTCATTCATTGCCAATAATTGTTTTAAAGTGCAGGCTTTTTACCCTTTTATTCAAATATATTTTTAATCTAACATTCAAAAACAACGCAATAAAAAAATTAATAGTCTTTTCAATAAACAATTGGAGAATTTTTGTCTAACAGTGGAATAAAAAACCTTAAAAATTCTGTTTTTATACAAAACAAAACAATAAATAAATTTATTTAAAAATTTATAATAAAGTTAATACATATCTTTCTTTTGATTTAATTATTTTACAGCCTTTTTTTATCAATTTTTATTTCAAAACCTAAGAAGGAAATTATTATGTAACGATTGATTGCGTAAATAAACCCCTATTATTAGTATAAGCTCTAAGAAAATAATTATTGTTAAAACAATGAATATGTTAGTTTTGTATAATATACTTTTTTCGTCAGATACATCTTTAAAGGATTAATAAACACAGTGGAATGAAAAAACAATAATTATTATAAAATACTAAAATATTTTTATCAGATAGTATTCTTTTGTTTTTGAATGTTTTTTTAATGAACATAAACATTTATATATAGGCTTTTCCCTATATATGTAGCTTTTTTTTACTCTTCATATGTTTAAACAAAAAGATCAGAAAAAAATCATTTCAATAGCTATCTGTAAGATTTTTTAATTCATCATTTATAAATAATGAGGAGGGAAATAGCTGTACACTCAAAAAAAGCCACTGTAACGCCGGGCTATAGAGAGATAAAAGAAACGTGTCTGACAATGGGAAGATGTGCAAGAAATTTCGAAAGAGGGAATTGTAATGAAGTTAATATAGAAATACATAACAGGAAGTGCTGACAGCTAGAGGAGAAGGGGAATTTCCATGATAATATGTTATACATTCAAAAATGTTCATGCATCTCAGAGGGTAAATGAAGGGGAAAGAAACCTGTGACAGTGAAAAGAAGTCAAAAAATTTGGAAAAAGGGAATTTTAATGACATCATTATAGGAATCACTTACATCATAGGCGTACACACTCACACAAAAGTGCTGGCATCATGAAGGAAAGAGGAAATTAATGTGGAAATTAAGTTGTACACTCGGTAAAAACCTGTGCAATGCTGGGCTAAGCAAAGGGGAAAGAAACAAAAAAAATCAAAGTAATTTCGAAAAGAATAATGGAAGTGCTGATTTTGTGAAGGAAAGGGAAAATTTATAAAAATAGAGAAAGTCTGTGCAACGCCGGGCCATGCTGCTAGTATAAGTAAAAACCTGTTGCCAATTATATTTTTGAAGATTCTGAAAACTCAAATTCATATTTTAAACTGTATAAATTTTCTACTTTTGCATATTTAAATGATACTTTGAAAAATAAAAATGTAAACACATTTTTTTCAACTTCTGCAATGCAGACTTGTACTTCCGGTTTCAAAAAGTAGCTATCGAGTAAAATTAAAAACCCCATAACTTAAGTTCTAAATAAGATAGAAACAAAATTTAAACACTATTTTAAAGTAAAAAAAGTTCATACTCTAAAATAACATTGAAATTCCAAAATCCAAAATTTTGACGAAAATGATGTTTAGAAGGTGTATGGACATTTTAAGTTGGTTGACAAGTATGTTCATATTTGTTTTCCCACGACTTGTGAAATTCTAGATAGACACGTTATCTATCACTTAAGAACGGTCAAAGCAAAAAACTATCGGGCAATACTAAGTGAAGGCGTTTCGTCTGGACATGTTTATGCTTCTGAATGAGTTTTTTTAAAACATAATCTTTATGATATAAAATTTACTGGTCATTTTCTAGAACCTTTAATTTCCTGAATTCCACCTACAGTTGAACATCTGCCAATTGAAGAGGCAATTCTGTGACGGGACTTGAACAGCATTACCTGTAGACGAGAAAGAAGAAAGGAAGAATAAAGGCAAAGGTTGAGACGTCGTGAAGAAACACAGGAAATTGAACGTAAGTATATATATTTTTTTAAGTGTTTTGTATTTAATATTTTAAACTTTACTGGTCTGATTCATATTTTGAAGCATTTCCACATCCTAATTATTTTAAATGAGTACTAAGCTTGCTTGAGTTTGCGTCAGACTGACCACCTCAAGGCTGTATGCTATGAACACAGTAGACCTTAACCCTCATGGGCTGTTGGGCCGCTGAGTTAAGTTATGTGAATGTTGCATTTGATTCACCTTTATCAAAAATAAACATAAAGACTTCATATAGTAAAAAAGCATTTATCTTTACGGTAACAGAACACCTTCGAAGAAAATTTTTTCAATGTATCCAAACACTGTTTTGAAACTTTCGAGTCACTATCTCCGAAATATTGAGTGTATTGAAGTCCATGGTTTTAAGAAATATTCGTGAACAATTTTCATTTTTAATGAGGATCCAAGTAAAAGCTTATGTTACGAGAGAAAATAAGACCTTAAAACTTAACGAAATAAAGAAACTTGTAACAAAGGGAATAGAGAAGGTCTCAACTTAAAGTTGGAGGAATTGCATCAACCATGTAACTAAAAAAAAGAGGAAGAGATGTGGGAAATTGATGGACTTGTAGGTGAAATTTGGGGAAACCGATAATTCATTATATCTGTGAACAGTGACTCTTCGGATAGCGGTTCAGAACTAATGAGTGCTGTCCATCATCAAAGTCCTCCTGTGAACAGGGTGTGGTAGTTTGGCAAGAAGGGTACCAAAGGTGTCGTCCTCGTCACTTGACCTTGGCTCAAAAATTACGATGTTTTTCTTTAATAATGCAATATAAGTGTATACATAATCAACTATTGAAAAATTTTTCTATGTAAATATTTATTTTGCATACTGTGGAGAGACACATGGAACAGTGTACTCACTCCTAACTCTGGAAACTGTGCTTTAAATATAATATTTAATGCACAGGCAAATGATTCCACAATGGTTGAAGAAAGCCTGTGCAAGGTCGGGCCATGCAGCTAGTAATATTTATTAAAAAAAAGGTTGGTTTAATATTTTAAATCACCTAATTTGATTAAATCAAGTTTCACGTTTTTTTTTTAGACTCAATGCTTTTAAAAATATTTATTATTTAAAAAGCTCCTTATCTTTATGACCGAAGTATATTAATGTAAATTTTTTCTTGTGCTATGCTTTAATTTTGATTCTAAATGCTTCCTACATGGAGTGTTAAATTTACATGTAAACTGCTGTTTGTAAAAAATGCAACATCATGCAAGAATCGAATTAAATGAAATTTAATGCACAAACGACTTGTATTAGTACAAATAGATGACGAAGTTTTCAAAGCCAAAAAACAATATTAAGTGTCCGAAATCAGTATTTTGTGTACCCACCACGCGCTCTAATAAGTGCTGCTATACTACGTGTCATCGAGTCAAACAGATTTTAAATGTCTACTTGTGGAAGAGAATTTTATATTGCTTGTATGAGCAGCAAAAGTTAGTCTTTTGAAGATGCAGGACTGGGATCAAGAGTGAGATGCCGGCCAATCAAATCCCACACATGCTCAATAGGCGACATATCCAGCGAATAAGAAGGCTAAAGAAGAATGCATGTGTTGGGCTGAACAGAAATCTCGAACTGTCTTTGAAACATGTGGGCGTACATTATCCTGCTCCAAGGATGCTTTGAAGGAAGGGAACCACTTCGGGCTGTAGCACTTCACGGACGTACCTGTTGCTATTGAGATTACCCTCAATTCGCAGCAAACTGGATCGTCCATGATATGAAATCGCACCCCAAACCATAACTCCAAATGTTAGGCCACTATGTCGTTTGATAACGCACTCTAGAAGGCAGCGTTCAACACGAATGCGGCCATCATGGTCCCACAAATCTGAAAAGACAACTTGGTGCTAATAAGCTTGCCAGGCTCTGTGCTCTTGAGCCCATTGTAGACACATCCGTCGATGGTTTGCTGTGAGGGGGAACCTGTATAAAGGCACCCTTGCACACAGTTCACTGTGCAGCAGACGTTGACGAATTGACGAAGTCGCCATTAGTACACCTGTAGCCTTAGACAAAAGTGCTGCTAACTGCCTAGAGGAAGCTGTATGGTCATTTACCACCATGCGGATCTGGTGTTGATCGTAAGGCGCTGACATCACTTTCCGTCGTCCACTGCTAGTTTTTCGAGTTGTTCGGTGCTCGTCGGTCCACTGCTTCCAAACTCACATCACTGTAAAACTGTTCCACTGCACATGATCTCCTATTTTGTGATAGGAAAATCCTCCTTCTCGAAGGCCGATAATCTTCCCCCGTTCAAACTCCGTAAGTTGTTGAAATTTCTCCTTATTTCGTTGTGGAGGCATACTCAGGTCTCACTAAACATTCTCGCTAGTAACAAATAATCATTAATGATTTTCAAGGTCCCGCTACAGCCCTCTATTTATACGCTTTCAGCATCAGTTCAGAGGGCGCTGCACATGCCACGCATGCGCAGTGTCTCGCCACGCATGCGCAGTGTCTCTGAAACTTTACTATTTTACATAACATCCCATAATTGATATTTCCTGCAAAATTCATTTAATTCTGATGATTCATTCATGGTGTTGCATTTTTCACAAACAGCAGTATATATATAATTTGATTCATGAATACCTATTAAAAGAACAATTGTCCCTTTAAAAGCATTTTATGGAACTTTTATACAATAAATATAGGCCTAAATTTCAAAATAAATAATTTTTGTATTAAATTATTATAATAAATTTTTTTTCTTTAAAAGTTATACTTATTGAACTGAATGATAAACTTTGCATATAACGTCAGTAACATAATTTTTGAAATATGCATTGAGATATTGTTCTCCAGATAAACTAAACATTTTATAAAAGATTATAAGTTTTAATATTCTTAATTTTTTCACATTAATCCCAAAATTCTATTATATGCTTCTGTATATCGCAAGTTAACGTACATAAATGGCATTTACATGTAATGGGAATAATTATTACAAACTTTTTTAAAATAGTAATAATGGAGAAAAAGCAATTAATTCTTTATAAACAAGATAGAAATTTGTATTTTATTAGCAGAGGTAATAAATGAAATGAAACTAAAGATATATGAGCCATTTTATTTTGAAAGTGGTATAAGTCACTTAAAAAAAATCAAGCTAATGATAGCATAAATTACAATTTAACAATATTTTTTCATTTAAAAAAATGCAATCAATATGTTGAGAACTATTGAGATTTTGTTCGAGAAAAGTTTTGCTGGTTAATTAATCAATATTTTTAAACATATTGAAACGTAAACCCTTAAATATCTCGATTAAAAAAGTGGCTTATACTATTTTAAAAAAAATAAATAAATGAAAATAAACCAGCTTATACAATTTTAATGAACACATTTTTCAATAGCACAATCGCTAAATATGGGGAATTTTATTTGTTATATTCACACTCTTCTCCTAGAGTAACTGGGCACAAGCTGTGATTTGGTCATCATACCCATCCCAGCAGTGGCGTAAGGGAAAATAATTGCCCCCGCAAGGTCAGATCTTGGGCCCTAAGCTGGATATATATATACAAAGAATTGAAAAACCATAACATAATGTACCTTTACACATCATGTGAAAATATTTAAATATTAAACTTATAACTGAATATAAAATCAACCTGTGTCTGAGTAAACTAAGTAAATAATGTTTAACATTAGAGAGTATTTATAGTATTTAAAAAATGAAAAATCTAACAACAGTCGACTGATAACCTGGTAACTTAAATAAAAACGATACACTAAGAAAAACACAAACACTGTAAAATAATATTTTCGATTTCAGATCCTTATGATAGAAAAAAGGTATCACTTACCAAATTCTTCGTTTATGAATCCCAGGATGAGCTTGACCTTGTTCATCAAGTTCCCTGGCATTACTACTACTAGCACTTGCTCAAGATGATGAACTTGCGGATATTAAAAAGTTATCCAATTTTGCATATTTGCTATTAATATTATACTCCTTTTCCTTTCGAATTTTTCGTTTTTGAGAACCACGTAGTTTTTTTTAACTCCACTCATTTTAGGGCCGTGTTTCTTCTGGTCTTATTAACAAAATAAAAATATAAGAACCAGAATAATTAATTCCGTTTACAAAAAAAGTTCTAATATTACTGTGGGCATATGGGTTTCTAAATCATAAATCTAGACCATCTAATCATTTAAAATGCTCTCTATGCGTTTTCAAGTATTGCAATACTATTTTCATTACAGATGTATGTTATTTACAAGTTCGCTAAATGAAAATGAAATACATGGGGGAGGGGAGAAGCTAATGAGTTACTTTGCTACTTCAGTAAAAAGTAACATGTCTTTTTTTCTCCCTACCGCTAACATGAAGTATACTAAAAAAACAGTGATGAATTTTTTTATCATTCTAGCATTTTATCCAATTTTCCATATGACTGTCTTTATATCTGTTAGTAATTTAGGTTTGGAAAGAAAACCCCACTAAAGAAAAGTATCTCTTTCGTCGTGGGGATTACAGCAAATTAAAATGTTTTTTGATTTGGTTATTGGATCTAAGATATCTAATAAGCGTACAAAGTTTTGATTTTGAATGATGTTATATCACCAATTTGAAAATCGCTTAAAAATTGGATTAAAAAAAATGTAAAGCTAATTTTGTGAAATTCTACATTAATGGTGTCAGTCTAGCTTTGGGTCCCCTAGAAGCCTTGAGCCCCCCCCACAGTGCAGGGGTGTACGTTACGCCACTGCCTCCCAGAGCTGCCAACTTAAGGTGGAACAGAGTATAGTAACAAAAACATTCTTGCTATTTCCCAATCTGGCTTATTAATCGTTGGGCCAGGGATTAGGGGCATTGCTACTGCTGTATCAATGATACGGGGCCTCAAGCTTCAGAGACCTCAACAACATGTGTACGCAAAATATGGACCTTTTATAATCGGCTACACTAAAAATAAGATGATGAGAATACAAATGCAGACCATGCATAATAAATACAAATTGCACTTGCCTGTTTTTATCAAAATGTTACTAATGCAGATTAGGAAATAAAAAGGAAGCGTAGTTGGAAATTAATTCGATGAACATAATAATTTAACTGTAGACAGTGAAATTTGTGTCGAATTTTCATGAGTATTGGAAGCACTGGAGCAGCTGATCCTGAGTGGATCTTGTATCAGTTTCTTGGGGGCCCTTTTTAGGACCCCCTCTGCGATTTTTTTCTTACACATTTTGCGGCCCTCAAAGCTTGGGACCCCATATCATTGATACGGTGGTAACTATGCCCCTGATTGGAAATAATATTATTTTATAATACGAGAAATATAATGCTGTTAAAAAAGGACTGACAAAATTGTGCTCTAGTGAATATTTTCTAAGAAAAATGACATTTCCTTATTAAAGATTCAAATAAAAGCTGATTGTTTCCATGACAAGCATTCTTCTATGACTATTTCAAATACAATTTGTATCCAAGAGATATGAGTAGAAAAATTTATTACAATTTCGCATATTTCTATCAAACAAAGAAAATTAGATTGTGCAAAGATAAATAAAAAAAATATCCCTTAAAACTCAAAAAAAATATCCATTACCACGGCTTTAAACCCAATTTTGTGCGGCAGTAATAGAACCTTATTTGAAATGAGAAACCTTTTGTAGAAAACTGTTTTTCATTCATCTCCTCCCCCCCCCCCAATAAGCTTAAAAATCTCCTCCCCCATATTGCTGACACATTTTTTTTTCTGGTTTTCAAACAGGGCATGCGTTCTCATGCCAACTACATCTGTCAATCATTTCTAAACCACACCCTGTTGCTATAGTAATGGTAGGTTACTAGATAACAAGCTTTATCGTTCTTAACGTCATCCGAGTTGCAAACAATGCCATCTGTTGTATAAAGGAAGTTTTTGAAATTCAGACGGCCCTCTTATTCGGTTAATTGTGGTGCCCCTGTTTGAGAAAGTGCAACTATGGGTGTTGTGGAAATTGAGTGATGATGAGTATACTCATCCATCACAGAGTAAGTGTCTCTTAAAATATTGGATCAAAAAGATGGGTTTCTTCGAAAAATTGCCAATTTTATTTCTAATACTTATTTAGTTAACATAGGCTTATATTACATACATATTGTTTGAAAACTAAAAAAAATTTAATACAAATAAAAGTAAGAATTTAAATTCTTCCTATGGAGTGGTATTCAGTGAAACAGATTACCATACATAATGGGACTTTGCTAATGGAACACCAGTGACGTGATTCCTTCCTGATCTTACATTTACAACAGTGTGAACACCTTCACTTTAGATTGTTAGTTTTCAAAGTTTCAGATATATAATCCAGAACAGGATTCCCGCCTAATTGGATAACAATTTTGAGAGACCTAAACACACTGATTTGCTTCCTTCTTTACTGACAAAATATTTTCTACCTGTCTTGACACTTAGGAAATTTTGGTGTTGGTTCTGTAAGGTTAATCACAGTTCTCTGTACAGAAAGCATCCTTGCCTTTCTCTCACTAAAATAACTGTTCTCTAGGAAGCATGGCCTTTACTCATTAACACATGATTCTAACATCAAGCAATTGGCATTTACACCACTCAATGGCTAGGTAACTTCAGACCAGCAGCTATCAATGTGTTCATTACCTGGTTGGCATCACCCATTTATCCCATGGCAGACCATACCTGAAGGAACCCTGATTTTAATCAAATTTGCCTTTTCCATTTCAGGCTGCCATCTAAAAAACATCACCGCCTATAACTAAATTCGTTATGAAAACTTACATGCTATTTCAGCTGGTGCATACATGAACGCACGAGTTCATTTGAAATTTTCATATTTTTTATTCATTTGTTTTACTCCCGCTTAGCCTCAAAATAAATTTTAGAATATGTTTTGTTTTTCCCACAAATTACTATTTAAATAACCATTGGTCACTACTTATGCACAAGTATACTCATCATGACACAAAATCTTGCTGCTTCTCCATGACCAGTATACTCTTCAATCATAGGTAATTGGTTAACAAAATCTGATTAATTCATAATTAATTTACGTTTTCTAATGTATTCATTTTTTTTCAAAATTTTCTTTGACTTGTATATTTTTATGTTACATGCATTTAATTGCATGTCTTGTTAAATCTTAATACATAAAACTAATGAAAGTTTTTAAAACAAAAAAACCCCTTATTATAAACTTACAGTTAACTTTAAAAAGAATCCCCTAAGAGCATATTTTAATGAATATGTAATTTAACAAAGGCTATACACTTTTCTAATCTTTACTAATAAAAGAAGGCATTTAAGAAAACACAGAAAACATAACCACTCAGATGTATGAAATTTAGCATATTGAAAATAAGTCCTCATAATGTGCCCCTGAAATAGATTTTTTTTTTTTTCAGATGTCACTTTAGATCATGTAAAATTCAACTTTCAAGCGATTTTCCTATAAACTGGTGATATATCACGACTATCTCTAAATGCAAAAATTAATGTTTCATGCAATTTTTTTTAAAAATTACTTATTTTTGTTATATATTTATTTATTATTGTATTTATTTATTCTTTTGGGGGGAATTATTTGTTTTTCCAAAAAATCACTAAAAAGTATTATTTCAAAAGTTTTTTTGTTTTTGTAACATGGATTTATTTACAATGTTATTTCTATGACTTCTGATGTAAATAATTTTTTTCAATTAAATGTATTTTATTGTTGTTTTCAGTAATTCATAGCTAAAATGATTTGAAAAAAAATTTTAACTTTCAAAAAGTTTTCATATTTGGTTAATGCTAATATAATTTCTTCTTTCAGAGTAAGACTGCTTCGTATTTATTTATTTTATCAACTGTCCTTTCCTTGCACATAATTAATTATGCATATAATTATACTGTGTGTAATCTGTGTTGATTGTTTAGATGTCATATATGGTTTGCTATTTCTTATTCAGTTTAAGACTTTTTAATAAACACTCATTTATGTATGTATATTGTGCATTTGAAGCTGTTCATGATACAGCTTCATTGAATCTAAGCTTATTTTATGCTCTAAATTTAAGTTGATGAAATTTATTTTTCATTATAAGACTGTTTTATGTTTATGATTATTTTATGAACTGCAATATAAATTTTTGCGTTCAACTTATTACATATGGTTATTTCTTATATATTTTTGTGGTAAAGTCAACAGTGTAAAAAAAATTGTACATATTTGAATATTTTTCAGTTAAAAGAATCTTGGGCTGGTGGTTGCTTTTCTGAGTTGTTGTCAACATAAACATTGGCGATACTATTTATCATTGTGTTTCTGAACTGCAATTCATCTGATCTAACACTGCCAAAGTTTTTTGACCCAGTAATAAAGGAAGCCTGAAAACTAAATCGTTAGATAGATATGGATACACTTCAACAGCACTTTTTTTCTTGCCTAATTCCAGTGGAATAGGTATGACCATTTGGTTAAAAGCTTTTGCTATGACATTTCTTTCTATTGAAAAAATAGGTTAATCATACTCCCCATGTATGACACATATATTTCAATTATCACTATCTTTATTGTCATTGTGTTTATTTGTTTGCTCTTTGTTACAATTATTTAGTTTATTTTTTAAATACAAAATTACTTATTATGTGAACATTTATTTAAGAAATATTTTAAATTTTTGGATGTACTTTCTTGCATCAGTTTTTACACTCCTTAAAAAAAAATTTTATACTAGCTGCATGGCCCAACATTGCACAGGCTTCTTCAAGTGCATAACTTTATTCCTTGGACGATTCCCTTTCCTCTCTCAGTGTCCGGACTTCCTGGTGTGTGTGACATTTCTATACCAATGCCATTAAAATTCTCCTTTTCAAAGTTTTTTACCACATCTTTGATCCATTGGACTGGTTCAGTAGCGCACATAGGAATTTTTCAGAAGGGGGGGAGTCGAAAGTTCACCATTCTTGTACCATGCTCCTTTTGATTTTGTCGATTTTCAGGAACAAAACACAGTAAAAAACTAATTATTGAATAAATAATTAGCATGAATTAATAAAATTAATCATTAATAACAAGTACTTAATTAAATTTTATGTACTATATACAGTCAGGTCTCTTTTTATGCGATTTTGAAGTTGTGCGGTTTGTATTCCAAACATTTCTAGATTTTTGTTGTTATTATTATTATTTATACTGAGACGTAGATTGTTGTATTCCGAGAATTTCCGTATCTTTTTGGTGCTTACGTCTTAGATTAGCATTCGTTATTTCAGTAGTATACCATTATTCCGAAATTATATTTTCTCTTAGCGTTGCCTCGTTCATTTTTATAAAAGTTTCACTTTAATAAGTGGCGAATTTAAGTTGCAATATAATAAGCAGCAAATTTTGATTTCTGGATTTAAAGGGAGTGTCGTAAAGTTTTATTTTTCATTAGAAAATCGTAAGTGTAATTTTTTAAAATTTCTTTTCTAAGATTTTATTTGGCCCAATGGAGGAAAAAAACATCAAAGACAGTCAATTTCATTGGAAACGAAAATTGCAATTTTAGATTGCTTAGGAAAAGGAGAAGGATCTACGGCTATTGAAAAACATTTTAATTTAGGCGAATCGACTGTCAGAGCAATTAAAAAGAATGAAGCTGCAATAAGAAAATCGGTCATTTCTGGTACAAAATTAAGCACCAAATTTGCATCGTACACAAGGGATGTATTAGAAAGAACGGAAAGAGCTATCGCAATTTGGATTGAGGAACACGTTCAAAGAAGGATTCCTGTAAGTGGTTATTTAATCCAAGAAAAGCCCTTCAGTTTTATAAGTCAATGAAACAGTCAGAACCATCAACTTCCACTTCCCAAGCTGGAAAAGAATTTTCAGCTAGCAAAGGATGGCTAACCGGGTTCTTAAAAAGAAATGCACTTCTTAATATTAAGATAACAGGGGAGAGTGCGACAGCAGATGAAGGAGCAGCAAAAATATTTCCAGAGGAGCTAGTGAAAATTATTGAAGATGGGGACTATTCTACCGATCAAGTATTTAACGCTGATGAAACAGGACTTTATTGGAAAAAATTGCCTAACCGTACTTACATCACAAAGGATGAAAATACTGCAAGTGCACATAAAGCAAGTAAAGATCGAGTCACCTTATTACTTTGTAGCAATGCATTAGGAGATCGGATGTTGAAACCTCTCTTAATAAATAAATCTCTTAGACAACGTGCCCTTAAAGGTAAAGATTTAAAACAACTGTCCGTGCATTGGATGGCTAACCTGAAAGCCTGGATGACAACAGCTATTTTTACAGAATGGTTGAATAATTGTTTCGTACCAGAAGTGGAACCTAAATGAAGGAAAAACCTCTCGATTTTAAAGTTTTATTAATTGTTGACAATGCAGCAAGTCATCCACAATTAGAACATCCAAATTTTTCAACTAGTATTTCTTCTGTCCAATACAACAAGCCTTATTTAGCCATTAGATCAAGGCATAATTGCAACTTTTAAAAAATATTATATTAAGACAACGTACAAATTCATCTTGAATAAACTAGAAAATGAGTCCTTAACTGTAAAAGATGTGTGGAAACAATTTTCTATTTTTGATTGTTTAATTCATGTTGCAACTGCTTCCGCTCAAATAAGACCTAGAACTTTAAATGCCTGTTGGAAAAAGATTTGTCCAGCATGTGTGACAGACAATACAACCACTCAAACATCGACACTATCAGATGAAATAATTAATTTGGCACATAAAATTGGAGATGTTTTTAATACCTTCAGCCACGATGATATAGATGAATTGCTTGTGGATGATGCATTAAGTGACAATGATATTATTGATTTAACTTTAGATCTTACTGTAGACGGCGTCGTAGGTCTAGAAGGTGATAATGATGAGGAAGAAAAATCAACTCCCCTCACTGGAAAATTAATTCAAGGTCTTCAACTTTGCAGTAAATTAGAAAATCATTTTCTTATTAATGACCCCAATTCTGAAAGAGCCTCTAAATTACAACGTGAGCTGCAGAACTGCATGTCTGGATATCATGAACTATATAAAAAAATAAAAGAATCCGCATCGCAAAGTTTAATTACTGATTACATTGTCAGAAAAGGAAGAGCAACACAGAACGAGAATGAAGTTTGTGAAAATCCGTGGCCTTTACCGCAAATACCTATTGCAGAGATAGTCTCTTCTGCGGATGAAGGTGATTTGAAACCACTTCGCAAACGGTGCAAACCATTATCAGATAGCGATAATGATTAAAAATGTAAAACTGTGCATTACTTTTCCATAAAATAAAATGAATTAAGGTTTGAATACAAGTTTTTTTTTTAGCTTTTGTATGAATTTCTTTCAGACATTCTTCATTTCTGCAATTTTTTTTTATGCGGTTTTAAGTTAATTTTAACTAGTTGTTTTGGTTTTATGCAATCTTAGAGAACTAAGGAACGTATCCCTACTTTTTCCATTCAAGTAATGTCTTTTTTAAAGCAATTTTTTTTATATGCGTTTTTCGGTAGAACGTATCTTCCGCATAAAACGAGACCTGACTGTACTTAGAATTATAATCAATCGGGAAAAAATCAAGGGCTTTGGGGGGGTCTGGATCCCCCACCTTGTGTGCGCCACTGGACTGGTCTGTTTTCTCCCTGCTTAGCCCAGTGTTGCACAGGCTTTTTTCGCGGGTGCAACTTTATCCCCATTGAAATTTTCCCTTTTTCCTCTGTATGCCAGCTCTTCTGTGTATGAGAGAGTGATTTCTATATTTATGTGAACTAAACCCATTTTTCCAAAATTTCTTCCATTTTCCTTTGTCAGACAGGTTTCTATGCCCTCCGTTCAAACCCAGCATTGTACAGGCTTTTTCAAGTATAAAAACTCCTTTTTTCCCCCAAGAGATATTTTTTATTTCAAATTTCTATTTTTGATTAAAAATTTACAAAGCTAATCCAGTTTTGTTCTCAAGAAAACAATGTATGAATTTATTAATAAATAAATAATTTAGTAATAGATAATACAAAAACAATACAGCTTTAATTGTTTTTAAATATTAATTTATATCCATTTTTGTTAAATAATGAATCAAAAAATGTCTACCGTTAGCTATAAAATAACTGCTTTTATTTGGATGTTTGATCCTTCAATTAAATATATGTAACTATGAAAAAAGAACTATGGGAGGAAAAGCCCATAAATTTGTTTACATTCCTTGTATAAAAAAAGATTTTAAAAGAAAATAGTACTATTTAACAAAAACATAGCAGTATTTTCCTATATTTTAAGGTTCTTCATAATTATTTCTCTAAAAGAAAACTATCAGTTGTGTTATATTATAAAACACTAAGATCATATTAAT
Organism: Trichonephila clavipes; assembly: GCA_019973935.1. NCBI lineage: Eukaryota > Metazoa > Arthropoda > Arachnida > Araneae > Nephilidae > Trichonephila > Trichonephila clavipes. The sequence goes on along the minus strand of BMAU01021289.1, from coordinate 116,299 downwards.
TATTTTATACAGGAAACAATGAATACTTTCTTAAAATTCAAACTAATAATTGGATTTGAAAAATTACTGGAAAATTCATTATGTACACTCATTATAAAAGAAAAAAATATTTCAAAAGAAAACACTTTTTTATCTGATAGAAAAATCTTTTATTTGCTTTCGTACTTTTTGAAAGCTCCTTTTACCAACATGCGCTATAAGCATCCAAAGTCGTGACTTCTGCGGTAGCTTTCCCACAATTGACTATTATTGGCATTTGGCAATTTTTTCATTGCATTTTTACAGCTCCCCAAAACAGAAAATATATGTTCTTTAAAAATAATTTTATGTATAAAAAAGCAGATTTTTTTTTAATTACAAAATTCCAAAAAAATTTTGAAGAAGTTTTACAATATTTCATTTCAACTTAACTTGGCAGCGTTGGAAAAGGTAAACAAATATACTAGGAATGTTTTAGGAATTTAAATTAGAAAATATCCTTAGGAATTTTTGTGAAGTTGTAGAAATTGTGATTTTAATAGTATATTTCAAATTAATCACATGTTAAAAGCATTTATTTTCTTAATCAGTGAAAGTTAAGTCAAAACAGCTATGTCATAAAATTTCAATTTGGCTGAAAACAAATTTTCAATGCCAACTTATGTCATTGTTATAACAATAAAGTTGTTACAACAATGCAGACAAACCTAAATTGGCATCAAAAACCAGTTTTTTTACCATATCTTTTTAATTAATTGCAATATCGGAATATAAATGGTCAAAACTGCTTCCTAGGATCATTCCCAAACTTTTGGTACCTTCGGCGAGTTACTGCGTGGTTCGGTTTGTGAGAAGATAGATACATTTGTTTATCTACGAAATTTAATAGTGTAAATGTTATAATAGCTGAATCTTTTTTTTTAAAAAAATTTAACCCATGTTAAGAATGAGTACTTAAGCTAGAGTGTAAAAATATGAAAAATAAGTAATTTGATTGCTCAATTAAAATTATTTAAAAATTTATTGAAACAAACTATTCAGTTGTATTTTTTTACTAGACGGCTTTTTTTTCAGAAATGTTTTGTTTGCTGTAATAATATCTTAAAATCCTCAGCAAGAAAGTTATGAATTAAAATTAATATTTAGTGGATGTTTAATTATAAATACTGAAAATCGATCTCTTTTTGCAGACCAAATTTTCTCCATACTTGGAAAAAAACTGAAATGCATGTCCCAGGCAAAGACATTGCAAACTGAATCAATTTAAAAATATCGCAACAGAAAATATCTGTCTTTTGAAACACTAGGCGACATAAAAACACTTTTTGTCTGTTTCCTAATTTTAATTAGTCTATTTTTACTAATTTTGGGTCGAAAAAAATGAGTATATAAAGAAAACTTATTTATTAGCTCTTGTTTTTAAGTTATACAGCAGCTCATCCATGAATTTATCTGTAAATTTGAAGAACAAAACGTTACTAACTAATAAATACAATACAATAAGTCAAGTTTCAAGAAATTATTCATATCAGAAATCAGCAGTATTTTTTAGTTTATTTCCTGGAAACATTTCTTTTTGGATTGCTCTTGTTTGTCGAAGCCAGAGTATCTCTTATAACTGTCCTGCCATAGTTTGCGAGCATTGACTCATCCAACTATGTTCCATTGCTGCGATATCTTGAAACCTTTCACCATGTTCATCACTTACAACTCCACAGCTCTTAGAAGAAAAAATCAAGATGGGAATGTAAAAAATGGATCTTGAGAGACATATTGCATCCTAGGTCATGGAACTTTTGTAGGGGTTCTTTCACCAACTGTTGATAGTTCTCATCTTTTTTGTTGCCTAGAAATCCTCGTGCCACACTTTTAAGGGCTTCTTTCTCTTTCCCTTCCAGAATTTGATCAAAAGTGGGGTCCTTCATGATTTTGCTAATTTGAGGGTCAACAAAGCTTCCCTCCATAATCTTTGTATCACTAATATCTTGGGAATTTCAATCCAAGGTATTGCAAAGCCTCTCCTTCCTTGTTAATGAATTTCATAAAGTTCTTCATTAATTCCAGTTTAATGTGCTGGGGTGGAAGCAGAATGTCATTTGGGTTTACTAGAGCAGTGATCCGCAACACCCGGTCCGTGGATCAAATGGTGCTGGACCTAAAGAACAATAAACTATTGCCATTTTATTAAAGTGGTGCAGTTCTCTCAGATTTGCGCAATTTTCCATGTTAAATCACTTTTATTCATTTTTGATGTAACTATATTTTATTCTGGATGCATATTTAAATGTAACTAAATTAAAATTGTTAAATCAAAACATTCTAAAATATAAACAATCAACGTGTCCCACCCTCAGCGGTCCATGGTAAAATTATCAAACGTTGACCAGGCCGCCGTGATAAAAAGGTTGTGGAGCACTGTACTAGAGGATCATTTGGGACATATCTCTCGCTAGATTTTAGGTTTTTGGACGGCCATTTGTCTTGTATGCAGTGCGGCTTTTGATCTCTACTGTCCCACAAACACAGAAAACAGTAATACTTTGAATAGACTAGCTGCATTCCCATGAATAAAGCAATAACTTTCAAGTCGCCTCATCTGCCATTTATGATCCTCGTATTTTATTAACTCGAGAAGTAATTTCACATTTGCATAAGTTTCCTTCTCATGAACGGAATCTCCAATGGGAAATGGAAGGAAGAAGGTTGCCGTCGTGTAGTAATACTGCTTTCAAATTAAACTTAAAAGAGTCTATGAACAACCTCTGGTTATTTGGATCATAACTGATGTTCATGAAATTCATCAAGCCGTTGACATCAATACATGCAACCACATTTTCTTTCTTCTCAAAGAAATGAAGAAGATTCTTTTCTCAGAATCCTGTACTCTGTAACCTGGACACCTGGTAGGAGTAGATTCAGTTGCTGCAGTCTGAATGACAGAAGCTGTGCTTTCTGTTTTGGCAAGTCAAGATCTTTTACTAGGTCATTTGATTCTTTTTGTTTTAGTCTGTGGGGAATCGTTATTTGAATCGTATTGTCTGTTCTTTGTTCTACTGATACTGTAGGTTATACATTCAAAACACACCTGTAGAGGTGGCACTGTTACACGCCTTTTGTAGAAGTTAAAAATCAATCCTGAGGCAAGTGCTTCCATTTATCCACTTAAATGAACTTTGCAAAGATTATACTCAGAAAGTAAAAATGAGTGAAAATACTGCTGTTTATGAGTAAGGGAGTTCTGATTCTTGAAAACAAGAGCCTGCTAGACACAAAAATCCCCATAAAAACTTTTTATGGGGATTTTTATGTCTAGCAGGCCAAAATACTTCATAATAAACTTTTTTTGAGCCCGAAACATTTCTGGTGTTGCCTAGTGTAATTGATTTCCCCTTCTCTTGAATAGTATCTTGTGTTTTTTCAGAACTTAAACCACAACCTACTCTGGATTTTAATTAACTGTTTGAACAATGTATGTTCATCAAATAGATCATCAATTTGTATGAAATATTTTCTAATTTGATTAAAAATTTATGCACTTCTCTTTTTAAAACCAGATCAGGCAATTTCAGTAGTTAAATTTATTCACAGAAACTTATTAATTTAATTAAAATTTGTAGTCCATAATTTTAAATATTGATACTGGGATTATAAAAATTATATATGCTCGAAAACTTTTTGTCCCCTAGTATCATTGCCTTCTTTTACAATGCATAGCAATTTTTTGCCAAAAGATGGTAAAAATGTGTACTTTTTATATCCTGGAGTTAACAAATGAATTCAGAATGTGTCTGAAGTGCTTCTATTACTGTTTTGATGGAATTACCTTCCAATCTTGGAACTAAAGTATAAGATAATTATAAAGTATTGCGTAAAAATTTCAAAAACAATTCACTTTCTAGATTTTGAGAAAAATTTAATATAATTTTGGATACTTTTCGCAATGTAAGAATAATTTTAGGTAATAAAAAAAGGAAAGCACTCTTTATATATCACAGGTTAACAAACTAAAAAAAACTTGTGTTGCTATGAAATAATACGTTTTTGTAATCTGTTTCCATAAAGTCACCCAGAACTCTTTGAGTTTCATTACTCTCACTGCATATATTCGAAAATATTTTTTAATATTTTACAATAACTTCTATTTTCAAGTTTATGAAGAAAACCATATGCTCTTTGTACAATGTGGACTGATCAATGAATTCCTAAAATTAGGTTATCTAAATTACTTTTAACTTTTGAATGCACTTTCATTCCCTTTTTTCAAACCGCCAAAATTACTGCTAGTGTTATCTGCAGTATAACAAACTTTTATTTAAGATGGTATTTTCTCATATGCTGCAAAAGATATTGAGTCAAAATTTAAACGGTTTTACCTTTGACACTTCATCGAAATCTAAAAATTAACTTGAATTTCCTCCTCCAGGTTGAAATATCTTACAATAGTTAAAACTTTTATTGTATTGTTTGAGCTTCTGTCATTACTGTTCCTAGTGGTCAAGGTATCAGATTGTGGCTGGCATGTCATGACTTTGAGCCCAGTATCACTCAAGACCCACCATGTAGGGCAGCGATGCACATTAAATCTGTCGAGATCTCAAACGTCCTCCTGTTGGTGTGGTAGTTAGGAGAGGGGGTGTCAGCTTAGATGTCGTCCTCATCACTTGACCATGGTTCCAAATTACAAGGTTTATTGCCAAAAGCCTTCGTGTAGCTGAACTTTGAGACATTAATATTAACTCACTCACTGTCATTACTGTTATATAATAGATATCTTCTAAGGAATAATGCTATTAATATTTGCCTTGGCTTTGGCTCTAGCAGATGAAAATTTTAGGTTGCATAAGTTTATAAATCAGTTTAGATATGCAATATACTGTTTTGAGAGAGAAACAGAGCTTGTGTCTAGCAGTGTTGTATGAGAATGTAATTTCTTCAGCTGCCCACTCTATATGATTTTTATTAATATTTCTATCTTTGGCTTTTATAAAATAAGATCTTAGTTTGTGGCTATAGCAGTAGCAATAATTGCACTCCTGTGTTTAGCTTTTTTTATGTGGCCTTCAGTAACAACCTCTCCATTTTGGGTTCTAGAGTAAATTCTCCAGTACAGATGAATAATTAATGTTTATTGTACATTGTGATTATACAATTTCAAAATTTTGTACTTCTGTTGCAGTTTTACATTAAACATATTTTTTTTTACTCATTGCCAAACAATGAGATAAAAACAAAATAAGATAAAATGATCAAAATTGTATGGATGATTTACTTCACAGACAAAAACAATGTAAGCGCATTGTCTCTGCTGTATTGCCAAATGACTAAGTAAAAAGTTGTGGTGAGACCAATAGCTATATATATATATTTCTGTCAAATGAATGTCGGCACTTGTTCCAAAGTAGACTGAGATGTGCTGAGCCAATAAAAAATGTTTAAAAGCATGATGTCAAACGTATAAGTCTAAATTTCTTTTTAAAAAAATTCGTCTGTCATGAAATCTTAGAAACTTTTTTGACATTTTTGCAACACAGAATTGTCTGGGCTAATCCTGGATGTATGGTAAGCTTACTCGTATGTAAATTAGATTTTGAGAAAGTGAACAATAATTTTTAATTAACTTCATTTAAATGCTTTTGTGGAATGATTTCTGTTGTTTGTTTCTCTTACAGAATGTTTTTGATATTGACATTCCTGAAAGGCCATGACTAAAGCCAAAATAAGCTAACATCATGCTACTAATCATGTATTACTTTAGGTTTTATTTTCCCCATGAAATCATTACTTTATTTATTATTTTTTATTATAGATTTGAAATGTCTCTTCATACATGACTTGTGATGTATCTGATAGTTGTAAAATCAAGAATTTGAAAAATGAAAGTTCAAGAATTGACTCTCTAAGCTGATGGAATTTGGTTTTAATTGATAATGCGGAAAAAAAAAGAAACCTTTGTTGATTTTTTATTGTTACTGTAAACGGAATATCTGTATTAAATGTATTAAAAAATCAAAATGTGTGGTTTGAACTGCAAACAGTGTTTAATTTTTATGTTTTGTGAATTGAATATATCTATTTAAAATTTTCTATATTGGTTAATTAAGATTCTGTTTATATTTCCAAGTTTTTACTTTTTGAAAGAAAAGCTTTTGAATCATTGAGAAATATTACAAGATTTTCTGAAATAAAAAAAGTATAGATTTTTTATGGTAGGGTTAGCTAGATATATTTTTAATAAAAATAAAGAAATCAGATGTATGAATTATCTTGGAAAAAATTTATTAACCATTGATTTAAAAAATTACAAATATTGCAAAATGAGACAATTGCAAAGCCCTATATATATATATTCAAGTCTCATCAGTATATAATTGAATAAGACTTAATGTTGGGTTAGTGTTGAAAACAATTACTACAGTAAGTATCCATTATATAAAAAAAAAGCAATATGTTATAGAAAAACTATTAAACTTGTAATTTCTTCCCCTCTTTGTTATTGTTTTGGACATCTCAACTCAATCATGTTAATTATTTTATCCTTCCTCTTTAATTTCGGATCCAGGAATAAAATTTTATTCTACTAAAAAATCTGTATCGCTTCTTTTACCCCCTCTCCCCCTCCTTTCTGTTGCTAGCAAAAATATCATATTCTGATTCTGTATTGTCAACCCCATTCTAAATATCTATTTTTATCATTTTAATCTGAATTTAATTTTTTTTAATCAAACTTTAAATATCAAAAGTAAAACATTTCAGAAAATTGTAGAAGGAATTCACATTACTTTTAATTATTTAATAAATTGTTCGGGAAATATTTACTTTTAATGCTTTTAACATGGAATGATTAGACTATGAGTATTTTACTGTCATATTGTTTGCTGCTGTAATGTTTTTTTATTATCTCTACAGAGAAAGTTACTTTTGACTATTTTCTCTTGAAATTTTCAAGAAAAAATGTGTTTTTGACTGCCTCATTGTGATATTTATTTTGTTTGACATTATTATTAATAGCATAAATAATTATATTAAAAGTTTTTATAATATGTCAATATAAATTGATGAATCTTATTTTTATGAACAGTTACACATTTTGTGAAAAAAAGAAATTTTAAAACCAGTAACATTTCTTGATATAATTAACCAGTTATTATTCTTATCAAAATCTTTTTCCTTATTCTACAAAGACCATCTATTGTATTTTATAAAATTTATATATTAACAGATACACACATACATATATACACACAATATGTATTAGTACTTGCCTATGTTATCCTTTGATGATAAATTTGTTTCAAAATAAGTTAAAAGTTCTTGAATTTTAGTTTTGCATTGTTTTCTAATGAAAATATATTGGACTTTAAATGAATTGTATAAATTGTTACATTTTTCACATCATTTTTGAACATCAACATTTATGTGTAAAAAAATTAGATAAACAAGAAAAAAACATTGTTTGATTACCATTAGTTTGAATTCATTAAAAATCTTTGCTGTTTTATATTAGTTAAAAGAAAAAAGCACTTAAATGGAACAACTAATTGTTGTTTATTATTTTAAAACAATGAATTTCATTATTCTTTTTGTAGATTTAAACCCTTAGTTAAAGAATTCAATATCTAATTCTTTGTGAATGCTCGATATAAAAAATTTTGAGTTTCTATTAATTATTTACAACAGTATTTTTGTGAAGTATGAATAGTTTTTTTAAAATATCTTTAATGATTTAAAGTGAAAGGAAAAAATGCATGTGACACAGTAGTGCATAGCTTAAGGTATTTATAAAAATGACTATTAGATTTTCTAAAATGAAGTAATAGGTTATGAAGGATTTGACTAATGTATTTATGTGGGAATAGGACAAAAGACAAATCAATTATATAAAGTTTATTTTCTCAAAATTGGAATGTGTTTATAGTTTCTGTTAAAATTTTTAAAAAATCAAAGCAGTTGTCTGCTATACAAAATTATTGTACTTATTATTTACAATTTCTAAGAATTAAATATTTGAATTAATTGTATATATTTTTTAATTTGTATTACTTGTGAAGAGGCTATATATATATACTGTATTGAACAATTTTAATGAAATTTTTGGAACAAGGATTTTGATTTGACAAAATTTAAATGCAATTATTTAAGTTTTGAATTATTTTTTAAATCACTCCAAAATGAAAAATTATTCTTGTGAAATGAACAGGTTTTTACTATTATTGAAACCACTTTCAATTCTTTAATTAATGTATATTTTGTGACACACAATATTCTTATTTGTAAACTAAACATAAATCATCACTTAATTAACTCTTAAAGTCAACCTCACCTCAAAAGCTTAAATCAGTGAAATTGAAAGAGGTACCGTAAAATCTGGCGTATAACGCGCACTTTGAACACAAAATATGAGATTGGAATATAAGGGTGTGCGTTATACACCGGGCATAAAAATGATAGATATGAGCATAAAAAATTTTTTTTACTTTTACACATATCGAAATACTGTTTATTTAAAAGAAATGATATACCTTATGAACTAAAAGAGTTATAGTTCTAGAAATATACTATTATTTCAAAAGTGTGGCATATCTCGAATAAATGACTTCAAAATATAAGATCGCTGTATACTAAAATTTCAGATTTTTTCTTAAAAAGTGGGGTGCACTTCATACGTCGGATTTTACGGTACTTATTTCGGGTAAAATCCACATCAATCTATTATAGTCCAAATTTTTGTCCTTTTTATGCAATATTTTTTTTGTAAGTACATAAATGTTAATCGTAACAAACTAAAATATCCTTATGGTTGTATGAAAAATCATCCAGAAGAGAATATTTATCTCTGAGACTTCAGATGAAATGAATCTTAACATTTTCAAAAATATATCATCGAGAACATTTTGAATTCAGTAAATCTTTGAGATAAATGCTATTTTTAGGTAAGTACTGAATTTATGACTCGTTCTTTCTTTTATCTCATGGGATTTATTGTCTTTAGTACACTCAATCAACATTCCAAGATGACATTCTTTCCTTGCTTGTCATTTTCCTTGTCAAATAATATGTATTTTTTCTTTCTTCATCTTGCATCTAGATCGCAAATATGCGTTTGTTGTAAGTATTTAATCAATAAATTTGTTGGGTTACTTGTAAACAAATTAATTTTGCTTTATAGCACAGTTAGTCAAGGAGCAATTGGCGAAATATGGTGTGTGCCAACGAAACTAACTAGTCAATTAACAATTAAGGAAAAAATTTTAAATCATGAGAAGTTTCATTAAAAATGTTTCAAGAGTTCGTAACCTTGATTACTTAATAAAATTTTAATATCTGATCAATAAAATAATACGCCAGTATATTCGATTTGTCACCAAAAATCACTATTCGTGTGTCTTTTAGATGCCATTGAAATAATTCGTAAATAGTATTTCGATCTATGTAGAAGTATAATTTGTGTCACAGCTCATTCTTGTCAGCTTTCATTTTTATACCCGGCAAATAACGCGCGTCCCTCAATTTCATTGTTTGTGTTAAAAAGGCGCGGATAGTTTTTGTCCTTCCATATTTACACGTTCACAATTTAATTGATTATTTCTTTCAATGACAAGAGCGGGGAGAAGGTTCTACAGCGCCGATTTATCCATTGGGCCCTGGATTTAGCCACATTTTCTGGTTCTATTCGATACTGTGGATCTGCACCCAGAGCCGGAAGTGTTCCTACTGCAATATAAAGCAACAAGATGGCTATCGGTGACGTAATTTTAAGCCTCGATCAAATGACATGGAGGATGCTTCAGCCGGCATCCATATCTCCGAACTACCATGCAACGCTAAAAGAAAGGACTTGGAGCCTTAACAGATTTGACGTGCGTCAGTCCCTATGCATGATACGTCTTCAGTTGTACTGGAGCTTGAATTCAAGACACGCTGGCCACTAGTTCGTGGCCATAACTACTAAGCGGTCGCGGAAGGGGAGAAGCATTAAAATTGTCAACTTTAGGAGAACAGATATAAAAATAAAATAATTTGGTCTATACACTTTGTAAAAAAAAAACTCTAATTTTTAATGAAAAAAAAAGTTTTTTTTTAAAATTTTTACTCGCAATCTTTATGTGTATAATGTGCTGATGAAATAAGCATAAGAACAGTTGAATTGAAGTTGCCATTTTTGTAAGTCATTCAAGGATATTCTTCAAGGCATTCTAATCAAGGAGAAAAAAGTGGCCGCGGTAGCCTAGTGGTCAAGGTAACGGACTCGTGGCAGACATGTCATGAGTTCGAGCTTAGTACCGATGAAGACCCGCTGTGTAGGGGAATGATGCACGTTAAATCTGACGAGGCTCAAACGTCATCCCGTGGTGTGGCGTGGAAATTACGATTAGTGGTTCCAGCTCAGGTATCGTCCTCGTCATTTGACCATGGTTAAAAATTACGAGGTCTGTCGCCCAAAGCCCTCAAGTAGCTGAATAGTGCAACGTTTATTTTCATTCACATAGAAAATAAAATTTATATTACAAAAAAAATAATAATTTCTAATTGCGTTACATGCAGGAAAATATTGCAATTATCCAGTCTAACCGATAACGCTGGCTGTGGATGAACAATAGACCGATTTTTCACAAGCGTCTATCCACTTTTTTTGCAGTCTAAAAATAAAAGAAATATAAAGTACACTTTTTTTTTTACACCTGTACCAATTTCTAAAACTTTCTTTTTTTTTGAAAATGAAAGTGGTAGATAATGTTTTAGATTAATCATGAGAAACTACTGCAAAAAAGAAGTAATAATAATATTAATAGGGTCTTTCCATCTACAGAGGGCACTGCGATCGTTTGCCAATCCTCACGTGATTATCAAGTAAACAATAATAGCTAATCTTATTACACTTACGGTTGTGTGCTAACCATCGATTTTGTTTATATTGAAATTTATACTCTTAAAAGTTTCTTAGTACTCTAACTATTTAGAAAATCTTTCCTAGTCTTGCTTTTCTCGTATAGTTATTAAATATATACTCAGTTTTAGTTTACAGTATTAAATTAAAGCTTAGTTTATACTTCTGTTCTGCGACATCGTCTTGTGTTTTTGTATACTTTTAAGTTTAGTAATTAGTTTGCCATCTACATTGTGTTTCGAAAAATTACGGATCTTTCAATTGAACAAAATCCTGTATACCTAAAAATTAAGTGTAGAACAAGAAGGGGGGGTGCCTTGGCAATGTCAACTTTTTTTACGAACGGAATCAATCGCCATCCTACATAATTTAACGATAGGTGATCTGGGAATTTACAAATTGTAATTTTGCATTTTAAAGAAATATTTTTGTGTGAAACTAAAAAGTATAATTTCTTTTTGTTTTATGATAGACTAGATGCAGATCCGAAAATGTCGCCAAAATCAGTCGAATGAAACACGTGGCTTACCATCATGTGATTATGACGTCAGAGGAATCGAGTTCATTCACTAAAAAGTAATTCGGCTACAAAAATTTACTCACAATTTAAGTATCCTACTTTTTTTGTAAAGTGTATTGATTTCAAATTTCATAATTTTGAACCTGAATGTTTTACGTTGTATATAAACTACATTTACCTATCACATTTCCAAAACGACAAAATTAGTATATTAATAGATATGTTTTTAATCTAAATTGTGAAGACGTAGTGACTCTGAGTTGCTCCAGTTTGACCATGGTTCAAAATGACGTGGTCCGTCGCCAAAAGCCCTCGTGTAGCTGAACAGTGCGACGTTAATCTTCACTCACTCACTGAGTTACTCCAGTGTGATCTGCTTTTATACCTTCGGTTACAAGTGAAGCACCCTAAAATTGTCTTAATGATGCTTCTATATTTTTCACTTTGTTTTTCTTTGTTTGTAGATCCGGGGTTCGAGGATTTTATCAGTCTCAAAGAGCGAGACACTTCAGGACTGATGTAAATTTTTTGCCGAAAAAAAAATCCTTGAAATAAGATCCAAAATTCAGTACTCAAGCTCGATTAATAAATCCCAGAAGATCTTCACACTTTCTACAGCGCTCAGACAAAACTATCAATGACTAAAATCAGTGGCGTAACGTACACCCCCGCATTGAGGGAGAGAGCAGGACTGTAGGGAGCCCCAAGTCTGACTGACGCCAAGTACGTATACTTTATCTCCGCTTTGGGACACAAAACCTGATTTTGCAAGGGGGCTCTAACATTCTCCGTTACGCCACTGTCTAAAATACAAGTATATGTTAAAGGATTACTCGCAAGAACCGCTCCTACTATTCAACAGCTGAAGTAGCAATTAATCACTAGTCGACTCTTCACGGTCAAATCAATACCAACTAATTGCTAGTCAAAACAATACTAGTTCATTTTCGAACTGTGATTCCCTATTTATATGTCTCGCGGGTTGTTTGAGAAAAATCCACTTGCGTCATAGATCGTGATATTAAATTTCTCCACTAATTTCCAAAAGAATTCATAGGGTCGTGAACTCCAAAAATGATCGCCAACAGGGTCACCGAAAATGATGCCCACTTGGCTCTATCGCCAAGTTTCCATTGTTTTGCCATTATAATCTAAGGAATGGCATTGCTTACGAATAATACAATTTTAACATAAAATAAATGCTACACAAGGTAATATTAAACCTCCAGCTATAAACTATTTACACACTATTTAAAAAAATTCTTTACACAAAATTCGTAACAATAGAATGTAATGTCAATTCCAGATAGATGTGCGTCATTGTAATTTACTAACAAAGTAAAAACCTTGAGCTAATGAAGAAAGGCAACCAGTCAACTCATCAGTTTAAGCATACATTTGATTGTTCATCCTTAGGACGTTTCTGAGTAAGTGAAGATTAACGTCGCACACGAGGGCTTTTGGCGACGGACCACGTCATTTTAGGACGTTTCTGAACAAATACTATAAAGAAACTAAAAGACTATTGCATACAATGGGTAATAGTGATGAGGATTTACATTTATTAGCCCAAGAATGTTAATTGTGAGAGGTTAGGCTATAACGCTGCATGCATACGAAACTTAATTTTTACATTCTTGCTTTTTATCTTAACTCAACCCGTTTAAATACAAAAGGTTCGTCGTTGTTACGAATGTCACCTGTCTGACGATATCAGATCAAGGCCTACGAAATTCATTGGGATAAAGGGCTAGATTACGCCTGTTGTTAGCCGTAGTTTGGAGCACCACACAGGTGACAGTACGTTTTGGCTCGGTTCCTCCCCCCTCAATTTTGAAGGAGAACATCCTAGGCCCCACCTCTTCCTTTCCACCAACCAAACGAGAGGACTTGCGGCTCGACGGCTATTTAGAGTACCCCCATGCCTCAAAAGCACTATACAAACATTCATGCCTTCTCCGGGATTCGAACCCAAGAGCTACAACACAGCAGTTAGTGTCTCTAAATTTAATCTCTTCTGGCAATCATTATTTTTTTTTTCGTACATAATTACAAAAAATTTAAACTCATTTTATGTTAAGTTGAATAATTTTATCGTTATTATTATTATTTTTTTTTTATTACGTCAAAATAGAAATTATGTTGAACTCATAGGGTTACAACAAAACAGGTTTCCCACGATAGTAAAATAATCCCACGAGGGATTATCCTATAGCAGGAGTGTCAAACTCATATGATATTACGGGCCACATGGTCTATTTAATTATAAGGTGGGGATCGCATGTTTACAATCTGCAAAAAAACAGTAAAATATGATTTTTAAAACGTATTATCCATTTATTTACGTAAAGCTCAATATATAGTATATTTTGCATACGTAGTTGTTTTATATTTCATGTTATTTTTTAAACTTAAACCGCACATATTTTATGGTTTAATAAATTATAATAATTAATTTAATAATTATTTAATAATTAATATAAATAATTAATTTTGTGAGCGTATTTAGTAAGTTTTAATTTATTGGATTTAATCAGCAGATATTGACAGCTTTTAAAGAGAGACAAGTTTTGTTTTTCTCTTTATTTGCGCCTTTATATAATAATTTTTAATATTATGAAATAGAGTTGTAACAACATGAATATCTTAAAGCTTAAAATTAAGTGAATTAAGATGGCTTATAATATTAACTGAAAAAGTCAGGTCCCTTATCCCTTGACTATCTTTTAATTCAGCACATTCATAATATATTTTGCTTCCAAGAAAATTATAAATTCGTCCAGCAATTTGAAGAATCATTTTAACACTTTACGATTTGAAAGACATTGAATTTCCATATAATATATGGTATATCGTTGTAATCATTTTCTACATCTTGCAGAGATGAAGCAAATTGGCAATGATTAAGTTTATGCTCTCGTATATAATTTACAATTTTGGTGACTATTTTTAAAACATGTCCTACATTTAAAACTTTGGAGCATATTACCTACTGGTGAATAATACAATGTAACTGCTCAAAATTATTATTGTCATGGTGTTTACATGTTTCTTTTATAATCTTGAAACAACTCCTTAAGTAATACTGATCATGGTAGGTGTACCATCATGCAAAATAAACCAATTTTTCCAATGGTAACTTATATTTCTACAAAACATCTATTACATTCAAAATATCAGCTACAGAGGTTGTATTTTTAATATGAATGTGACTTCAAAAAGTTCTTCACTTATTTTTAAATTAACATCGTATCCGTGAAAAAATAGGACTAGCTGAGCGAAATTAAAAAAAGCGAATGACAACAAAATCGGGGGATACAGTTTGGTGTTACAGCTACATATCTATCATCTCTATCTAAAATTCAATTACATCACTGGATAGCTAAAGAATCAAAAAATTTATTCCGCTAAATAAGGACTGTGACTCATTGCATGCGGTGGAGGGGGAGCGCCGCCTACGTATCGATTTTTTCATTTAGTATAATTTTTGAAAACTACAACGTTCGTTCTAGTTTCAATCGATAGCTCTCATCAAAATTTAACGATTATATATAAAACATTAATGTAAAATACTGACAATGAATATAATAAAGTGTTAAAATAAAAAAAATGTATTACCAAAATTATATAATGTCGGCCTATACTCATCAAAAAGCCAAGTCCAAATACAGAAATCGTACACGATGGAAAGGGCTTTTCAAGAGCAATCGAATGGCACCACTAAAACACCATAAGACCGAATCAAGCAGTGCCGGGAACGTAAAAGAATGAATGCAACCGAGCGGGTCAACGACGGTGCCAGTACATTTGCAGCTGGGGAAGTTAAAATTATGCAAGTGGATTATGAAATCGCTTCTATATTGACACTGGACTGTTTAGGCATCGATTGTGTACGATCGTCATTTATGAAGACACATTAGGCAGCAGCTAGTGCACGTTTCAATACGACGTTTGTCAACAGTCCATTAGGATATAAGTGTGATGTATGTGATCATCTCTCTCTCTCTCTCTCTCTATGGTTTCTGCGCTCATTGAAGTCAACAAAAGAAAAACACTTACCACTGCTTACTAATACTTTCCCTGAAGAGCTAGTGGCTGACTTTAAACTGGGTGCTACGCTCAGTAAACTCACTGGACTCGGACAAAGTTCTCATTTGTAATGTTAGATCGGATTTGTATATCCACCTAAGTACTATGGGTTGCCCACATTAGATCCGATTAATGCACGTCTAGCATCACCATGACTGTCATTCATGCAGATACGTCGGTTGCAACGCCATAAATATACCCATGGATGTAGACACAATGGTGCAGCAACTACCGCATCAATTGGACTATGATCAGGTGTTCAATGTTAACATAAAGAACAAGATAAATAAATCTACGTATCTGAATGGCGTGGTCAAAAAGTCATTGGTAAAAGCTTGGCTACATTTCTTACTTGGTCAACCATTGTATAAGCATTACAAGATTACAGTACACTGGGATTCATTACATGCTAACGCAATAACCAGTTGTGTGGCAACCAACATCATCGGTGATGATCCGATCGAGCATCTACAGTGTGACAAAAGTGCAAAGTGACGAGGTTCTGCTTGTAAGGCAAATTTAGCAATCAGTGAGACTTAGAAGAGAGATTTCATGACAGTGAATGTGCCTGGTTTTGATCTGAGATCCTTTGGTATTACTGCTAAGCACAGACGAATTGCAACTACATCATCGGTGGCGGTATCATTATCATCAAGTCACAAAGCCAGTGGAGTCACCCTATATCGCAACATCAATAGCTTCATCAATAGCTCTGGTTGTAATAGAGTTATTAGGTGCTTGTTTGGTAGCACTCAATAGTCAGCGTGATTTCAAATTATTAAGTTTCAAAAAATGTCAGCATCTACTGGAACATTTATTTCGCACGTCTATTCGAAGCAGTCAATATAGCAAGTGGTAGTAGTTTTACAAAAATGACACGTTTTTACAAAAAATACAGTTTTGTTTACATTTAATAATAAATAATGTCAGTAGAGGTAAAAAAAGTAAAAATACAAAAACTAAAATATAAATTACGAGAATCATTTTAAAATTAACAATAAGGAAGTGAATTTTAATAAAATAAGTTTAACATTTATTATTTAAGTGTAACATTTATTATTTATCCGAATAGGATTAATTTGGATTTTGTGAGACCATGCCAAGCGTATTTCACTGATTCTGAAACAGCTTGACAGGTGCAGCCATCTAGTGGCACAAAAATAATGAACTATTTCTGTCCTCTCATAATTGACATTGATATTTGGGAATGAAAAATGCAAAGGCTGGTGATGTCTGTCTAGTAAACGTAAAGGCCAATGGCATCTTCAACATTGTTCCACAAACAATTTCTAGACACTTTGCAGAAGCAAATCTTAAATCCAAGCGCCCTTTCCGTGCACTCCGTTTAACACCAGAATATCGGCAACTGCGTCTACAGTGGTGCCAAGCCAGATCAATGTGGAATGTCACAGATTGGCAAAAGGTTGTGTTTAGTGATGAATCCCGGTTTGTTTTGGGGACAGATGATAACCGTGCACGGGTGTGGATGCACCCTGGTGAGCGGTACAATTCCCCCCACTGTTCTACGTCACATTGCCCACACAGCTGGTGTAATGGTCTTGGGGGGCCATAGCCTACGATAGCCGGTCCACTTTAATTGTGATGCGCGGAACCTTAACGGGCCAACGTTACGTTGATGATAATCTTCGACCCCATGTAGGAGCTTTCCTAAATGATCTCCAAGGGGCAATTTTCCAGCAAGATAATGCTCGTTCGCATACAGCAAGAGTTGCTCAAGACTTCCTACGTCATTTTCAGACTTTCCATGGCCGGCCCGCTCCCCCGATTTGTCCCCTGTAGAGCACGTGTGGGATTAGCTAAAACGGCAGATGCCATCGTGTCACTCTGTACATGATTTAGAGTTGGCTACTCAAGATTTGTGGACCCATCTGCCCCAGGACAACATAATGTGTCTAATCAACTCAATGCCGAACCCTGGGGTGGCATGTATTGCAGCTGGAGGTGGTCCAACGCGCTATTGAAGTTTCCCAGTATTTGTGTCGTTGCACACCCTGAATTCGTTTAATGGTCTTGTTTTTGAGATCAAGTGAATCTCTCTCATCTGTGTCATTATGTGTATTAAATTTCATTTCAATCCGATGCTTTCTTCTTGGGTCGCTATTTTCAATGTTCCTGAGTGTATTTTCAAATACTACTCTTTCTTTGCAACACACACACGAAATTTGATTTGCAAGGATGTTGAACTATGTGAAGTAAAAGTTTGTATGCATTTTGTGATAAACCCATTGGAATTCATGAAATATTTTTTGAGAATACTCATTAAAAATTCCTCAAATATGTATAAATTCTAAATTCAACTAGTTTTAAACATGAAGTATCGCTTTGATTCAGAAATGTACATCAATTTCTGCTATATGTTATAGTAATGAAAAATTTCGAAACAGAAAACACGAGAAAAAAAAAGCTTTAGTAATTTAGATGGAGAAAACTGATTATTTTTTTTTTGTTCTGAAGTAAATAAATTGAAGGTTTTTATTTGATATTGAGATGTGAATAATGACAAACATAAAAGTTATCATAATTCTAGAGTTCTTGAACTTGGAGCTCTCAAATTATGCTAGATTAATAGAAAAATATACAATTAACTCTAAAAAAATTTGATTTGTTTTTTGATTGACGTTTGTCTACTGAATGTTAGTGTGTCCCTTTAAGGTATCCGACTACGTTGGGAACCGTGATTTTAAAAAAGCGCATAAATAGATAATTTTCATGATATTTAGTGTCACTTAGATTAGAATACATGTATAAAATTGTTTTAAGGACATTTTGACAAAAAAATTATTTAAATACAATAGTTTGGCAAAAAATTAACTTAGAATAAGTAAGACTCCCCCCTCTGAATCATCATGCCAGATCGGCCGTGTAATAATCCCTTGGGGATTATTTCAAGGGGAAATCCGTCAAACGCGCAAAGCAGGCAGCGCGGTGGATCAGAACTAGATTAGACTTATGTAAAGTGTGTGCTGTGTTTTGTAATGTAACGTGTATATGTTTAAATAATTGTTAAAACTAATAAATTGGTTTGGCCAAAATCAAGGCTTGCTTACTCAAATGATGCAAACTTTACTGAATAAACTTTTTTCAAAATGTTCTCCTTTTGTGAAAAATGCTTCTATTATAATAATATTTTCCTGTATATAGCTCAGACCTCTGTACAGAGTCTGAAATAGGAATTTTGAAAAATTCACATTATTTTCAGAGTTGCAACCCATTGAAATAATTATCGGCGTTTTTCTCTCAAAATTTCTCCCCTCTGTTGTTGTAAAACATGGATAAACACGCTTCTAAGTTATATATTTCAAAAACTCTAGTGAGCCTCTTTACAGAGGTCTGAGCTATATTCAGGGAAAATATTATAATGGAAGCATTCTTCACAAAAGGGGAATATTTTGAAAATGTGTCATTCTATATTCATTTTTTGTCAACATACTGTATTTAAATAAATTTTTTTATTGTAATACTATTCTTAAAACAGTTTTATATAAATTTTCTAATCTAAGAGACACTAAATAGCATAAATATTATCCATTTATACGCTTTTTCAAAATCACGGTTCCGAACGTAGTCGGATACCTTAAAAATCCTCAGGAACATTATCAACATTTAAAAAACCTATTTTCAAAATTAGACGATTACGGTCTTTGCATTAATGTTTCTAAATGCATATTTGGTGCATCAATAGACTTTTTAGGCTTCAATCTGTCAGAAAATGGAATTAAACCTCTACCTGATAAAGTTAAATGTATTCTAAATTTTCCTAAACCAAACACATTAACTCAGTTACGTAGATTTTTGGGCATGTTTAACTTTACAGATGTTTTATACCAAAAGCCGCACATATACTTACTCCTATTGTTCAGTTCTGAGAAGGGTATACAAATCAAAAGAAATCTCATTCCAGTGTTCGCAAATCATCCGAACCATTAACATGGAATGAAAGTGCAGAACAAAAGCTTTTCTTGTAGCGAAAAACGCCATTGTAGATGCTGCCCTTTTAAGACATCCTTTTCCAGGGGTTCAGTTGAACCTATGGGTGGACGCTTCAGATATTGGTACAGGTTGCACTTTATCTCAATTATCACAAGGGAAATGTGAACCACAATAGCCTTTTTCTCCATGAAACTTAACAAAAGTCAGTAAAAGACTCTACTTACGATAGGGAACTATGTTCTGTGTTGAACAAATAATTCTTGTAACGCCTACAGCAACAAGTAAATATTTGTCGCGAGAGGGCGCTTGTGTGTGTAGAACAGTGTATGTGTAAACAGAGTAAGAACAAAATTCCTTTTATCTTAGTCTCGCCATTTAATGTGTGGGGTAATTCTTTAGAGATTTTAAAATAATGTGTAATGAATCGGTGCAAATTAAACAAACTATTTTCAATTTATTCGGCTATAAGAAAATTCAAACATATGTTAGAAGGCAGAAACTTCATTATATAATATATACTGACCAAAATCCCCTAATTTATGCTTTTAAACAAAACCCTAATAAATGTTCGCCCCGGCAAATACGCCACTTAGATTTAATTTCTCAATATTCTACCGACATTCGGCATGTGCAAGGTTCCGAGAACACAGTTGCTGGTGCTCTTTCCAGAATCGAAATTGATTCAATTACTAAATCTCCTATTCTAAATTTTAAATAATTTGCATTAGCACAGAATGATGCACACCTTCAGAGAGAGAGAGAATGATGGATCATATCTTAAATTATAACTGAAACCATGCCAAACCTCGGATTGTAATTTGTTTTGCGATATTTCAACTGGAATCTTATGTCTTTTCGCCCCTGTATATTTAACCATCTTCACAATCTTCCACATCCAGGGATAGCAGCCTCAACAAAACTCATCGGCTCTCGCTATGCATGACCTGGCATGAAATGCCAAATAAAGAAATGAGTCCGGTGTTGTGAATTGTGTCCGAAGAAACTCTAAAACACCTCTAGGAACATTTTCTCTTCCTGATGCCAGATTCAGTCACATTCACATAGATATTGCCGGTCCCTTGCCACCATCTGAAGGTCATCATTATCTACTTACGATAATCGACCGCTTCTCCAAATGGCCAGAAACAACCCCTATTCCAGACATACAAGCGAATACCATTTGCTGCGCAATTTTTGACACTTGGATCTGTCGTTTCGGTTGCCCATCTGTATTCACCTCGGACCAAGGAACCCAGATGATGTACGCTGAATTTATTCGCATGCTGGGACTGTGAAAAGATCAAAACTACAACATATCATCTAATATCGAATGGAATTGTGGAACGTTTCCATCGGCATTTAAAGCCATGAAAATGACACTTGGTGTGAAATAGTCCCCATCATTCTTCTCGGCATACGAACAGCAGTTAAAGAAGATCTGCAATCTTCTTGTGCTGAAATTGTGCATGGCACAAATCCACGTCTTCCTAGTGACATGATTGAGGTGTCAAACATTCATTTTTGTGACAATAACTTCATCACTAATCTTTGTAACAGAATGCAACAACTGAATTCTGTGGCAACATCCACTCACTGCACTGATCGATTCTACATTCATCCTTCACTACAACCATCATCTCATATCTTTTTATTAATCGATCGTGTACAAACCCTTTTACGTCAATCGTATACTGGACCACATAAAGCTCTGTCCAGAACAGACAAAACCATCATCACTGACGTTAATGGTCGAAAAAAACTAGTTTCTCTCTAGATCGCGTCAAACCAGTACCTTCTAGTCAAACCCGCACATCTTCTCTATCAGAAACTGTATGTGAATCTCTGCCTACAGCGAGCAAAAGCGTGAAAGAAGATAAATTATTTACTAACGGCAAACCAATATGTACCACAAACTCAGGAAGCCGTGTGCATTTTCCAAAAGAACTAGCCATTTATGTAACATAATTTTTTTTCTCCTTATTTAAGAACTTTTATTTGGAATTTTTTTTTTTTTTTTGCATTATCTAATATATATTATAAATGCGAAAGTTTGTGAGGAGTTTTGGGGGTCTTTCACGCAAAAACAACTGAATGGATTTTAATGAAACTTCACAGTAATATAGCTTATACATCAGAAAAACACATAGGCTATAATTTATAGCATAGGCTATAATTTATAAAGATATTGTATGAAGTGTCCAAAATAAAATGGTATTTGTTAAGTAAGTAGGAAAAATGTCTGCCTTCTGCAAGCAATTCTGGCGAGCGCTGCAAAAAAACCCACCACAGCATATATCTATCTTTTGTTTGTGAAAAACCCTTTTTGTTTTGGTTACGCAAGGCGGTCGCTTCTAATTAATTCCTGTGATCAGTATAATGCCTGTTTTTTTTATTTCAAAATAAAACTAAGTTTTGAAGGGAAAAGTTGCTATATAAATCTCTCTTTATTTTAATGTTTTTTTTTATGATTTTATTATGCATATTTGGTAGTAAGAAATTGATCTTTTTTCAAAATAAATTATAAGTTGACGGATTATTGGAGAACCTGCTTCCCGCAGGGAAGCTCAATCTCCAGTCCTGATGACTTGGATGAGTTAACATTAGTTCAGCTTTCACTTAGCCCTTTGCTGCTTAATTGAAAAATATTGTGTTGATAATATAGAAATTTACATGAATGATAAAAGAATTTACTTGTGTGTAGGAAAATGAAAATTTAAGTGTGTGGTGATTGAGTAGTTGCATTATTGTTGATTTGTTTAATGTGTGTAATTAAATTAAAGCCTTGTCCACTAAAGCGGACTTTAAGAAGTGGATATCGGGGATTCTTTTGGCGCGGGGTTACCCGCACCTTCAGAGAGCCCGTTCCGTCTGAATTTCGCCCAAAATGAGCGAGTATTTGAGTGCGTTTGCTTGAGGATGTGTGGTCCAATCAGGGGGCAGCCTATGGTAACTCTTAGGGAGTGGGTGTGTCAATAGGAATTGAGTTTGGGTGCCGAGGCGATCCCAAAGCTCGCTTCGCTATTGGCCGGCTTACTCTGTTCCTATTGGTCGAGAGTAAGTCTGGTAGATTTTTGAGTTGAACGGGAGAATTTTAAGAATGAAAAGAGATTAAATTAAAATATTGCGAGGTCTATTAAATGAAGGATTAATATCATATTTTTCTATCCGAGCAATTGCTCGGTTAGTATGATTGTCTATGTTATTAAAAAATTTAGTTGCTATTTTTTTGAAAAAAACATTTTAAAGTTTTTAGTTTGAGAGCGAATCTTATATCTTCGTTTCTAACATACCACGGAGAGTCTGTGATGATTTTAATGATTTTATTTTGCGCTGATTCCAGCATCTTTATATTAGAATAGGCTGCGTGGCCCCAGATTGGACTTGCGTATTGGAGAATTGGTCTGTGAAAACGAGTTTATAAATAAGCATTTTATTTCTTAGAGTGATAAACATGATTTCCGTGCAATTAAGGGGAAAACTTTAGCGACGGAAATATTGAAATTTCTACGTATTTGTATAATGTGTTGTTTAAAAGTGAGTCTTTTATCTAAGATTACTCCTAGGTATTTGGTGCTTTTGGACCAGGGTACGTGCGTGTTGTGTAAGTATAGTTTTGGTGGTTCTTTTTTAATGTGGTGTGAGAAGAAGACGGCCTCTGTTTTTGCTACATTTAAAGCAATTTTCCATGTTGAGAACCAGTCTTCTAGCTTAGCAATGTGCTTGTGTAGGAAGTGAGTAACGAGTTGTAGTTCGTTACTTTGTGCCAGGATCGCCGTGTCATCGGCAAACATGCAAATCGTGGATTGGCTGGTTCTAGGGATATCATTTACGTATATGTTGAATAATATAGGAGAGATGGAACTGCCCTGAGGAGTTCCAGCGTTAATATTTCTGTTAGTCGAGTGAATATTATTGACTTTGACCGCGAAGGATCTGTTAGTGAGGAAAGAAGAAATTAATTTAATTAACTGGGGAGGGGTTTTTCAAAGTAAATGCTTTTATCAGTTCTGGTACTTAAAGTAAATAAACTTTCACTTTCACACTGCATCATTTGGACGAATTTTCAAAATTTGTTTGTAGTTAGTAGTTATAACGCTATAATTTTAATTGAATAGGGCGATTGCATTTTTAAGTATAAAAATAATTATAACTACTGTACTGTATTTTTTGGAGTGAGTGAATATTAACGTCACACTGTTCAGCTACACGAGGGCTTTTGATAACGGATCACATAATTTTGAACCATGATCAAGTGACGTGGACGACACCTGAGCTGGCGCCCCCTTCTCCTAACTACCACACCACACCACACCAACTTAGAAGGAATATTCTACCAATAATTAGCAGGAATATTCTTTGAAATCCACTCTTCCAAGATATATGGCAGCACGGGTTCTAGGATGAGTATTTTAGCGGGGAAGGCGAATAGTTTTGTAGCCGCTGACGGCGTTTTTCAGCTGACGGCGTTTTCAGAGGATTGCAAAGATTATTATTTTTGTCCCGAAAAAATAGCTTATGTCAAAATTTAAGTATCTTATGTTTTTGTATGTTAATGAAGACCTTTGAAAATGATTTCACTACTTATTTTAAGTGAAATGTGTATATAATTAATTTTACAGTGGAATGTCTTTCATTAATTTATTAGCTCTAACGAATTAAATTTCCCAAAGTAGAGTATTTTGTTTATGTATATCCCTTAATTTTCAATGTAGTGATCCAAAAAAAATATTGTATGAAAAAAACTGCAGTAAATCATAATGCGTTGGATAAAGTATTAACGTGCATCGCACCCCTAAACGGTGGGTCTTACAAAGCTCTAAAAAAGCTCGAGCTATGAAAGTAGCTAGACATTTGCCAACTTGACTCTATCGTCAACATTTCGCTATGTTTTTCATTGAATCGCCATTATAATTTAAGAAACGGCGTTGCTTGCGAATATTACAATTCTATCATAAAATAAATGCAACTGAAAATAATATTAATGTATTACACTTCCAGATATAAATTATTTACACTATTTTAAGCGTTCAGTACACAAAACTTTTAACAATGTGTTACTTTTGCTGAGCAGAGATCAGCCTAGGGAGGTATTTTTAAAAATCGACGCTCAAGAGTATTACGGGGAGTTATAAATAAAAAAAAATCCTTTTTATGAGCTATTAGATCTACATACTTACCATTTAACAAAGGTGTTTTCTTTCTTTCTTTTTTTTGTTTAGCTGAGATATGCAAAAAGCTTTTTTTGTTTAATTTGAAATTCACGTAAAATTAACTCATTAAAAACTTCTTTATACGTCAATCTGTGTTGTGTAATTTTTCAGTTCACCCGTGCTAAGAACGGGTATACTAGCTAGTATTTGTATATATTTCATTTATATGTTTTATTTTTGTGTATATATCTCATTTTTCTCATATTCAAAACTGTTAATGTATTTCTTCCGGTACGGATTTTCAAAATAATAATAATTTAAACTAATGTTCCCTTGGGTTGTCACCCTCAGTCACTGGGGAGGGGGGGTCTGGGGTAAATCCGACTATGGGTACCGAATAGAATATGGCAACCCCTTAGAATAGTTTTGAGGCGGACACAAGATGTGAACTTACTAAGACGATGTGTTTCAAGCACCGCAATAAAAGAATATAGAATGAGAAAAGCTTCTTTCTCCATAAAAGCAACCGTTTTTGTTTATAAATTTAAATATTTTAGTGGCATTGTTAAGTAACACCATTTAAAATAAGAAACATTCAAGCAATAATACTCAAATACTATGTATATCCTCATGAAAACGATCTTCAGTTGCTTAATTTTAAATGTATTGCTAATGAATATTTACTATCAGATTTCTATTATTTTAATCAATTAGTTTTAAGCATTGCTTAGGACACATCATTTAAAATTAAACAACTTGTTATTCTTCAAAGTGCTTTTCATATTTGTTAAATCCCACAGAAACTGCTGGAGAACTATAATTAATTTTTCACTGTCATTTTAATATGGTACTAAAGAAATATTTAAAAATACTTATAAAATCACATGAAAAAAACTCAAAAATTTTAAAAAACAGGCTTAAAAATTGATTAGGAATACATATTATAAATAATTTTTAAAGAATTAACTGCAAGCAATTAAGACAATCAATTATTCTGAATTCCAAAGGATAAGTATTCATCAATTAATTAAGACAGGAGAGGCCATCCCACAACACAACATTGTAACAGTAGCACATGAAGATTTATCGAGAAATTAAAAAGTTAAAAAGATAATAAATATTCCTTTTTTAAATAATTTTATTGAAATATGATTGTTTCAAAACTGACTTTAAATGCATTTAATCAATTGAATTACCATAGAAAATTATCTTGTATAGGGAGTTTTCTACATGATCATATTGAGCTCTGGCTATTCAAAAGAAGTGTACTTGCACAAGATTTTTGAATTTGAGGGAGTGTGTTTTCAAAATTTGAAAGAAAACAGTGAAGTGTCCAGTGAGTGCTTGCTACTCAAGAAGAAAGATTGGCTACAGAATTTAGCTTTTCTTGTGATATGGGACATTTAAATAATTTAAATTTAAGCTAAAAGGAATTATACTGTATTTTTTACCCTAGTCTGTTTTCAATTTCTTTTCAAGACATTAACTGCTACTGACCTGAAATCCAAATTGAAATTATTGATCTACAGCACCACACTACATTAAAAAGAAAATATAACAAACTTATTTCAACTGCAAGTGATCTGAACTATATTAAATTTTTTAAAGTTGTACCCACAGGCAATTTCCAAAATTTATATGATTGGCTGTCAGAAATTATTGTTGGATCAACATATGCTTGTGAACAAATGCTTTCTATCATGAACATGAAATCAAAATATCCCTCAAAATTAACTGATATGCACCTAAAACAACTTAATATATTTTTTTAACATCTTGAAGAACTAATCTTAAAAAAATCAAAACACAAATTTGAAAGCCACATTAAGCAAGTACTGACTGTTTATTTTTAGAATTAAAAAAGGTTCTAAATTACTCATTTTTATTTTATTCCCAACTTAACTATTTAAACCTATTAGAAGTATATTAATTAAACCTAAGCTTGTATTTTTGTCTTATTTATTATTAAATTTCTACCACTTAGACAAATAAAAAAGAGCTGCTCTGCATAAAAATCTCATGATTAGCCAAAAAGTGAATTAATTTGTATTTTTTCATTTTTGTTTTTTTGTTGGGAAAGTTGGAAGAGTGGCATGCATAACTTTTTTTCCATCATAGTGTCACTCTTTCCAAAAAAGTTGGCCACCTCTAATTTAAGAGAAAGCCTTAAACTTCATGTGCAAAAACGTACCCTCCCCCCCAAAAAAAGAATTATAGATGGGTTTATTTCACTTTATTGTATTTTACTAAATCGACAAAAAAAAAATTGTGAAATAGATGCTAACAAAAATTACACTAATTTATAAAAGAGCACCTATTTAATTCAAAAATCAAAGGAAAAGGAAAACATTTGATGAGTCAGATTAAATTGGGAATAAATAAGTCTTGCACACTCAATAAAACAAATTACCTATGTTAAAAATTATGTATTAATATATGTTTGCATGTAAAGATTATAATTGGAAAAAGTAGAAATTCATTCATTTTAAAAATGTCTACAAATATCAATAAAAATATATGCATAATGAAATTTGCGATTTTAATTTACTATTTTAAATTAAGATTTAACTTGAAATGCATAAATCATTTTTAAATTATTATCATTTAAAGTAAATATATATATATATATATATATATATATATATATATATATATATATATATATATATATATATATATATATAGACAGTAAATAACTTAGTTTCTCATTCATTTAGCTCAAATAGCAAATGTTTCTTTGAAAAAATTAAATCCCGGAAAAATATTTAGTTTGGTGAAATCTTAGAACATCCCCCCTGATTTTTTTGGTACCAAAGGAATTTAAATTTTTGCCTCGGCGCTTTCGCTTACAAATTTTTTTTGGAAGTCTAGACAAACGTATTATTTTAATATTTCAATGAATTATTAAGGCATAAAAAAAAAGGCTACAGTGCCAAAACAAGCAGCCGTTACATTTTCGAAGTTGACACCGTCCAATGAGAAACGAGCTGTTTTTCTCTTGAGTGTGTAGAAAAGCTTAGTCCAGATAAAAGTACAATATCAGAGTTATCAAACAAAAGAATTACTACGTTTCCTAATATTTTATTGGAGGGACTTTCTCTCCCTTGGCAATCCTCTATCAAATATTTAGGAGTTCATTTTTCCAAGCGGAGCCAGAATATTTCATTAAGAAACCAATAAAATAACAAAGCCTTGAAAAAAATTAATAGCTTTAAGGCTATGGCATATAAGCATCATGGACCAAGAACAGCAGATCTAATCAAAATAGTAAATAATAGTATATGCAGTATTTTCTACTACTTTAGTCATATAATAAACAAATGGTCTGATAACCAACTGAAACCTTTTAATATCATTCACACCAAGCACTTCGAATTGCACTGGGACTTCCACAATGGACCCCAAACATCGTACTTTTAAAATTGGCTGGACAAGAAATTCTGTCGGACAAAATACGAAGATTGGCAAATAAGTTTTTCCTTTCTCAAATTTCTAGCCAAACCTTTTCTCCATTATATAGCAATAACCCTGAGTTTCTGAATCTCAATATTATGGAAGAAGATAAAAATTCTGTTATAAATATACTAAACCCTTTGAATGCCGTTAGTAGTCACATTATCTCAATCCCCAGAATAACATCGTTTTCAATTCTCCCATGCAATATATATATCAATAATTTCGCATTTCAGGATAAAAGCTTACCAGTTCAAATTATAAGGGGCTTATTTGATGAAACGGTAAACCGTAACTTCCAGGACTTTTATATAATAGCTACTGATACCTCAAAAATGAGCAAATTACATCTATTGCAGGTATTACGGCAAATTCCCATTTTGCTTATAGAATAAATCACAATAATTCTATTTTTACAGCTGAAGCTCTGGCTATTTGCCAAGCTCTAGATGATCTATCTATTATAAACAAGAATTTGTTAATTTTGTCTGATAGTCTCTCTGTTCTCTCTGCTCTTCAAAATTACTCAATTAAATCCCATAGTGTCATCCATAAATTAGCTAGCAAGATTTTTACATTCTATCACTTTATAATAACCAGTTGATTTTACTTTGGACTCCGGGACACTCAAATATATTGTGGAATGAACAGGCGGATAATCTCGCAAGAACTGTCACAGAGTCTAATGTTTACATCGACTGGATTTCCTCAGAAGACATCAATAAAAAAAATATATCAAGAGAGTTTTAAAAAAGCCAATGATAATTTCTATTCAAGCAAATATTTTGTAAACTTGGGAAATATTCCTAACATAAGCACCATCTCTAAATGGACAAGAAACAGAAAAGAAGAAATCCTATGTACTCGAATCTTCAGCAAAATGATCATCACTCCAGGACTTCTGCATAAATTCAATTTATCGGATAACGCAAATTGTAGATCTTGTAATTGCTTAAACGATTTGGACCACATCTTGTTAAACTGCAATAGATATATTCATCCTCGAAATCATCTAAAACATTTTCTCAAAATCGATCCACATCACAACCTGGCTTTCAAAGAATTATTGGAGAAAGCTATGTCTAACAGATTAACATTCAGATTTTTTATCCAGAAACTGAAATATTTTGACATCTACTAATTTTTAAGAAACATCTGTCTTTTAGGGGATCATATAGCCTTTGTTGCTCCATATCCCACAAAACCTGAACTGAACTGAACTGAAGCTTGACCTTTGCTTAACGTCATACAGGAAGTTCTGGATTTAGTTTCAGTTCACGTAAACATTCGAGAAACGCTGTTGTATGTTATGTACTGGGTGTGTTCTTACAAACAGTTTCTTCATATCTAACTATTGATATAATTTTTACATAAATATTCGTTTAAGAGCATCATGCAGAACATTTGAAATCTTGATTTTACTGTAAACGAACCCTAGAATTCATTTTCATATGTTGGATTACGAACAGTGTTCTAAAATGCGTTGTTTCCTTTGGATGACGTGGATTTTTGGGATTGCTGACTTCGCTAGGTTTTTTGTGTTGAATCAATTCTTGAAAATTTTTGATTGCTCTTGCTGTGTGTGTACTTTAATGACATTTTTTAATACACAATGTTTGAATCTTGAAAGAATGTTATTTTCCAACCACGAGAAATTTGGATGTATGAAATTTTACCCCTATGCGCATGAATATCTCATCACTTGAATTACGTTGGGCAACTGAAGAGTTGTGAACTTTGAAAAATAAATTTGGTGACAATTAGTCTTGAAAATTCAGTTATGTTTGTGTGTGATTCTAGTTTAGAACTTGGCTATATTTAAATTGAAATGCCTTACCTCTCAATGAACTATTTTATAAAAATTTCGGAATTTCGAAACTGAAGAAAGATAGTTATACTTGTACATATATTTGCAATGTTTTAGTTGTAGATTTGCAAGATTTAATTGAACATGGCTGTAAGCATAATGAACTGTTTGATTTATTTCGTTTAACGAATTGAGAAAAATAATTTTAAATGCTAAATTGATGAATGAAAAAAAAACATCAAGAGAAAAGCTCTTTAATTCTTGTACTTGCTTCTGATGGAACGAATTGGCAAACTGAGAAAAGGAAATGTTCATTATATAATAATTTAAAAATGTACCTTTGTTTTTGATGTTTCAAAATGCTTGAAAGTGATTGAGACACTTGAATCTGAATTGCATTATTTTTTGGCTGGAAAAGTGATTTGTTATTTTGTATAAGATATTGCTCAAAGAATCTCATAAAAATGTTAGTTTATTAGTAATGACAAGCCTCCAATTTTTTTTTTACTGTCACTATGTGCATTTTTGGTTGATCAGTGCACCTTTTTATAGTGATATTTAAGCACATTTTTTTATTGTGTATCATTTTATTTGTTGAATGTTTTGTATTTTTGAAATTCATGGTTTGAAGAGATGAATTAATGATTTATTTGGATCATATTGTTTTTTAGTGTTTTCAAAATGATTTTGTTTTGGTGCGAAAAATTAGTTATTCATCTGTATTGATAGTATTTTATAGTCTCAACTGAATTCAATGAAAGCATGGTATGGAATGTGTTAATTAGTAAAATATTGCCCGAGCTGTTGATAAAATACTGGGACTCTTAACTGATAAGATTGTGTAATATGGACATCCATTATGTAACTGAAATTTTACAATGAGTGCTTTGATTAAGTGTAGTTGGCTCTCTTTGTAATCTCTTCATTAATATCTTTTCTAAATATAGGACCAATACTGTATCTTGTTTTTCAAATAATATAAAGTTTTGTACTTTGTTACAAAATCTACTCAGCTAAGGTATGCAGGTGAAGGAGCAAAGTCAGTCTTTTACCTCTGATGCTAACATCTTGTCAAGGTGCTCAAGGTTTTTGGACTAACAGAAGCTGTCAAATTACCCCTTTACCCTGAACCTTACTTCTGTAGCTAAAATGTCTGACCACCCCGAACTTCTTAAACAATTGGCTCTGGAGGTGATTGATGGAATTCCACTGGATGCAGCCAAGATCTATACTGATGGCAATAAGGGAGAAACAAATACTACTGGCTTTGGAATTGAACTACCTGGCCGCATCATCAAATTTCAGAGAAGAAATTCTGACCATGCTTCTGTCTTTAGAATGGAGCTAATAGCTATCATGTGTGTGGTCTTTCATTTATTAACAACATAAGAGATCTAGCTTTTTCTGAAATTTGGATATTGACAGACAGCCGATCATCCATCTAACATTTATTGAATTGGCCATCTATCGGCGACAGCACCAGCAGGAGTATTCTTCACCTTTTTCAACAGTTTTCGGATCTGCACACTATTGGTCTACATACTATAAAATACTTGTCAAGCCCTGTCCTCTTGTGTGGGTGGTGGAAGGAGAAGAAGGTAGATAATGAAGAGGTAGATAACAAAGAGATAGGTTCTTGAATCCCCCCTTCCACTCTCAGCAAAATCATACTATCACCTGAGTGGAGCTCAAAGCTATGGCTGACAAGCTGACTAGCCCCTTGCCACAATGAATTTCATGAGCCTTGATCTGGCACTGCCGATCAGGTGGCATTAGTAATAACAATATAGTATAAGGATCTCCATTTTTTTTCTTCCCCTGAAGTTGGAAATCTTCAACACTTTTAGTATTTAAAATCAAAATTTTTAGGATTTATCGCTTAAGTATTTTAAAATTTTCTTCAGGTAAACCATATTGTTTTGAGGAAATGGATATTTTTTAGACATCTAAACTGTTATTTGAATGAATTATTTTGATTAGTTATTCATGGCTTGATTAGTTATTTTGTTAACCAGGATCATGTTATTCATTAGTAGCTAAATTTGTGCTGACTTATTTTCAGCTATTTCTACTTAACAAAAACATGATCTAAACTGCCCAATATCGGTACACATTTTGTATAGTCCCAATTTCTTTAAATTTCTAGAATGTATGATGTATTTTTGTAAATTGTAACTTTGGCTTTTCTTTAAATTAATGAATTACATAATTAAAATGCATACCTAAGGTGTTAATATTTCCAGTTAATGTATGGTGAAATGTATTAAGGTATTTCTTGATGAGTTAGCAATTTTCTTGACTCTTTTTTTTTTTTTTTTTTTTTTTTTTTTGTGTTCATCAAACTATTGACATGTATAGATAGTTATTCACAAATAGTAAAATAGCATTCCAATCAAAATATCAAAGAGAACTATTAAATATTAGAACTTAAAAATTAGAAAATAAAAATAAAAGTATAAAAATATGGCTTCTATAAGAAAAGTTCCTTGGAAAGAGGGTAAATTCTCTTGATGACATCAAAGAACCCAGAGTCTCCTCGATACTAACAGATTTTTAATTTTTACCATAGAGAGTGTACTTCAGTTATTCTGTCTACCTATTTTTTAGAATGTAATCTCGTAAGAAGTTTGTATTTTAATCTTGGCCATTTTTTCTGTTTTATTTTAAACCTAAAAAAATGCCTAAATTCCTTGCCTGTTTTTTCTGCTTGCAGTAGAAGAAGTATTAGCCTTAGCAGAACTTGTTTAATAACATTTTATGAATTACTTTTTTAAGGCATTTAAGTGATTTAATTATTTTATTTAAAACAAACAATGTTACAGAACAAACATTGCTTATCATTAATATAACTTCAGTTAGTTTTGATAGCACAAGTATATATATTTTATAATGTTTGGTGTTAGACTTGTGAATGGGAACATTAGGAACATTTTAACTTGAATGTTATTCATGATTTTGCTTTGTTATTTATTAATTATATTGACGAAAGTACTTGTTCACATTTGTATGCCATTCAAAAGCATTGTATATATTTTTTGCTTATTTTCTTAAGTCTGGGAAATGATCAAGGTAACCCCAAAAATTAATTACTTCAAAAACATTTTGATCTGAAAAAGATAATAGAATTTTAGTTTAAAGATCACCCTGTTCCATCTGTTTATTACATTTGTATAGGCATGTGCATTAGCTTTATTAAGTGAAAATTGGTTTTTAAAGGTGAGAATGCAGTCTTTTCTTTAACAAAGTTATGAAAATTACTATGTTTCTTATAATATCTTGATTTTTTAAAAAATATATGATCCAATTGCTGTTATTAGCAGATTTATTCTGTTGCAAGCATTGAAATCAACTCAAAACCTCATTTTCTGATAGATGAACAGAATCAATGTGTAAATTTAATTCTTTTAAATGAACCATTGCTATTGACTGAGCTGGGAAATAACTAACTCTTGCCTCGTAGTTTTAAATTTAATTGATTGAGATGACATATGTAATATGAATAAAAAGTGCCAGATGAAATTGCTGATAGTATAATAAAAGGCTTTTTTCATCAAGTAATTCATTTTCCTGTTCTATAAATTAGATATAGTATTTTTTTATATCCAAAATCTACTTGGAATCTCTTGGTCTTTTTTAATGCAATTGAGGCGATAGTATTTTTTGAGGTGTTTGAATTGATAGTTTTGTTTGAAACTCTGATTTATTCAAGGTATGTGTTTCATTCGAGGTGTAGTTCTCGTCCGAGTAAATGCTTTCACTTGTACTACCTAGTGACAAACTCATTTTTTCTCTTAAAATAAGTATTTTTAACATTTAGCTTAACAGCACATGTGGGGATAGTTTTTTTTTTTTACAAAAAACTGATCTGTGTTTGTGTTTCTCACAGAAGTACAATTAAATACATAAATTTATACACACACAGATAAGATTATTATAGTCTAATACAAAAACATTTTCTGAAATTTATCTGAAAAAGAAATTTTGTAGTTTACTTAACTGTAAAACAAAAAATTGAAAAACCAAGTTTCTCAAAAAATGGATTTAAAAATTTTAATGTAATATGAAAAATTTTCTGATTGCATATTTTAAAATTACAAAAAAAAAAAAAAAAAAAAAAAAAAATGCTTGGTATGATGGTTAATATATAGTATACTAGCTTTTACCCGCGGCTTCGCTTGCATTTAAGTCATTAAATAAGTATCGGTACAATAGAAATGAATCAATATGATAACTATTTTATATCTTGACTGGAATTATCAATTTTTAAAAATTACGCCATACAATGAAGTTTCAAAAACTTAAAATATGCTTTATTGAATAACAGCAACAAATGTGAAAATATATTTCACTGCAACAAAAATAAATAATTTTGAATTATTACAATTTATAAAGATAAAATGCAGAGTATTAATCTAGGATATTTTTGTAGACTATATTATATATGTGTAAATTCCGGGCATTAGACACTCGCGAACAGGCTACGTATAGTTGACCATGAGAGAAGCATCGCTTTTCTAAATACACTCCCGCTACCTGTAATGTCTACCCTTGTGCTTTGTTTATAGTTACAGCAAAGCTAAGCTTGACGGGAAACTGAACCCTTTTGAATTGGACTCAAAATCGGAAGTGCCAAGGCCCTAAACATTCTTAAAGTATTGGCAAATACTCGCTGGGGAGCAGACCGAACATCCTTGCTTCGCCTCTACAGAGCTCTGATTAGATCAAAACTAGACTATGGATCTGTGGTCTACAGTTCTGCGTGCAAATCTCTTTTGAAGATCTTGGATCCAGTACATCAAGCCCCGAGACTCTGTCTGGGAGCCTTCCGTACATCACCGGTTGAGTCCCTCTATGCTGAAGCCTACGAACCCCCATTAGATTTGCGGAGGAAGTATTTGTTTGAACTATGTTATGAAGATCCAGTCGATATATAAAAGCAAATACTGCATACTCCTATTTATTCAATTTTAGCCTTTATGATTTTAACAGTCATCGTTCATCCCTAACTTACTCGCAACCTTTTCACTTTAGAATTAGAGACCTCATTAATGACTTAAATCTGAACATTGGAAGAATCGCTCTGTGCAATATTTCTGAGGTGCCCCCTTTATCCTAAGGCAGATTTCACCCTGTCATGCTACTCAAAAGCATGCACTCCTGAGAGTACATCCCCTCAGGGTCTCACCTTCTTTAGGTGAGTACGGGTTTCACGCTCCCGAGGTACCCTAGTGACCTTTTCCTTTTCCCTAGGGGTTTACTGTCTTTGGTAAACACGGGCTTCACGAACCCGGGGAACCCTAGTGATCCTTCTCTATTTTCGGCCCTCTTTCTTGTCATTCAAATTTCCCTTTTATTCTTTTCCCGTCCAGAACACAGACAATTATTTCGAAATACATATGCGAATAATTAATTGATTTGTTTTAATTAAATTTCTCATTAACATTTTTGTATACATTTTGCATTGCGTTAATTTAGTTTAATCCTTTCGTGATTTTTTCGATCATTTATTTTGGTACTTGTATTCTTCTTGGATTTCTTTAAATGTTTTGATTATTTTAGTTTATTTTTAACTAACAACGTTGGTTTTCCGACCCGCATGTTTGCCGTGTGCGGCGTCCCGTAAGGAGGAAAATGGTGTCCTGGGATTACCTTTGGCCCACGCTTCGCTGTAGACGGGAGGCAGGAGGGAGCCCGCTCCTGTCAATCGGCTGGTGGTACCTCTCGTCGGTGTCCCCGAAGAGACAACGCTGTAGGGTTAGTGCTGCAGATAAGGGGTGTCGGGTTTATCCGTTGGATCCTCACCCTGATGCTGTAGCATTATATTCTGGGTGTACTTCAGGTAAGCGCCGTGCCTGGTTTTTTTCCTGATGACCGGCCCACTGCCTTCCTTTTTGGTCTCCGTGGTGGTTGGAGGCACGCCAGGATGAAGTTTTTTACGCGTATTTATGGATCCAATGCTTCTCTGCCCGGGTAAAAGGCCTTGTTTTACCCAACCTCAACATTGACAAAATTGCGATTAATACAAGATTTTTATTGATATCGTTAAATAAGAATGAAATGTCCAGTACATTACCTTTTGCTTTTGCATAAAGCTTTCATAGGCATAGGTGGTGAACCAAAATCAGTTAAAAAAGTTACGATCTGGTGATCTTATTGAAACTAGTTCTGCAGTTCAAACTAAATCATTTCTACTTACCAAATCTTTCCTCGGCTCTCCTGCAAATATAACTCCACATAAATCACTGAATTCGTCTCGCGATGTTATTTCTGAACCTGACCTTTTGACCACCTCTGAAGCGGAAATCCTTGAGGGATTCTCCAATCAGGGGGTCATTCAGGTCAGAAGAATAACAATAAAAAAGGATACAGCTATTATACCGACTAAACACTTAATTTTAACTTTTAGCAGCCCCACACTACCTCAAACAATAAAAGCTGGTTATTTAAACTAAAATCCGTCCATGCATTATCATTGAAGACGGTTTTAAATAATTTGTATTTTAATTTTTTTTAAAGTGTAGTGTCATGATTTTTATATATTTTATAAAACATTTTAAGTTTCTTAACAAATGTTTGGCGCAGCATAGCCAAAATTGGCTCTTGTGCCATTAAACCCCACACTCACTCATTCACCCGTCCATACATTCGGACACTCTCAAACTGCCTGCAGAGGACAATTGACGTGCTCTAGATGTGCATCTGTTGGACATGCTTCCACAGATTGCAGTCTAGAGCCTAAATGTATTAACTGTTCTCAACCCCACACTGCTGATTCAAAACTTTTAGTCCAAACCTATGCCAAGGCTGCAAAACCCTCAATAGTAAACAATTCCACCCAAACAGATGAAAACATCACAAAAATAAAATGCCCGCCATTAAATTTACTCCAACCGCTTTCATCCCTCCCTAAACAGAATAAATTAATATCCACTCCTGTTATTTCCACATCATCTTCATCAACCCAAGCAGAACTACTTCCTTCCACATCTTCCAAAGCAGCTACAGTTTTACAGCCCACCTATTCCTATGTCCAGTGTCGTACTTTCTAATATGTTCACCCCAATTGAATCTTCCTCAATTGTATCCACTTCCTTATCCAACGATATTCCACCCCCTTCTACATCGAATACTGAACGGGATTCCAAATTAAAATCAAAAACACGTAGGTAATAAAGAAATTTTGTTTAATACGGTCGTGGATATTCTATGTTGTTTAGACTGTATTGTAAATTGCGTATGTCGCAATACTGTTTCATTCATTAATGTGTTTTTATAGTCTTCACATGCGTTATATTTTTTAAGCAACTTTTTTTAATTCCCACAATTTATACATATGGAGTTTTGCTAATTCTAGCACACAAAATCCGATATATATTGGTTTATCGAGAACAAGATTGATTCTTTTCATTTTGAAAACAGCAAAGTTTTTATTAATACCTTCAAAATATTCAAGTAATGGGTTTGCTAAATGCTTGCGACATTCTGCATTTGTGAGAGCAGCTTTCATATCTATTCTTTTCCTAACATTTTGGCATGTTTTTCCAAAGAAGGCATTATTTAATTTTTTAAAAAAATACTTTTCAAATTCACTGTTTGCTTGTTGACGTTTTTCATTATTAAAATTAATATATTTTCGTAACCAGTCCGATTGAGAAAAAGACAAAATTCGATGAAATTTTTTTAATGTCATTCCATGTTTTAAAAAATACTTTAAATTTCTGTAATGTAAAATATAATGATTTTTTTCATAAAAATTTGGAATTAGTTTTCTACTTTTTGTAAAAGGAATGCTTCGATTTTTCAAAAGATGTTTCTGATAATCAGATAACATTTTTGTATTTAAGGATAAGTGTTCAGGAGCAAGGGGAAAGTCATGGAAATCCTGAACCGATTCGTCATGCATTAAATCTACTAATAAATAACCTGTGGAGGAAAATCGTGAAATGGTCATAACATTAAAATTATCTATTTCCTCGGGTAAGAGCCAGCGAAAATCACCCTTTGGTAAATATTCAGACATACAAAATCCATACAGAATATTAACATCTAAACTCACAATGTAATTGGGAGGTTCACTTGGATTACAACAAGATAGATACGGATTATATTAGCATGAGCATATCGTTGTCCGAGGAAACATATCCCTCCCCGCATTTGAATTTCTATCCAAACATAATCTTCAGCGTTCGATAGCAACTCTAATTCCTGACACGTAAATTTTAAACCTGCATGTCATGTCAAATCAGCGATAGTCAAGAAATGAACAGGATCTAGTTCATAAAATTTCATGCTTGTTTGTCTAAACGATTGGAACACTTCTGCCAATATGATTGTATCTGTATTTTGGTACAATTCAAGATAATCTTGAAAGTTTTGGCATCGAAATTTTCGGTAAACATTTAAAGCATGGTTATACTCTTTCTTTGTTATATTTGTGTTAGTTAACTTATTAAAAAAGGCTTTTCGAGGAGGAAATTCCTTTTGGTTGAGGATATTTTTGGATGAAAAATAACTGTACGGAAAATATCCCTTTTGCTTCAATAAGTCTTTATGTTTTTTACCTTGGAAAAATGAGTTAAAAATCTCAAACTGATGCCCCGATGCTTTTAAAATCTCAACTAAAGAAGATAAGGAAGAATCTAAAAATATATAGGAATCAATAAATGTTATGTAATTGTCCAATGTGAAACTTGTAAATTTTTGTGTATTTGTAGGAATTATTTTTATTTGCTGAATAAATTCCAGAGACATTTTTTCTAAAATTAAATGGGTGTCGTATCCCTTTAAGTTATGGATTACTACAGCAATGAAATTACTTTTTTTAAAGTTCAGATTGCAAATGTTATGGCAGAAACCACGAAAGAAACCTAAAACATGACAATGATCTCGTACAATTTTATCATCAGGTTGAAACTGAACTTTACAAATATAATATACAGTCGGTATTTCTTAAGATATGCCTCCTATCATTGGTTGGTTGATTGATAGTTTTTTGTATAATTTTTTAGCTAATCTTTTGACTGTATTTAAAAAAAACTTGCACAGGATTATTTCTGCAGTAAAATTTATGATATATAATTTTATTTTTAATGTTTATCGCGATAATAGAGAAACTAATAGCCTCATGACGTTCTATGTCAGCTGAAAAACTTTGGAAATTATTCGGTAAAACAGTGCTGACATTTTTTGTCAAACATTCAAAATCAGCATATATTACAAATGGGTGATAAAGCATTTTTTGAATGCTCGTAAATTTTAAAGTTGTGATTTTAGGAGGAGATAGTTTTTGAGGACAATTTTCACAACAAATTCGAGAATGCTCAGTAAAGGTCTTTTTCCTTTGAAATCCAATCAAACATCGAATGCAAAAATGATATATATATGGATTCCCTTTCTTTTATTTAAAAATTTATTTAAGTTTCTAATGAGGAAAAAATGCTTTTTGTAAAGCAATAGATTGATTTCAGAAAATGATTCTCTGTTACTGATGTATACAGGGAAAACTTCTTTTTGTAACTGAAAATATTTATCTTTAATTTGTTTACTTTTTCAAACTTTTTGATATCAGAAAGTTTCGTAGGTTAAATATTTTAGCTTTTTCTTATAACTGCTTGGAACGTTTGGATTTTTTTTTTGTTGGAAACAAATGAGCTAGACAACTATAAATGAAACATTTATTATCACTGCATTTTATGTTTAGAATGGGGTCCGTTTTTTCTTCAAGAAATGAGGTAATTTTATATTTCCACAGCCTCCTCGTGGTTCTCTGTACATGCCAATATTTACATCTACAAAATTAATTTTGTTTAAAACCCAACCGCTACCGTTTTTGAGGAAAGTTTCTAGTGAACTGTGAACACTCTTTTTAAACAACATTTTATTTTATTTTTAATTTGAGAATTACATATTACCCGCTCTGCAAACGAGCAGAAATATGCGTTTTGTAGTAAATGTTCTGGGTGAGTGTCTTTTATAAGTTCTACGTTTAAACATATCAAGAGACGAAATGGTATGCTTTGCTGTAATAAAAGAAAAAAAAGTATCATCTCTTATATCTTCATATAAAGAATACGGATCTGTGTGTTGGAATGTGTCTATAGGCTGAAATATAATTTCTAAAACTAGAAGGAAGTCTTTGAAACATTTTAAAAAGGGAAGAAACGTCAGCTTAGTTTTTTTTTAAACAAATGTTTCGTTTCAAAAAAGTTAATTTCTCTTTACATGCTCGTTGAAAACACTGATTGCTTTTTTTAAGGCTCCAAGCTGCTCTATGTTAATGTTGAATCTATTCTTTACATCATCTCCATCGTTTTTCTGGAGAGATATGTAATGTGCCTTCCTGTACTCCTTGATACTGATTGTAACGCGCCTTTTCCTAGGTAAGCGCTTATCGGGGGGATTATTTTTTTCTCCTCGGTTGGATCTGAGAAATTGTAGTCAGTTCGCGGTTTTTGGCTGGATTCTTCTTTTTTCTCGACCTTCGCTTTCCTTTTTTCTATAAGAAAAGCCTTTGTTTTACTGCTAAATAACAACTTAACTCTAAATTGACTTATAAAAAAATGTAATTTAATTTACTGTTGCTATATTTTTCTTTCGGAGGAGGAGGAGAAAAGAGCTGCTCACCATCAGATTCACTATCTATTAAGCCTATTGGTGAGAGCGAAAAACTTAGCATTATTTTCTTAAAAATGTTTTAGCATTATTTTCTTAAAAATTTATATTAAGCGTGCAAAGCATTCCAAAAAAATAATAAAATGCAAACACTTACTGACACTCGCCTTTTGACTCTCCATGTTGAGCTTGTAGGGCTTGAAACGCACGTCTCAGGAAGAAGAGAAAATAATTTCAAGATCATCAGGCAGACTGAAACTTTAACACGCACACGATTGTCTGGAAGAGCAGAAGATGAATACTTCAATAAGATCGTTAGTATTTATACGCAGGGTTACATAACTAGTATTTATACCCCCGATTATATAAGTGTTATTGAAACAATACGTGACTCCCCCATTGCGTAAGACAAAATGACGAAGGAAAGAAAAATAACACAGACACAATTGGCGTTATTTAAATAAGATATTTATTTAGGGATAATTTAAAAATTACATTAAGAGTTACATTCAGTTTCTTTGCGTTGTTTTTACATGTAAAACTCCAAATCAATATTGAAGTCTGAAACTGCAACAATCAATTCCGTTTACTTAAAATATAATACAATGAATGAATACAAATATTTTGCATGATATTACAATTATATACAGAGTTAAAACGTTACTCAGCTTCTTGATACAATCAGTATGCATTAACTTTGAAGTTGTTACCAATCACCAAATCCATTGTAGATCTTTTGAATCATGAGTAACTGATTTGCCGATGTTCGTGTTGTATTACGCTTTGCAACCAAATGTCTGTAGGTGGTTAATAGCAGAGCCGTTATGGAGTTCTCTGACTACACTGGTGTGCAAAAATTAAGGACAAGACGGTTTTTTCAATATAACTTTGTACAAAAGCCTTCCAAATCAACACATTTAATACCGTAAGATCCCCAATACGTAAGGACATGTGTAATGTAAGCAACACTTACTAAAAGAGAAATCAGAGGGATGAAAGGAAGCTTTATTGAAAAAGTAGCATGGAGCGCAATGCGACTGAAGGTCGAAACATCCCTGTGATGGGTGTCCAGCAAGAAACATCCGGTCTTTAGTAGGGGATATGATTTCCCCTGACTGCTAGGCAGGTTTCACAGCGTCTGCCCATGCTGAGAATGAGGGTGTCAATGAGTTGTTGAGGCATTGCTGCCCATTCGTCTTGCAGCGCCAATCGAAGCTCCCGAATCGTTACTGGTGGTAAGGTACGAGCTGCCAAGCGTATGCCTAGAAAATCCCATACATGTTCGATGGGATTGAGATCCGGAGATCGTGCCGGCCAATCCATACGTTCAATATCCTCACTCTCTAAGAGCTCTTCGGCAGCTACTGTGCGATGACATGGTGCATTGTCGTCCATGAAAAGGAACTGCAGACCCATAGCGCCTCTAAAAAGACGCACATATGGAAGAAGAATCTCGTTACAATAACGGGTCTCGTTGACTGAACCTGCGTCGAAGATGTGAAGGTCTGTACGACTACCAAGCATGATGCCTCCCCAAACGAGAACACCGCGACCTCCATACCTGTCCCTTTCAATGATGTTCGAGGGATGATTGCGGCTTCCCCGCTCTCTCCAGATGAGTATGCGATGAGAATCTCTACTCAAACTGAATCTGCTCTCATCTGTAAAGAGTACTCGTCCCCATTCATTGTCTCTCCAATTCCGGTGAGAATGCCTTCTCCGATGGGCCGGCGTTAAAGGTACACACCGTACAGGGCGTAGTGCAAACAGACCACCACCTTACAATCTTCTAGCCACGGTAAAACGCGATATCGGTCGTCCAGTCGCCTGTGTCGTGTGTCTAGCGATTTCTCCCGCTGTCTGCCGCCTGTTTCTTTTGGCCTGTAATACAATGTACCGGTCATCTGCGGGTGTGGTTCCTCGTGGACGACCACTACTGAACCCCCGGGTAGCTGTTCCTGTAGTTTGGAGAGAATTTCAAAGTCGTGAAACGATGCTGTGAGCATTTCCGAACTCTGCAGCCACACTTGTCACACTGCAGCCTTCCTCCAACTTCCTAATGATTCGACCTCGGGTAAAAGCATTCAGATGTCGTCTAACAGATGGATTATTCGCCATTTCTCGCTGAGGCAGCAACTCGGTGTGATTTTAACTGCTATACGGCGTGCAATCTCTTTGCCAGAAATACTGATCTTACACCGACAACATGCTTTATGCTACTCAGACACTCCCCCATTACGTCTACCTGCATATCTGCGCATGTGCTACCGTACATCACCTTACTTAATCTCCTGATTGGTCTTTCTGTCCGCTCTGCCTCTTCGTTCAGCTGATATGCTAATTTTTCGACTTTGTCCTTAATTTTTGCACACCAGTGTAATTTGTGAAATCGACAAGAATCTAGCTGCAACAATGCATTATAATAAAACATTTTGTTATTCTTACAGTTTATATTTTAAAAAGCTTTTTTTTTTGTTTTTTA
The DNA here is from genome assembly GCA_019973935.1 of Trichonephila clavipes. Taxonomy (NCBI): domain Eukaryota; kingdom Metazoa; phylum Arthropoda; class Arachnida; order Araneae; family Nephilidae; genus Trichonephila; species Trichonephila clavipes. The sequence continues at coordinate 73,372 of BMAU01021289.1, read as the reverse complement.
ATTGTTTTGGCAAATGGATATTGACACACCCGCCTCGATTTCCTCGATAATTTCCGATATGAGTATCTATATGCTGATTTTTTTTTATAAAATGGCATCTACCTTTTTTTATAAAATTTTTGAAAAAGTGTTGTCGTTAGATTTAAAAATTTGATATCTTGGAAAGTATTTTTTCTGCTGTAGAAAAGGGAAATAGAAGACTTGTGTAACCCTTCTTCGTCGTTTGTTTTACGTTTAAAAATTACATTTGAACACTATTAAACGTAATCTTAAGGACACTGAACTATATTAATTACATAAAAAATATGTTATCTGGAATTTCGATGCAATACACATGGGTTTCCCTCATCTACTATGGTTCGATAGCTACGCATGTAGCCTTTAAATGCAGATCTTATGACATTAAGCTGCGTTGTTGATACATTAAATAATAATTTAACTCGAAATCAATGAAGAAATTTTTTAATGCTTACTTTACACTCGTATTCATGCTGTTTTAGATTCTTTAATTTTATATTAGGCTCTGAGAAAGAGCACCGATTGCGCTTTCAACCTTGTACATTTTTTACATAAACTCCTGTTTGTGAAAATTGCAACACCATGAAGGAAACATCATAGTCGAATGAAATTTAATATACAGTTGAGTGGTAATGGTACAAATAAATGATTACATTTTCAAACCAAACAAACAATTAAAAGAGATAGAAATTAGTATTTTGTGTGGTCTACACGCGCCGCAATAAGAGCTGCTATACGACGCGGCATGGAGTTAAATAAATTTTGAATATCTGCCTGCGGAAGAGTATTCCATATTGTTTGCATGCGCAACCAAAGTTCGTCTGTCGAAGCAACAGGACGAAGATCACGAGCGAGACGCCGCCCAACGATATCCCACACATGTTCAATCGGTGACATATCCGGCGAATACGCAGACCAAGGAAGAAGCTGTACCTGCTGCGAATCAAGATAGGATTTGTGGACGGGAATTATCCTGCTGGAATACAGGCCCTGGCAATCCTTGCAGGAAAGGAATAGCTTGGGGCTGTAAAACTTCGTTTATGTATCGGGTACTGTTCAAATTACCCACAATTCGTAGCAATTGTGATCGTCCATGATATGCTATGGCACCCCAGACCATAACTCCGGGTGTTCGTCTACTGTGGCGTTCGATAATGCACTCTGGAATGTGCCGTTCACCGGCATAGCGCCTGACATGAATTCGGCCATCATGGTGCCACAAATTGAAGCGGGATTCGTCAGAAAAGACGACCTACTGCCAATCAGCACGCCAGCTCCTATGCACATTGGCTCCGGCGATGGTTTTGCGTGAGAGGAATCCTGTATAAAGGAATCCTTGCGCGCAGCCCACGCTGCAGCAGATGTCTCCGAATTGATGAAGTACACAATGAAACACCTGTAGCTGTTGGCCATTGTGCTGCCAATTGTTTAGAAGAACCTGTGCGTTCCGTCTTAGCAATTCGAACCAGGCGTCTGTCATCGTGAGTTTACGTCACATTTCGGGGTCCACTCCTGGATTTCAGAGCGGTCAGACCCTCGTCCGTCCACTGCTTCGAAACTCGCATGATTGTGCTGCTGTTACGCTGCACACGAGCGGCTACTGCACGATAAGACAATCCACAGCTTCACGAAGGCCGACGATTCTGCCCCGTTCAAACTCCGAAATTTGCTCAAATTTCGCTCCCTTTCGCCGACGAGGCATAATAAAGATTCAGTTAACGTTTACACTAGCATATAACCACCAATAATCATACACGCCTCGTTACAGCCGTCTATTTATATTCGGTTGGATCCGCCCTTCAGAGGGCGCTGCTCAGCATACGCATGCGCTACCGGTCTGCAATTCTAATCATTTGCATATCATGCCCTACTTTACACATTTCCTGAAAATTTCAGCTCACTCGCGTAGGTCCTTCGTGGTGTTGCAATTTTCACAAACAGGAGTTTATTTTTATTTGATAGAAGCAGGCTTATTATAATCTTGATTTTGTGGGTTGGTCTTTGACATAATCTTGCAGTGCTTCCATAGCTTTTGCTAGAAATGGAATCTAATCCAATGCGAAATTGAATTCGAAAAAAAAAAAATTTTTTTCCTACAAAGAGAACAGAACAGAAAAGAATGGAAAACGTGCGTGTACCCTCTGTGGTTGAAATGTAGACGATTATCTGCAGCTGTAGACGTATATACTGGTTATTTGCTACTGATTTGACTTTTTGATTCAGCTGTATATATGAGTGTTATACCTATATTGCAAGCAAGCTTATTACTCATTTCAGGTAATTGGAACGTGGAAATCCTACAAATTATGAATCAGACCAGTTGAGCTTAAAATATACAAAATACTTTAAAAAATATACGTACGTTCAGTTTTTGCTCTTCGTTCCTGTGGCTCTGGTGACGACCTGTCCCGATGTTCTCTTCGTCGTTCCCTTGATTCTGGTGACGACCTGTCCTGATGTTCTCTTCGTCGTTCCCGTCGGCGGGACCTTGTAGCTGTGAGCTGGAGGAGCTGTGTGCGGGACCTCGAAGCTGTGAGCAGCTGGGCTGCTACGTTGTGTGGCTGTGCCGTGGGTAGTCCAGTGCTTATATTTTTATTTAAAACCATTTCGTCCCCTATAGGACTTATCAGGTGGGGTGTTTATACCTGGAGGTTAGTGTCATTTTAAATGACTTTTAAGTACAAAAGAATCAAAAATACAATATAGGCACAAGTTATAATGTAGAACATCAGTCCAGCTCGTACAATCAGGATCTGGATATGGTCATCTGAAATTAAATAATGAGTCCTTTATCAGCAGATCCAGCTACAATAGGAACGAAGTTTGATCCTGAACATTGATGTTCAGCATCTACATCTGTAGAGGCAGAAGCACAATTATAGATGTCCCAAGATGAATAATTAGAATTATGTAAGAAAATGGGATAATTATAGCAGTCATTTAGATCACATTCTACAGTACTTGTATATTGTATGTCAACTTTGTAGCATAATTTAACTAATTCTCCTTTTATGTCATACATTATTGGGGGTCTTATTAAACATGAAGGAGCTGGTCTTGTAGGATTTTCTACACATGACTGTTTAATCTTCTATAATTAGTAGCACTTAATCCATCGAAACCGATACCTCCATCCCATCTACCTAACGGATTGGCTGCCCAATAGGGATTATTTGATGCATCACTATTGTTTGGGTATAAACCTGATCTCCATTGTAATTCGTGTGGTTGAAATGTGTGTTCGAAAGAAAAAATTCCATTTGGTGGTATATTTTCAAATTCGTTGCTGTATTCAAGTGCAATAGGAGGCACAATACCTCCAGTGTAGTAATACATGAATGAGGTATCATTCCAATGGGGTAAAAAACTAGCAGCTTTCCATGTAATTTTACATAAGGTAGTATCCTTTTGGTTCCCTATTGGTATATTCATGTCGTTATTAGGTAGTCTTAAATTATCACTGACAGGTAAAATGTAACCTTTATCTATGAATGTTTGACAAGGTGGGAATGTACCGAATGACACTTTAGGACCAACTGCACCACCTGTCGAAGTAATATCGTTAATAAAACCAATCATGTTTGTCAATTTAAATCCAACAGTTAGACATCTCCATCTCTTGGATAATGTGTTTATTATTTGCCAATCTCTTTGTTTTTAAAGAACATATGTGCATGTAAGGAATTTCATGCATTCCTGTTTTAAAATCGTCTTGTAGTGTTTTAGGTATAACATTGTATTCATCAATAGAAATATAATGAGTAAGTTTTAGAAAACTTAAAAATTTGCGTACCTGTGTGCAGGTTTGTCAACGGAACTGTGATTTCTGGTTGAGTCCCTCCAGTAGAGACGGGGATTCCTTTTTTTGCAGGGTCTGCTCTTGAAGATTTAGGTTGAGGGGGCATTTCTCTTCCGAGTTCGACGTCTCTTGAGAGATCCTTCTTGATATGCTTTTGGGCAGGTCCTGCTTGCTCGTAAGGATTAATCTTTTGTGGTGTGTGTGGTCTTTTGACGGGCTGGGGCTTCTGAGGAGGAGTCTCTTGAGGGATTTTGTTCGGTTCACTGGGGTCTCCTTCCCCAGGCTGGTACTGTGACCCAGGTAGTCCTCTGAGGTTACCTTTGGCCGCGATAAGTCCGGAGAAGAAGTTTCCGAGCCAACTGACTTTTGGCGCAGCCTCGTTAAACCTTCTGTCAGCTTCTTTGGCGCCCAAGGTACTGACTTCGATGTCGTGTTTACGACAAAGTCGGTCGAGTTCGTTGACGGGTCCTCCGGCCTGATCTTGTTTTGCAACGTCAGTACCCGGACCACAGTATCTGTACCCTGGGACGTGCATTCATCATCTGAAGAATCTGAAAAATAGACTGGGGGGCAGGTTTTTGCGTATCTTATTAAGAGAAGTCCTAGCCACCTTGGGTGAAGATCACGAGTCACCTGTTTGAGAAAAGGACATGGTTTGAGATTTTTATAATATTTTAATGTTCTTGCAAGGATAGCCTTCTCTGTTGAAGGACATTGAATCCAGACTGGCATGTTTGTTGTAATCATGCATGGGGTGGGTCTGAGGTATTCGTCACCTTTACCCTTGACTTTGACGAAGGTACCTGTTCCTTCGAGTATATTGTTTTCAATTCTTCTATGCATCTATTGTCAAAAAAAGGTTCATTAATTAATATCATTCTTTTGTTGACGGAATCCTGCCACATGAAACCATACCCAGATACCCAGATACGGCCGTGCTGACGTCTCCGTAAAAAATGCATGCCTTAGTGAGTGATTTAGCTATATATGTTTTGCCAGAGTTAGGCTCACCTTCTAATATAACTGTTTTTAACTTCCTATGCTTTTGGTCCATTAAGTCTCGAATTGGTCCATCGGTTCAATTAACTGTCCCATAGGTCTTGGTGACTCCTCCATTGGTCCTGGTGACTGCTCTGGTTGTTCTAACAGGTAATCTTTTTTTGAATAAATAATATCGATAACGAGGTTTTCGTTATCGCATATTTGATCGAAAGTAGCATTCAAAAGAGAGGGATTTGAATATCAATATTTGAAGGCTTGTTAAAACGAAGGATGCGTTCACTCAAAAAGAGTTTAACACTTTTTATAATGTCCAAATTACTGCGAATTTGGTTTCTCGAGTATATGATCAATCCTTTGTCATCTACTTCCTCCATCATTTTAGGTATAGCTCTTTTCTGCCGTTTATAAAATTTATATGCATTGTTTTTAAATTTGAATGCATGTAAGGTATTTTTTAATAAATTTTCTTCGACATTTTTAGCAATTTTTTATAAATTGATTATATAAATCATTATTCAGAGCTTTTGCCAATAGATCGAAATTTTTAAATTTTTCATTCAATTCGTTTTTAAAACGATTTATCATCTCGCTGTCTACTTTAGTTTTATCAGTCTGGGTAGAAGCTTCATTATTGGGTTGTTTTAAAGAATATTTCTATTTCTAGATAAATTACAGGCATTATATGATTGATAATACAGTTTTTAAATTGGAAATAACTGATTTTTTGTGGGCCTAACTAAAAACGTATTTAAAGCTTGTTCGCTAATAAGTTCAGTTTCAGGAAACACATAACCGGAATTGCTCAATTCGTTCCATTTTTTAATTTCGTTACTTTTTAACATTTTTGAAGTGATAACTACATTTGTAATCAAACAAAGAAATTATTTTTTTTATTTCGAACCAAGCCACTTTATCACTATTAGTATGCACATCGACACTAACATATCTCTCTTCGTCATTGAAAACTATTATATGTCCATTGAAAGGGGTTAGGGTTAACATACAATTATCTTTAGCTTGTATTACAAGGTTAATAAGTTTAACGTTTTCCAAAAGCCAATTTTGAAATGCAACATTTTCTTTCGAAATTAGATGTATTCCATCCAAATTGATAAATTCTTCTTGCGGTTTAAAGGCTTTAAAATGGGGAACACCAATATTGTGACATAATTCTATTTATTTCCTGATATAATATTCGGATAAAACTCCAAAATTTTTTTTATAAAATAAACAGGTAGCCATATATTTTCTAATTTCTAATACTTACGTACGTATGTCCTACAACCTATTGCTAAACCTGGACTCGTTGGAAAACATCACACAAGACTACTGTTGTGGTGTCCACAATGCATGCTCCCTACTCCAGGTTAATCGCAGGCGACAGTGAGTTGCGGTAAGTTGAACACATCTGACAGGCCTACGAACGTATAGACCAATGTGCCCTAAGCGTTTGTACACGATCTGCCTTGAAACTGTCGTACCGTTAGCTGAAGAGAGCTGACGAGACAGGTCTGATACTGTGCTCTGTCTGTTTCTTTTGGTAGTAACTGCCAAATATATATATATATATACTGGTCCTCATTCGGCGTTGTAACTCGGGGACAACCTGTGCTGTAACATCTACTCACATTACCATCATCTTGGAATCGTTGCCAAAGCCTGGAGATGACACTCTGGGCGATTCCAAGTTCCTCGGATACTTCCAGCTGAGTACGTCCACATTCCAGTCGTCCAGTAATTCTACCACGTAAAAAATCATCCAAATGCTTCCTTTGTGTCATAACTATGCAGTTATTGCACTGAAAGGCTTTTAAAGCGCTTGTGAACAATTTTACTTCTTTGCCACCATTCCTTATATACACTCATGTCCAAAATAATGTTTACATGCATAAATTCACATATTTCTCAGAGACTATGACTTATAATTTAATGAATTTTCGTGGAATGATACATAACATTATGACACATAAATGCAAAAGAAAAAATTGAAGATTACCACATGTAGCATGAAACAATAAAAATGGTAATAAAGTGTGACAAAGAGAGTTAAGAAAAAAAGGAATGATTCAGAAAAAGAATTAAGTCTTACGAATTTAATATGGAATATGATCTCCCCTGACTCGTACACACATATCACAATGTGTTTTAAGGCTGGAAATAACGTTGTTAATCACAGTCTGGGGAATTAAACTCTACTCTTCCAGCAATGCAGTCTTCAGGCCATTTACATCTCTAGGAGGAGGATGTCTACGTGCAATGGCTCTTCCAAGGTAGTCCCATAAGTTCTCTATTGGGTTAAGGTCAGGAGAGTTTGCTGGCCAAGGTATTCGCTTAATGTCTTCACTTTCAAGGAATTCATCAACGAGGTTTGCTCGATGTGGACGAGCATTATCATCCATAAATAAAAAGTCACGTCCATATGCACCCCTGAAAAGTCTTACATAAGGATCTAAGACCTCATCCCGATATATCTGGTCTGTCACAGATCCGCTTCTGAACACGTGTAGAGGCGTACGTTCATCGATCATTATTCCCCCCATACCATCACACCTCCACTACCGAAACGGTCACGTTCCACAATGTTCGAGGGATCATTTCGTGTTCCTGACTCCCTCCAGATGTAAACACGTTTAGAATCACCTGTTAAACTAAACCGCGACTTATCAGTAAAGAGAACATGGGACCATTGATGTTCAGTCCAGTTTTGATGTTCTTTACACCAATTAAAGCGATCCCTCTTTTTCTGTGAAGACAGTAAAACATATACCCTTGGCTTTCTGGCATAAAGGCCTTTTTCGTTAAGCCTTCTGTATATTGTTTGCCGTGATGCAACAGCTCCAGTGGCGGCTGCAAGCAGTTGTCATTGGTTTCCGACCTTGTCCAGGCCTCCTTACAACTGTTCCATCATTTTGAAACTGTTTCCATAGCTTAGAGACTGTCTGTCTTGAAATATTCAGACATGTGGCTGTTTCCGTGATTGACTGCCCTGCTTCTAAACGGCCGATAATTCGCCACTTTACAGATTCTTCCAAATGATACCTCGAAGCCATAACAAACCACGTTGAGTCCCTACACACTGAAATCAAACGCTATGTTGCAGAAATTCACTCAAATATTCAGTTTGCGCAAAAAGCGCTTGATTTTTTCACCCTTGGATGACGTAACGCCTAGATTTGCATATCACAAACCGTTTGATTACTTTTGATTGGATAATGTAATTAGGCTTGGTTTTCACACATTCCCTGCAAATACGGATCACATTGATTGGATATTTCATTGAATATCATCATTTTTGGGTATGTAAAGATAATTTTGGACATGAGTGTACTTCTCTCTTTCACTCTCGTCATTGTGACGTACTATCCGCGCCAGTTGTGTGTGATAATTCTACAGGTGAAATTTTTATTTTAAGAGTTCAGTATCTGTGTGATTCTGAATTATTCTTAATTTATGGACGTAGTGTATAATGTACAGGATCGAGATTTTTTGAAATTAAGTAAACACGCCTGCTAATTAAAGAGCATCGGTATATTGATGTAACTGTAAATATTCTTCGAAGGTGGTACATTTAAATGTATCGTAAAACAATCGAGCATGTGAGTTGTCATCATTGCTAATGTGAGATTGTGTGTGGGTAAGAATATTAAAAAAAATGCTCTTTCAATGGAAAAGTTGTTGAGTTTAGTTTCGATAAATCGTCTAAAAAGGAAAAGGAACCCTCCCCCTCCTCATGTTTTAACAAATAACTCTTTTCTTCACCAGCAAAAAACGTATCAAAAATTTGCAACGTATGGATAGACTTTATTTAAATATTAACCAATGCATTCAACGATGCATCAAGGAATTTTAAATGGTTGAGCGCCAACGTAGTGAATTCCTCTGTTCATTAGGATAATTTTTATCTCTGTGGCAATGTTTTTTTGGTAAGTGTTTTAAGAGCAACGCATTATCGTAGTTACGAGCGTTGTGCATATATACCGGAATAAAGAAATGCTACAAGTTATAAAGTTGATGAGCTAATCCGATTACATTATTCGAATCATGAGAATGGTGGCGCACGAATCGAATTCGCATCGAAAAATTTACCACAAAAGAAGTAACGATATGGGTTGTATGAGGTGATATCATCTACAATTTTACTAATTTTTTTCAATTCTCCTACGATTTTTAAACCGATTGATTTGAGCTCAGAAAAAAAATATTTTAACCACGTTTTCACCAGAGTAATATTTGTGAAATAAAATGTTCTGTTCACATAATCTACAACAACAAAGGCAAAGCTAACGGGTATATGTTTCTCTATCGCAACGGTGAAACATTTCTGCGGATCAGGGCTTGTTGCAACTTTGGAGAGTAAGCATTCAAAATCCGCATACATCGCAGAGCGGTGTTTTACACATTTTTGGAATTGATTAAGTTTGAGTGTTAAATCAGCTGGTAATGCTAAGCGTTCGGGTTTATTCTGTAACCACAGTTGCTTATGCACATCCAATGTTTCGTTAGTGAATCCACTGAGACAATTAATGCAGAAAAAGTTAACGTTTTTTTTTTGTTTTTGTTTCAATAGTCGGTTGAAACTTCTTATCACGAAATAATGATTTTGAAAAAAAGAATTAATTCACCTCTCGCGATGATTCGGTTTTAAAATGTAGAGGGGGTAAACACGGTTGGCAGTAAACCCAAATATGTTTAATTTAAGATGGTTACCTCTCTCAAACGAACTCATATTGTCAAGTGTAATGGGAAAGTCAAGCATGGAGTAGTTAATCTTTTCAATAAAGGGTATGTATTTTGACGCTCTGCTAGGATTTATCTCTTGGAGGAAAGAGATGCTAAAACAGAAAACAGAAAAACATAGATTACCTGAACAGTGAACGTTCAGTAACGTGTGCTTTTTTTTAAGTTCGAAAGGGAGTCGCATTGGAGCAGCCTCCTGCACAGTCTCAGAAATTCCCCTCATGAACGTCTATACGAGGTGTGGCTATTAAATAACGAGACTGTCGTTGTAAAAAGATTTATTGTTATTTTATACATAATTATTTACTATCGCCTTCAATGTACACCCCTTCTCGATCCCTGCAACGCTCCATGCGAATTTTCCATTGTTGGGAACAGTGCTGGAAGTCATCTTTTGTCAACTCCTTCAGTACTCTGGCCGCTTTCTCTTTAACAGCTTCCACGGACTCAAATCGTGTTCCTTTTAATGCAGATTTCACCTTATAGTGGATTCCGCAAGGGCCGATCCACTCTTGATAACCTTGTATTCTTAGAATCCCAAATCAGGGACGCCTTTGTTAGGAGAAACCATTTGGTTTCTCTTTTCTTTGACATAGAGAAAGCATACGACCGAACATGGCGTTATGGGATTCTCCGTAATATGTATGATTTTGGCTTAAGGGGAAATCTTCCCATTTTTATTTTTAACTTTTTAGATGTTCGTTACTTTCATGTACGCATTGGTCACTCATCTTCTCATAAATACATGCAAGATCAAGGTGTTCCTCAGGGTAGCGTTACCCTTTTTAATATTCATATGAGTAGCATACTTGATCACCTTTCATCTTCAGTGCGAGGAATGCTTTGTGTTGACGATCTGCAAGTCTCTTGTCAAGGTTCAGATATGCGACTAATTGAGCGACAGCTGCAAACAACTGTCAATCGATTAGTTCAGTGGTGCGATCAGAATGGACACACGATATCTCCTTCCAAGAGCAGCTGTGTCCATTTTTGCAGAAAACGTAACCTACACCCAGATCCTTTTATTCATATAGGAAATATTCAAATACCTGCAGTCAGTGCGGTGCGCTTCTTCGGAGTAAATCTTTGACTGTAAATTGACTTTTCTTCTGCATGTCCTTTACTTGCAGAAGAAGTGTGAACACGATCCCTCAACATCTTAAAAGTACTACCCAACACCTAATGGGGAGCCGATAGAGTCTCGTTACTCCGAGTATATCAAGCACTAATCCTTTCACATTTGGACTATGGTTGTGTAGTGTACGGTTCTGCTCATGCATCTGTATTAAAACGACTGGACACATTACATCATTCTGCTCTGAGAATTTGCTCTGGTGCCTTCAGAACTTCGCCTGTTACCAGCTTGTATGTGGTATGCACTCAACCACCTTTAGAACTAAGGCGGAGGCAATTAAGTGCAAATTATTTTATTCGTGCCATGTCTGTTCCTTCTCATCCATTGAAACCCTTTGCTCTTGCCATTGGTCTCAATCGACTCTGTGAAGCCCGTTCATTTAACATCAAGCCTTTTTCGGAAAGAGCAAAGGCTGTTCTAAATGACGCCCACTTAAGTAACATAAACATCAAGGAAAATAATATCCTTGCTTTTCCACCCTGGGACATCCAAATTTTTAATTATAGTAACCCTTTTTCATGGTATGACAAAGCAGGCACTGCGAATGTTATTTATCAGCAGCTCTTTTCTTTCCATCGCAGTAAGTTTTCTAAGTACATACACGGACGGGTCGAAGACTGCAGGACATGTTGGGTGTGGTGTTTTTTTTTAACAACACCATTCTTAATTTTACCTTACATAATTCCATGTCTGTCTTTAGTGCTGAATTAACTGCCATTCTTGTCCTACTTCAGCATATATTAGTTTCTAACCACCGTCATTTTTGTGTGTACACTGACAGCATGAGTGCTCTAGAATCCTTACACTTTTTGACAGAACGCCGACACTCCACTGTGATTAAAATACCTATTCTTCCGCGAAAATTAGAAAGAAAGGGTTTTGATATAATTTTTTCCTGGGTACCTGGACACGTGGTTATACTTGGTAATGAACAGGCTGATAACGCTGCACGATCCATGTCTGATCCCATGCAGCAACCTGTCTGTTACTAGGATTTAAAAACTTATATACAGAACTATATCCATCATATAGGGCAAGAGACTTGGGATCAACAGAACCTCAACAAATTGCATAGCATTCATCCTTCCACTTTTCATTGGGCAGCACTACCAGTGCGAAGACATGATGTCCGCTTGACTCGACTTCGCATTGGTCATACTCGTTTCATGCACAGACACATTCTGTTGGGTGAAAATGCCGCATAATGTCCCTCCTGTAAAGTCCCATATTCTGTTCATCACATTTTAATTGATTGTCCCGTTTTCAACCATCATCGCATCACCTTCTTTCATACGTCTGTTTTAACCTTATCTGACTTGGTGGGGGAATCTCCCCACCAAAATCTATTTGCCTTCCTTTTAAAAATTGGATTTTTGTACTTGATTTGATTTGTGTGTTTCTTTGTATTTTTACTATATTATGTATATGCATGCATATGTGTACATATACTTTTCTACTTATATATTTTTAAAAATGACTTTTTCTTTTAAGGGGTCATATACCTTTTAAAAGTTCCTGAAAATCGATTTTTTTATTATTATTTTATTTTATAGAGTAAACCTTTCTGAGTGTTCTAAAAGAAACCGCATGCAGATAGTCCCAATAGAACGGACGTTATTAAGAAAATAAAAAGAGTAGAAAAGGCGATTTACATATTGTTTACATTTTGGCTCCAGGGTGACAGCTGTCATGTCGCTGGTGACAGCTGCGTTTCTCTGTTTCTAATATTTTCATTCTAATTATTATCAAATGCTTGAATCTAAGCCTCAAATATTATTATTTTGTTGTTTTGAATATTAACTACAACTTCTACTAACTTTATTAACTTCTACTTTGTTTTGATAAAGTGAATCTTGAATTTATACTCGCTCGTTTTTGATTTTCATACCGTATCTTATTCTAAGATAAGTTTTAGGAAAAGTACTATTTTTTTTATAAACTTTTGAAGGATGAATTCGACTGAATCTGCTAAAAGACCATCTGGTAAACGTTCTAAGAAAAGGAAGTTGACTGGTAATATGCATACGAGATGCAAAGCTGTACACAGTGTGGATGAATCACTAAACAACAGTGCATCTGGAAAAAAGATTCGGCTGCAAGATGTTCATTCATCTTTTATTGAACATGATGACTGTTTTGATGGCTATAGAGTGTTTGATAAAACTATCATGTTTACAAACATTCAAAACTTTGCTTCTTGCAAAAAATGTGGTCGTGATATTAAACTATCAGAAAAATGTGTTAGAGGTTTGTCTAGTGTTTTTTCGATTGAATGCAAGAACTGTAAAGACTTGTGTTCGTTTAGAAATTCAAAAATGCTGGGTAAAAGAAAAAATATTCCAGAAATAAACAGACGTTTTGTGTACGCAATGAGGACAATTGGACAGGGTCATGCAGCAATGACAACTTTCTGTGGTGTCATGGACTTTCCTCCTCCAGTTGCTGAAAAATCCTATAATATTATAAACAAACTACAATTGTGTAGTAAAGAAGTCGCAGAAGCTTCAATGCAAAGTGCAGCTTTGGAAGAGGTAACTTTGACAAATTCTTCCAATTAGTGACAATTAGTGACTTCTTTGACAATTAGTGGAGATGGAACATGGAAAACCCGTGGCTATTCTTCTCGTGTTGGCGTGTGTGCTGTTATAGGAGACAAAACGGGAAAGTGTATTGATGCGGAAGTGATGTCGTCTTTCTGTAAAGGATGTGATTTTTGGAAAAGAAGAAATGGGGTCTCCCGCTTACAAAAAGTGGAAAATTTTTCACGTTAAAGAATGTTTGAAGAACCACAATGGTTCAGCTGGCATGATGGAGACTGTGGGAATGGTTCGTATATTTCAGCGTTCATTAATTATTCGTTCTGTGAGATATACATCTTATATCGGGGATGGCGATTCCAAAACATTCTCATCTATTACTGCATCCAATCCGTATGGAGAAGATATCACAGTTTCAAAAATTGAATGTGTTGGACATGTTCAAAAAAGAATGGGAACTCGTTTACGAAAATTAAAACAAATGAGCTCCAAACTCAGTGATGGGAAGTCGATTGGGGGAAAGGGAAGGTTGACCGACAGAATGATCGACTTTTAATTACAACGTACTATGGAAATGCAATCCAACAAAATAAAACATGCCTGTCAGATATGCGAAAAGCTGTTTGGGCTGTATATTTCCATATACGTTCCAGCGACGAAGAACCATTGCACAGTTTTTGTCCCGTAGGTCCTAATTCTTGGTGTAAATATCAAAATCAAGTAGTAGAAGGCACAGTGTGGAAACTTTTAGACACAGTAACAAATTGCCAGTGGCAGTAATGGATGCCATAAAACCTGTGTTTAATGATCTATCACAACCTAAACTTCCACAAAAATGTCTAGGGGGTGAAACCCAAAATAATAATGAATCCATTAACTCATTAATATGGAAATTATGCCCAAAAACTTTAGGTTGTGGTAGAAAAATTGTTGATATATCTACAAATGAGGCAATTGTCATTTTTCATGATGGCAATCAAGGCAGACTAAAAATTATGCAATCGCTTGGTCTGACTGTTGGTCAATTTGCACATAAATTTGTTACACATGTAGATATAAAAAGAATTCAGACTGCAGAAGTACATTTTAATCTCCGCACAAAAGAAGTACGACAGGCTAAAAGAATGCAATTTAAAACTACTTGTAAGAAATTAACTGAAAAAGAGGGAACATCATATGCATGTGGCGAATTTTTGCATTTTAGAATCATAGTAATACACTGCATTCATATCACAAATTGTTTAATATTTATAATAAGTAGTTGTTAATTAAGGTATTGATTGTTTTTAAGTAATATTTATAAATTTTTAACTTTATTTTGGAGAAATGTGAATCACTTTGTTGCATTTTGATTATTTTGTAGCTTTTGATATCGTTTCGATGATTGTACTGCATTGGTATAATATATGTTTTTAGTTATAATAATTTTAATAAATTGAAGTTTATTGACTAAAAAAACTTCACATTAGTTTTAATTTAAATTTAGTTGTTGTTTGAGTAACCAGAATAATATATATATAAAACTGTGGTAAATTTTACGTTTGATGTCAATTTTCTCAGAACGTCATTTTTACTCATTACGCGCATGATATTTTCAAAACCGTGCCATGGAAAATGATAAAATTTTTACTGTAGATTCTGATCATATCTGTACTTAAAATAACGAACCAGTTTGAATTTTTAATGAAAAAATTTAAAATTACAAATATAAAATAGCAAAAATTTTTTAAAAATTTTATAGTTAAATTTTAAATTGTTATAGTTTACTAAAAATTTTAAATCAGGGTTTCATGCTTCGTCATTTTAAAGATAACACAATTTCCAACACTGAGCAAAAATTTCATCAAAAAATATTGGTAACTTTTTTTATAAAGCTGCGCGTAATGCATATCACTTGCGAAAAGAAAACAAAAATTTCTTTTTGTAATTATCTAATTAAAAATTTATCCTAATTAGCACTGTGTTTCTTGGTTATGTTTTAAGTAAAGTAATATCTATTTTTTTATTCCTCCAAAATTTACATTCCAGGAAACAATAATAAAAAAATTATAGAGCTTTAAAGAGCTCACTATTTTTAACCATTTTCAAATTTTTAAAAGGTATGTGACCCCTTAACAAGTGCTTGGCGCAGCTTGGCCAAAGTTGGCCCTTGCGCTATTAAACTCCACATTCACACACATTGTGCCAAACCCGCACACATCAAGTCCCCAGCTCTATTCCCAGTTGGGATAGCATAGGAATAACATGGAGACTCGAGATATTTTAGTGTATAAGCCCTCCCCCAGTCTACCCAAAAAAGAAGGGGGAGTGGGGTATCTATTGAAAGTTCCTGACGAGAGAAAGCTGTCTTCCAAAAACTCAAGCCAGTGGCACCGATAGATCAGGATTTATGGAAGAATTAAACTAAATTTAAAATTTTAAAACGTTTAAAAACTATGGAAATAATAGCCCTATGAGCATGAAATTATATGTGTAGGTCGGGCAGATCCGGAATAATTGAATGAGCCAGGTCCGGATAGTCTGATTTAAACAAAATTTAAAGAATTAAAAAAGTTTAAAACAGTTAAAAAATATTGAAGATGTGGGCCTATATATGAGCATGAGAATGTATGGGAAGCACGGCCAGGCACAGCTGGATCGAATGGACCAGGTCCGGGTGCCGAGATATGGACAGAAATACCATATCTCGGAGGGGAAAGCACTTGGGGGGGGGGTTGAAACTCATCCCACTCCCAACACTTCCTACACGCACGCAGAGATGGCTGTGGCCCCTTGTTGGCATTGAGGGGGACGAAGTTGAGCCGAGCCTTTTGAATGAAACGCCAGTCCGCGAACCTGGTGTACTTTCCATCGGTGAGGAAGTGGGCGCTGGCCGGAGCCTTTGCCACGCAATCCATGACCTTCCCCTGGGAAGGGGCAGCTAGAAGGTTTTGCATTTCCACTAGAGAGAGCTGGAAATTATCATGGAATGCCCTCATGACACTCCTTCTCTTGGTCGGAGAGAGGACTTCAACACCGATTTAGAGATTGATTGAGAGTCAGCAAGAAGGACAATGTCCGCAAAGGCAAGGATCACCCTATCCTCCCTCCCATCTTGGACGGTGCGTAGCACCTGGACAATTGCCAGGTTGAACAACATACCACTAAGGGGACAGCCCTGCTTGACACCCCGCTTGATGGTGATGGGGTCAGTGTGTCCATCACCCGCGAAGACCTTGTTTGTGGAGTTACAGTAAATGTTCGCTATCAACGAGATAAACTCGTGGTCAACTCCATTGGCAACCAGGGCATTAATAATGACTTCGTGCGGGACGGACCCGAAGGCGTTATGGATATCGAGCCAGGCCAAGTAGCGGTCTTACTGATTTCGCCTTGCCTCTTCAAGATGTTGAGTGAGGAGGAAATTGTGCTCGATAACTCTATCATGTGGTAGAAATCCCTTCTGGGCTGGAGACAGTACATCGTGCATATCGCACCAGACTGACAGAGCTCTGGCCAGACACTTCATAAATAGTTTATATGCTGTGCCCGACAGAGAGATAGGTCTCCAGTTCTCCAGCTCGTCAGGGCTGTCACCCTATCAGCCAACCAGCCCCCCTATCAGCTACTTTTAATCTAAAACCATTTCGTCCCCTATAGGACTCATCAGGTGGGCTGTTACTCCCACTATGGTTTTTTATTGGTTTTTACAACGCAGATGTTACACCTGGAGGTTAATGTGATTGTGTTAAATCACTCTTAAGATACAATAATATCAAGAATACAATGTAGCAGCAGGGGGTTACATAGAACATAAGTCCAGCTTTGATGATGAGGTTCTGGATTCTGTCATCTGAAATTAAACAACAAGTCCTTTGTCAGCAGGTCCTGCAACAATAGGTATGAAATTTGAACCTGATGCTTGATGTTCTGCATCAACATCGGTGGATGAAGATGCAGAATTGTAAATGTCCCAAGCAGAGTAATTGGTGACAGTTTTTTTTATGTGAATGCAAAAATATAGGAAAGTTATAACAGTCATTTAAAAAAAAAAATCGCATTCAACTTTATTTATGTCGTTAATGAAACCAATCATATTTGTTAATTTAAAACAAGCTGTTAAACAACGCCACCTCTTAGAGAGAGTGTTAATTGTTTGCCAATCTCTTTGTTTTAAAGAAGAGCAATTATGCATGTATGGAAATTCGTGCATTCTGGTAACAATTTCGTCAGTTAAAGAATTAGGAATTACTTTATATTGATCAACAGATATGTAATGAGTATAAGTTTTAGAGAATTGAAAAATTTGTGTATCTGTATGCAGGTTGGTCAATGGAACTGTTATTTCGGGCTGAGACCCTCCAGTAGAGACGGGGACTGACTTCTTTGCAGGTTCTGCTCTAGGTTGTTCTGGTGCCATATCTCTGCCGGTTTCGATATCTCTGGAGAGGTCTTTTTTAATATGCTTTGGTGCTGGTCCGGCTTGATCGTATGGATTAACTTTGCTTGGTCCTTTTTGTGATCTGGGCTTCTGCTCAGGAGTCGTTTCAGGGATTTTGACAGGTTGCGGGGGGTCTCCTTCCCCAGGCAGGTACTGTGACCCTGGTAATCCTCTGACTGAACCTTTGATTGCGATAAGTTCGGAGAAGAAGTTTCCAAGCCAGCTAACCTTAGGCGCTGCCTCGTTGAATCTTTTATCAGCTTCTTTGGCGCCCAAGGTGGAGACGTCGATGTCGTGTTGCCTGCAAAGTCTGTCAAGTTTGTTCCTCGGTCCTCCAGCTTTATCTTGTTTAGCGACGTCAGTACTGGGGCCACAGTATCTATAGCCGGGGGCGTGCATTCATCATCTGAATCTGAGAAGTAAACAGGTATGCAGGTTTTGGCGTAACGAATGAGCAGGAGTCCGAGCCACCTAGGATGTAAATCCTTCGTTACCTGTTTGAGAAATGGGCAAGCTTTTAAGTTTTTGTAGTATTTGAGAGTTCTAGCTAAGATTGCCTTTTCAGCTGTGGGGCATTGTATCCATACGGGCATGTTAGTGGTAATCATGCAAGGTGTCGGGCGCAGGTACTCGTCTCCTTTACCCTTGACTTTAACAAATGTTTTAGTTCCTTCGAGGATGGTTTTTAGTTCTTCCACACACCTTCTATCGAAAAACGGCTCATTTATTAGAATCATTCTTTTATTTACTGAATCTTGCCACATAAAACCGTACCCAGCTACTGCCGTGCTAACGTCTCCGTAGAATATGCAGGCTTTAGTTAAAGACTTAGCGATATACGTTTTTCCTGAATTTGGTTCACCTTCTAAAATTACGGTATTTAATTTTCTGTGTTTTTGATCCATGAGGTCTCTAATGGTTACGGCAAATTCAAAGGGGTCAATACCTTGAAATTTGCACCATTGATCCATAATGTCGGCGCTGTTGTAAGGTGACATGCATTGATTTTTATCATTGTTATATTCGACACATAGGTCTTGGTAGGGCTTGTCGAAAACTACCTGAATGGCAAAAGTTAAGGCCTTTTTAAAATTTCTGCTAAAACTTTGTTTGCAATAAATATTTTCGAATTCTTCACGAAATTGAGGGTTAGGATAAATAGCATTAACTAATTCGGTTTCCGATTGCGCATGATATTTGAGAATCCAATCCTTAATTTTCATAATATCCATGCCACCTTCGTGTTTTTTTTTTCTATCCTTTGTAATTTTCGTTGTCTTACCTGTTCTAGCAGTTCTTCGGTAATTTGGCTTAAAATACATGTTAGATCGGATCCTTCTAATTCGTTAATAAAAATCATTGTTCTGGGTTCTAATTTAAGGTAAGCAGCGAAATTTACAGGTAATTTGAGTTCCGATTTAAAAAACGTGCAGAGAGTTTTTATTTCGTTAAAAATTCTATCAGAATCGAAGCGGTATTTTTCCGAGTGTTCTACCATTCCGTGGCAGTGGAGGCATTGGTATTCACAGTTATCGTCACCTTCGGGGTGTTCAGAGATAATTACCGTTCTTAATTTTAATTTTTTTTTAATTTGAAGAGATTCGTCGAATGTCTTACCTGGTTTTAGGCCGAAGACGATAGCACGGTAGGAGAATTGGGTATCCATGGCAGAGAGTGGCAAGAAGATGAATAATCAGAAGCTTATATAGTGAATTTATCTGATGACCGTTATGACGGTTGGTAACGATTTTTAAGTGGTGTCAATAGTTCAAGATACGTTAGTTAAGTGATGTCAATAGGTCAAGATACGTTGTAACGTATTTCAAGTGGGGTTAAGAGGTCAATATTCGTTAGAGATCGAGTTCAAGAGAGTGATAAGGTCAAAAACAGTTGGAGTTAAAAGGGTCAAAGATTAAAAGAGATAAGGAAAAATTGTAAGAAAGGAGATAAGAAAGAAACTCAACGGACCTCTTCCCCCTATCAGCCAACCAGCCATCGCGCACCTGTCTGGTGCGCGATACTTGAGGGATGATAAGAGTAGTATAGACGTGATGGCTTTCGCGTAATCGAAGTTGATATAGAAACATTATACTTACAATATGTTCATTACATTCTAAAAAGTACATAACAATTTTACTTATCTGCATACGAACGACTGTTGCTTTAACCGACTCCCGGAGATGAAAGAAAAGAAGTATTGCATTGATAAAATAATACCTCTTTCTTCCATCTACGAGAGACCGATGCATCATCTTCGCCATATGAAAATTTGAACTTCTATTGTAATTGTGATTGAAAAAAGGATGATCATGTCTCTTGCGCTTCCATGTGGACCCCAAGGAGGTGGCAAGACTCCACTCGTTTTTTTTATTTATACAGAGGTTTCGCCTAATTCACATTATTTGCATCGTCATGAGTTTTCATTGCGTTGCAAATGTTGAATTAAGTCCTACTCCTCTGTGAAAATTAAAGCTAAATGTATTATTTATTGTATACATATATGTATTTCTCAATTTACTATGAACGTGTCAAAAAGTTATGTAGACAAAATTCAGAGAAATTGAATGCAAATTAATTTTTATTATACTAAAAGAAAACACTGTTATACAAAATCACTAATTATTAAATGGATTCATTACAAAGTATTTGAATAAGAATATCTGTGTGAATAATACATACAATTATAATACAACTTCATGCAGGAATTGTTCGATACTGGTTCGCATTTACGTCACAGACTGAAGAAAAACCATGAAAAAACTACAGTCCAACCAGTTTGCTGGAAGTATATATGTACAAACATGTAGTGGAAAAAAAAATTAAGAAACGCTTCTTCCCCCTAATGGTAACTTATACATTGATTAATAAATCTTTTTCTTAACATTTGGAAAATTAAAAAAAAATTTATCCTGTAGTAAAAGAGAATTTATAAAATAACACTGTCTGATTTTGCTTTTAAAAAAAAATGGTTTTTTAATGATTGAATTTGTTAAATACATTGTAAGAAACTATCATTCATTGAGTAATGAATAATGACCAAAACATTTTCCTGTTATTCCATCATCATTTAAATGCATTTTGTCGTAGAAAGGTGATAAAGAAATTTTGTTTAATACGGTCGTGGATATTCTATGTTGTTTAGACTGTATTGTAAATTGCGTGTGTCGCAATACTGTTTCATTCATTAATGTGTTTTTATAGTCTTCATGCGTTATATTTTTTAAGCAACTTTTTTTAATTCCCTTTGCTTTTTTTGTTTCAGAATACTCACATTTAATACTGTACATCTTACATCTTAAGCCGATGAATTCTACAATGAGTGCAGACTTAGTTTCATCTTTTAAATATCCCAATTTATTAGTGTTTTCACAATTAAAAAAAATACTTGAAGACGGATGTAATTACTAAGATCCATAATGCTTGAAAATTCATTTTTAAAATCTTCGTAAACATCTCTGGTATATATTTGCTTGTACAGAGAGTCAGTATCGGTTAAAGTAATTTGCAATTTTCTTGATAATATTTTTTAAATTTTGAATAGTACAATTTATACATATGGAGTTTTGCTAATTCTAGCACACAAAATCCGATATATATTGGTTTATCGAGAAGAAGATTGATTCTTTTCATTTTGAAAACTGCAAAATTTTTATTAATACCTTCAAAGTATTCAAGTAATGGGTTTGCTAAATGCTTGTGACATTCTGCATTTGTCAGAGCAGCTTTCATATCTATTCTTTTCCTAACATTTTGGCATGTTTTTCCAAAGAAGGCATTATTTAATTTTTAAAAAAAAGATTTTTCAAATTCACTGTTTGCTTGTTGACGTTTTTCATTATTAAAATTAATATATTTTCGTAATCAGTCCGATTGAGAAAAAGACAAAATTCGATGAATTTTTTTTAATGTCATTCCATGTTTAAAATAATACTTTAAATTTCTGTAAAGTAAAATGTAATGATTTTTTTCATAAAATTTTGGAATTAGTTTTCTACTTTTTGTAAAAGGATTCTTCGATTTTTCAAAAGATGTTTCTGATAATCAGATAACATTTTTGTATTTAAGGATAAGTGTTCAGGAGCAAGGGGAAAGTCATGGAAATCCTGAACCGATTCGTCATGCATTAAATCTACTTCTAATAAATAACCTGTGGAGGAAGATCGTGAAATGGTCATAACATTAAAATTAGCTATTTCCTCGGGTAATAGACAGCGAAAATCACCCTTTGGTAAATATTCAGACATACAAAATCCATACAGAATATTAACATCTAAACTCACAATGTAATTGGGAGGTTCACTTGGATTACAACAAGATAGATACGGATTATATTAGCATGAGCATATCGTTGTCCGAGGAAACATATCCCTCCCCGCATTTGAATTTCTATCCAAACATAATCTTCAGCGTTCGATAGCAACTCTAATTCCTGACACGTAAATTTTAAACCTGCATGTCATGTCAAATCAGCGATAGTCAAGAAATGAACAGGATCTAGTTCATAAAATTTCATGCTTGTTTGTCTAAACGATTGGAACACTTCTGCCAATATGATTGTATCTGTATTTTGGTACAATTCAAGATAATCTTGAAAGTTTTGGCATCGAAATTTTCGGTAAACATTTAAAGCATGGTTATACTCTTTCTTTGTTATATTTGTGTTAGTTAACTTATTAAAAAAGGCTTTTCGAGGAGGAAATTCCTTTTGGTTGAGGATATTTTTAGATGAAAAATAACTGTACGGAAAATATCCCTTTTGCTTCAATAAGTCTTTATGTTTTTTACCTTGGAAAAATGAGTTAAAAATCTCAAACTGATGCCCCGATGCTTTTAAAATCTCAACTAAAGAAGATAAGGAAGAATCTAAAAATGTATAGGAATCAATAAATTTTATGTAATTGTCCAATATGAAACTTGTAAATTTTTGTGTATTTGTAGGAATTATTTTTATTTGCTGAATAAATTCCAGAGACATTTTTTCTAAAATTAAATGGGAGTCGTATCCCTTTAAGTTATGAATTACTACAGGAATGAAATTACTTTTTTTTAAAGTTCAGATTGCAAATGTTATGGCAGAAACCACGAAAGAAACCTAAAACATGACAATGATCTCTTACAATTTTATCATCAGGTTGAAACTGAACTTTACAAATATAACATACAGTCGGTATTTCTTCAGATATGCCTCCTATCATTGGTTGGTTGATTGATAGTTTTTTGTATAATTTTTTAGCTAATCTTTTGACTGTATTTAAAAAAAACTTGCACAGGATTATTTCTGCAGTAAAATTTATGATATATAATTTTATTTTTAATGTTTATCGCGATAATAGAGAAACTAATAGCCTCATGACGTTCTATGTCAGCTGAAAAACTTTGGAAATTATTCGGTAAAACAGTGCTGACATTTTTTATCAAACATTCAAAATCAGCATATATTACAAATGGGTGATAAAGCATTTTTTGAATGCTCGTAAATTTTAAAGTTGTGATTTTAGGAGGAGATAGTTTTAGAGGACAATTTTCACAACAAAATCAAGAATGCTCAGTAAAGGTCTTTTTCCTTTGAAATCCAATCAAACATCGAATGCAAAAATGATATATATATGGATTCCCTTTCTTTTATTTAAAAATTTATTTAAGTTTCTAATGAGGAAAAAATGCTTTTTGTAAAGCAATAGATTGATTTCAGAAAATGATTCTCTGTTACTGATGTATACAGGGAAAACTTCTTTTTTGTAACTGAAAATATTTATCTTTAATTTGTTTACTTTTTCAAACTTTTTGATATCAGAAAGTTTCGTAGGTTTTTTAAAAATATTTTAGCTTTTTCTTATAACTGCTTGGAACGTTTGGATTTTTTTTTGGTGGAAACAAATGAGCTAGACAACTATAAATGAAACATTTATTATCACTGCATTTTATGTTTAGAATGGGGGGTCCGTTTTTTCTTCAAGAAATGAGGTAATTTTATATTTCCACAGCCTCCTCGTGGTTCTCTGTACATGCCAATATTTACATCTACAAAATTAATTTTGTTTAAAACTCAACCGCAACCGTTTTTGAGGAAAGTTTCTAGTGAACTGTGAACAATTTTTTAAAACAACATTTTATTTTATTTTTAATTTGAGAATTACATATTACCCGCTCTGCAAACGAGCAGAAATATGCGTTTTGTAGTAAATGTTCTGGGCGAGTGTCTTTTATAAGTTCTACGTTTAAACATATCAAGAGACGAAATGGTATGCTTTGCTGTAATAAAAGAAAAAAAAAATACCATCTTTTATATCTTCATGTAAAGAATACGGATCTGTGTGTTGGAATGTGTCTATTGGCTGAAATATAATTTCTAAAACTAGAAGGAAGTCTTTGAAACATTTTAAAAAGGGAAGAAACGTCAGCTTAGTTTTTTTTTAAACAAATGTTTCGTTTCAAAAAAGTTAATTTCTCTTTACATGCTCGTTGAAAACACTGATTGCTTTTCTTAAGGCTCCAAGCTGCTCTATGTTAATGTTGAATCTATTCTTTACATCATCTCCATCGTTTTTCTGGAGAGATATGTAATGTGCCTTCCTGTACTCCTTGATACTGATTGTAACGCGCCTTTTCCTAGGTAAGCGCTTATCGGGGGGATTATTTTTTTCTCCTCGGTTGGATCTGAGAAATTGTAGTCAGTTCGCGGTTTTTGGCTGGATTCTTTTTTCTCGACCTTCGCTTTCGTTTTTTCTATAAGAAAACCCTTTGTTTTACTGCTAAATAACAACTTAACTCTAAATTGACTTATAAAAAAATGTAATTTTATTTACCGTTGCTATATTTTTCTTTCGGAGGAGGAGGAGAAAAGAGCTGCTCACCATCAGATTCACTATCTATTAAGCCTATTGGTGAGAGCGAAAAACTTAGCATTATTTTCTTAAAAATGTTTTTGCATTATTTTCTTAAAAATTTATATTAAGCGTGCAAAGCATTCCAAAAAAATAATAAAATGCAAACACTTACTGACACTCCCCTTTTGACTCTCCATGTTGAGCTTGTAGGGCTTGAAACGCACGTCTCAGGAAGAAGAGAAAATAATTTCAAGATCATCAGGCAGACTGAAACTTCAACACACACACGATTGTCAGGAAGAGCAGAAGATGAATACTTCAATAAGATCGTTAGTATTTATACGCAGGGTTACATAACTAGTATTTATACCCCCGATTATATAAGTGTTATTGAAACAATACGTGACTCCCCCATTGCGTAAGACAAAATGACGATGGAAAGAAAAATAACACAGACACAATTGACGTTATTTAAATAAAATATTTATTTAGGGATAATTTAAAAATTACATTAAGAGTTACATTCAGTTTCTTTGCGTTGTTTTTACATGTAAAACTCCAAATCAATATTGAAGTCTGAAATTGCAACAATCAATTCCGTTTACTTAAAATATAATACAATGAATGAATACAAATATTTTGCATGATATTACAATTATATACAGAGTTAAAACGTTACTCAGCTTCTTGATACAATCAGTATGCATTAACTTTGAAGTTGTTACCAATCACCAAATCCATTGTAGATCTTTTGAATCATGAGTAACTGATTTGCCGATGTTCGTGTTGTATTACGCTTTGCAACCAAATGTCTGTAGGTGGTTAATAGCAGAGCCGTTATGGAGTTCTCTGACTACACTGGTGTGCAAAAATTAAGGACAAGACGGTTTTTTCAATATAACTTTGTACAAAAGTTTTCCAAATCAACACATTTAATACCGTAAGATCCTCAATACGTAAGGACATGTGTAATGTAAGCAACACTTACTAAAAGAGAAATCAGAGGGATAAAAAGAAGCTTTATCGAAAAAGTAGCATGGAGCGCAATGCGACCGAAGGCCGAAACATCCCTGTGATGGGTGTCCAGCAAGAAACATCCGTTCTTTAGTAGGGGATATGATCTCCCCTGACTGCTAGGCAGGTTTCACAGCGTCTGCCCATGCTGAGAATGAGGGTGTCAATGAGTTGTTGAGGCATTGCTGCCCATTCGTCTTGCAGCGCCAATCGAAGCTCCCGAATCGTTACTGGTGGTAAGGTACGAGCTGCCAAGCGTCTTCCTAGAAAGTCCCATACATGCTCGATGGGATTGAGATCCGGAGATCGTGCCGGCCAATCTATACGTTCAATATCCTCACTCTATAAGAGCTCTTCGGCAGCTACTGTGCAATGACATGGTGCATTGTCGTCCATGAAAAGGAACTGCAGACCCATAGTGCCTCTAAAAAGACGCACATATGGAAGAAGAATTTTGTTACAATAACGGGTCCCGTTGACTGAACCTGCGTCGAAGATGTGAAGGTCTGTACGACTACCAAGCATGATGCCTCCCCAAACGAGAACACCGCGACCTCCATACCTGTCCCTTTCAATGATGTTCGAGGGATGATTGCGACTTCCCCGCTCTCTCCAGATGAGTAAGCGATGAGAATCTCTACTCAAACTGAATCTGCTCTCATCTGTAAAGAGTACTCGTCCCCATTCATTGTCTCTCCAATTCCGGTGAGAATGCCTTCTCCGATGGGCAGGCGTTAAAGGTACACACCGTACAGGGCGTCGTGCAAACAGACCTCCACCGTGCAGTCTTCTGGCCACGGTAAAACGCGATATCGGTCGTCCAGTCGCCTGTGTCGTGTGTCTAGCGATTTCTCCCGCTGTCTGCCGCCTGTTTCTTTTGGCCTGTAAGACAATGTACCGGTCATCTGCGGGTGTGGTTCCTCGTGGACGACCACTACTGAACCCCCGGATAGCTGTTCCTGTAGTTTGAAATTGTCTCCAATGTCGTGAAACGATGCTGTGAGCAATTCCGAACTCTGCAGCCACACTTGTCACACTGCAGCTTTCCTCCAACTTCCCAATGCATCCAGATGTCGTCTAACAGATTGATTATTCGCCATTTCTCCCTGAGGCAGCAACTCGGTGTGATTTTAACTGCTATACGGCGTGCACAATCTCTTTGCCAGAAATACTGATCTTACACCGACAACATGCTTTATACTATTCAGACACTCCCCCATTACGTCTACCTGCATATCTGCGCATGTGCTACCGTACATCACCTTACTTAATCTCCTGATCGGTCTTTCTGTCCGCTCTGCCTCTTCGTTCAGCTGATATGCTAATTCTTCGACTTCGTCCTTAATTTTTGCACACCAGTGTAGTTTAGCTTTGGCATCATCTGAATAACTTGATGCGCGCAAGATATTTTCTATTTGACTTTCAATGTCATGCAATCCTTCATCTGAGGTTCTTTGCCATTGTGTGATAGATGTTATATTCGATTCCCTATTGCTTTTCCTATAATGCCTGCTAATGCCGTCAACACTGGTGCTATGATTAAAGGGAGAGCTCCACCAATTTGAATTATTTCTTTTCTTTTTTGTTTTAACGATAACTTTTTATTACCGATTTTTCTAATGGCTTTTTTATACACAGTCCAGTCACATTAATGTGACCATCTGTCAAAAGCCAGAATAACCACATTTCGCTGAGTGGACTGCTGCGAGACGTGTAGGAAGATAGTCACTTAGGTCCCTGAAGGTGTTCTCTGGGATGTTGAGCCATGCCGACTCTAATGCCGTGGCCAGCTGCGCTAGATTACGCGGTTGAGGATCCATGGCGCGAACAACTCGATCGAGATGGTCTCACAGATGCTCTATTGGGTTTAAGTCAGGTGAGTTTTCTGGCCAGGGGAGGACGGTAAACTCATCCTGGTGCTCTTCGAACCACGCACGTACACTGGCAGCTATATGGCACCTCGCATTGTCCTGCTGGAAGATGCCATCATCCTGAGGAAAAACGATGCGCATGTAGGGGTGAATATGGTCCGCAAGGATAGATGCGTACACTTGGTTCTTTTTTTATGCGGTAGATGCGTTCCAGGGAAATCCGCATAAAAAAAAATCGCACAAAAAAAGACATACATTTATATGCAAAATGATGGATACGTTCCATTTATTCAAAAAATCGCATAAAACCCAAATAATGTTTTAAAATGCACCAGAAATCGCATAAAAAAGATTTATAAATAATAAGATTTATTTTTTTTCCATCATATTTTAATAAATGGCACATATGTATGTTAAAAACAAAAACAAAACTTAATATGTAACAAAAAACAAAACTTCATTTAAAATCGTATTAAGAATGTTTTCATCATTATTCGCTGTCTGATAATGTGCGAACCCGTTTGTGGATTGGTGCAAGATCACTTTCATCACTTGAAGATAAAAATTACGTCATCAGATCTACATGGTAATGCTTCTTCAGGAACTTCAGTGATTTTTTTTCTTTGACAAGGTAGTCAGTAATCAAACTCTGTGATGGCACTAGTTCTTTGTAGAGTTCTCTGTAGCCAGACATACAAAATTTGAGATCACGTTGGAATTTTAAGGCGTTCTACATCATTATCATTTTGAATAAAAAATTTGCCAATTTACCGGAAAGTTGAAGGCCTTCCCGAAGTAATTTTTCGTCCAGTGGAGTAACATCTTCTTCCGGTTCGCTATCTACTGTTTCCAAATCTTTAGTAATATCTACCATACTTTCCAAAATATCATCATCATTTAGGGCTTCGTCCACAAGCAATTCTTCTATATCATGCTCGCCAAAATCATCAAAACCTTCCCCACCTATTTCCTTAGCAATTGAAATAATTTCTGATGTTACTATTGCTCTATTTGATTCGTTTCCTTTTGATACGCATTCAGGCCAAGCAGCTTTCCAACATGCATTTAAAGTTTGTGATTTTATTTCGGCAATTGCTAATGCAACATGATTTACACAGTTCAAGATATTAAATTGTTTCCAAGCTTCAGTAACTGTTATTGTTTCGGATTCCAGTTTATCGAAAATGAATTGGAAAGTGAATTTTTACATAATATTTTTTAAATGTTGAAATAATTCCCTGATCTAATGGTTGAATTAGGCTCGTTGTGTTTGGAGGAAAAAAAAGCTACCTTTATATTTGGATGTTCTAAGATTGGATGACCTGGCGCATTGTCAAGAATTAATAAGATCTTAAATTCGAGACCCATCTCATTCATATAATTTTCAACTTCGGGTACGAAGCATTTATTGAACCATTCAGTGAAAATAGCCGTTGTTACCCAGGCCTTCTTGTTAGCCATCCAATGTACGGGCAGTGTATTTAAGTCTTTTCCTTTTAATGCACGTGGTTTTAAAGATCGATTTACAAGCAGCGGTTTTAACATTCGATCGCCAGATGCATTGCTGCACAGCAATAAAGTAACTCGATCTTTAGCAGCTTTAAAACCACTGGCAGTTTTTTCGGACTTTGCAATATAAGTACGGGTTGGCATTTTTTTCCAAAACAATCCTGTTTCATCAGCATTGAAGACTTGATGAGCGCAATATTCTCCATCTTTAATAATTTTAGCTAACTTTTCAGGATATTTTCTAGCAGCTTCTTCATCTGCAGAAGCCACCTCACCTTTTATTTTTAGATTATGAAAAGAATGTCTTTTTATAAAACCAGTTAACCACCCTGTGCTGGCAGAGAATTGTGGATTACTTTCACGTGAAGATGTAGATGGCTCTGATTCTTTTAACTCCTTGTAAAATTTTTAAGGGCTTTCATCTTGATTAAATGTCCATCTAACGGAATTCTTTTTGAGTTAAATCCTCAATCCAAATTACGAGAGCCTTTTCAGTTTTTTCTATTAAAGTGTCTCTTGAATATGATGAAATTTTAGAACTCAAATTTGTACCAGATCTGACTGATTTTCTTATTGCCGCTTCATTTTTTTTTATTGCTCTTATAGTAGATTCGCCTAAATGAAAACGTTTACCTACTGCTGTTGATCTTTCTCCTTTCGCCAAGCAATCGAGAATTTTAATTTTGGTTTCTAGCGAAATTGCACTTCTTTTTTGTTTTTTAATATTGTCACACATTTTCTTTAAGAGGACTAAAAAATTATAGAGAAAACTTAATGTACAATTACGCACTAAAAAAAATCAAAAAAAAACTTACAATTCACTTGAGTAAATTTATCTTCCGGTTTTCGGTAGTAACCTTTTTCACAAAGTTTTGTTTTCTAATGTTTTCTAATATGCAAGCTTTTTTTAATTAGTTTCATAAAAAAACAAAAATGCAATGCAAAATGCAGCATAAAAACACGCAATTTTAGCGGGATATTTTTGTTTTTGTCTTTTGTTTTTAAGAACAAATCAAGAGAAAACATGTCAATAAAAGAAAAAAGTTCAAGGTATAAATTTGCATATAAAGGAGAAATTCTTTCGTTGTATTGATTGCGTAATAGTAGAGTTGTAGTTGTTATTCTTATTCGTTTTCAGAAAAAGTGAATCACCAAAAAGAATTAAATATGAATAAAAAATTTTTTTTTCTTGCCATAAAAAAACCGCATAACTCTAAAATCGCATAAAAAAAAACCGCATAAAAAGAGAACCAAGTGTACTTGTATTGATCCATCGTGCCTTCCACAATGATCAGCAACTTGGTGGGGAATCCTCCCCACCAATCTGTATTTTTACATATCTTGATATTAACTTTTATATACATAAATTTTAAGATTTTAAATTTTTTTAATCAGAAATATTATAAACTTTTAACGTTTTAACGAATGTTTGGCGCAGTTTAGCCAAAATTGGCTCTTGCACCATTAACCCCAAAATTCACTCACTTACTCCACAATGATCAGTGAACCCAGAGAATGCCAGGAAAACATTCTCCAGACCATAATGCTCCCGCCTCCAGCTTGGACCTTTCCGGCAATGGTTGCAGGATGGTTCCTTTCAGAGGTTTCACGCCTTATACGCCAACGTCCATCTGTCCGATGGAGCATAAAACGCGATTCATCTGAAAACGCTACCTGTCGCCACTCAGTGGACGTCCAGCTGCTGTACTGGCGTGCAAATTCTAGCCTTCGTCGTCGATGAACAGTCAGCATAGGTGCACGAACCAGGCGTCTGCTTCGGAGGCCCAGACGCAGCAATGTTCGCTGAATAGTAATTTGGGAGACACTTTTAGTAGCCCCTTGGTTCTTTTGGGTGGTCAGTTGCTCAACGGTAGCCCGTCTATCTGCCCGAACGCATCTCCGCAACCGTCGTTCGCCTCTGTCATCTATGGCCCGTGGTGCACCACATTTGCCATGTCGCTGATTTTGAACAGTCCCATTTTGCCATGCACGGTACACTTTTACCACGGCGGCACGCAAACAGTTCACAAACTCAGCCGTTTCGGAAATGCTTCCACCCTTGGCCCGAAAGCCAATGATCCTGCCCTTTTGGACGTCGGATAAATCGCTTCGTTTCTGCATTACGCCAACGATTGAAATGTTTTCCGAAGCCCTCTCACACCCTTTATATACGCTCAACTGCACTGTGCTGCCACCTGCCTTCTGTGATTGGTTATTTAACTCTGACGTAGAAAGTACGTGGCGGTGACATTAATGTGACTGGACTGTGTATTTCCTCAGTTTCTTAACATCAACAGCAAGGTTGCCTTCTAGAATATTTAAACAGAAAAGATGTAACTGACTTTTGTCGGCAGTACGTATAATTGCTCTTTTTCGTGCAGGAGATGCGGTGAGCAGTAGTTTCAATAAATGATAATGCTTCTTTGCATTCTTCATTTGATCGGTACATAAATCCAATGAATTCCATTGGAATATGGGAACACGCTTTCTCTGAGCCGATATTTTTCGTCTCTTCTCGGGTGTAGATCCACCAACAAATAGTTGAAATAACCTTGCGTGCTCTTTTTGTAGGCATCCATAAACGATGCTGCTTTGTTTCCATAGAGTTGTCTGACAAAGCATTGTATTTGTCCTACATCGCGGTTGTTTTTAAACAATATTATATACTGCGCATTCAAACTTATGTCTCGCATCACTTTTTATTTCGAGGAAATAGATTTTGCAAAATCAGAATCACACTGATTCTAGAATGATGTGCAGTGATAGTGAATAACTGTGAAACTTTCTCATCTAAGGAATGAAGAAAATCATCGAAAATATACAGGCAATCGCTTTCAAACTTTTCAGGTAAGCCTTCTACGAATTTAATTCCTTTTTCGCAAATGAAATTATCTTGGAACGCTTTATAAGACCAAATTATATTTTTGAATTCGTAATCGTACGCTTTCTGAGCGATCATGTCTCGAATTACGGTAGTTTTTCCACATTGGCTTGCACCCACGAACAAAAGACAAGAGGGATGTTTCAATTTGAACATTGTTTACAGATTTTCCGAAATTCTTTTTCAGTCAGTTGCACTCCCAATATACTCGGTGTCAAATATGTTGAATTTATGCTAAAGAAACGTCGAATATCATACACGGTTTCACTCTGTTTCTTACACTGATGAAAAAAACATTTTCCTTCCAACATGCACAGAGAAAAAGCATGAGCTGTTGGTTATATCAACTCCATGATGAATCGTGTCAATCTGATTTGATGTAATAAAAATTAATTCTATGACAACGAGAGTAAATAAAATCAGGATGCTGATAAATTTTTTGTCCATTTCTCTTGACAATTGTAATGCTAATGATGTTTTTGCACCGAAAATTATCTATATATAATATTTCTGAATCCCTCTCTTTCCCATCCTTGAAAAATGAATGCATAACCAATTTTCACTGGGGTTTTCTGTAAACTTCATAGAAGTCACGCGCGCCAAATTAAGTATTCTAGGCGTATCTCTTGCGCATTGCCTTCACCTTGAAAGAAATGAATTAAGCTACACTCAGATTCATCGCCTCATTGAATTTTTAATTCTTCTACCTACCCCTTTTTTTAATTCTCGTTGAAAAATAGAACTGACAACCTTTAGAACCAAAAAAAAAATTACAATTTCGTTTTCAAGAAATAAGTAAAATTGTTATGTACTTTTTAGAATGTAATGAACATATTGTAAGTATAATGTTTCTATATCAACTTCGATTACGCGAAAGGCACTTTTTATATGACAACCATCACGTCTATACTACTCGGAATAACTGGAAATGAACTGGCTGATACAGCTGCACGATCAGCGACAGGCCCTTAAGAAAGGTTCCCTATTCCACACTCTGACCTTAAAGCTTCCTTCAGGCAGAAACTGTAAAGTGTATGACAATCAAACTGGGACCAAAAAACTGGAAATAAGTTGCATAGCGTCATGCCCGTTCTTGCTCTAACTGTGCCATCATCAAGCAACCACCGTGAACAGGTGATATGGACTAGGCTGCGCCTAAGAAAGGCATATAGACTATGCCCGACTAAGGCTTTGTGGCCTGCAAATCTTATTTAACTGTTCTTATTGTCTCTCTTGGCGCAGTATGATCTAAATTGGTCCTTACGCCATAAAAAAAAGAAAAAAACCAAACCTTTTGAATTGGAATGGAAGGTCAGTGGGAATAATTGGAATCCGAGGTACACCCGACAGTTCGAGTGAATTTAAAAACTCTGTAGGATATGAAGTTCTAAGTTCCGTATTCATAATTGTATCCATTGACAAATATTCCTTCATTTCTCCTTGCACCTCTTTTAAAATGTCAGTGTTGATCCTAGAAACTACTTCATTTTTTGGTGCTAATATTGCTCTTGCGCACAACCACTGATCACAACTCAAATTTTGTTGCAATTCCGGAAAAACATGAGCAATGAGATCCATATCATTTTCTACTAAATTGCAAAATTCTCTTGATCTTGATAAATAACCTTCAGCGTAAACCTCTAAACAACAATTATCAATTTTCAACAACATTTCTGCGTAAAGTCTCGAATCTACGTCATTATGAAGATGCACTCTCATATTCGTTTTCAGGCTGAGTTTTTCAACTCTCGACCATAAGTGTGATGATTTAATGCATGCGTGAATCTCATCTGCTGGTGTCCCCCTATGAATGACTGGGATGGTTTGTTGGAAATCACCAGCCAATAAAACTACTATTCCTCCCATTATATCTGTACTATCTCGCAAGTCCTGAAGAGTCCGGTTCTATTGCCTTGTGAGACATTGTATTTTCATCCCACACTAAAAGCTTATATTCTCGCAGCATCCTACCTCGCGAACTATTTTTACTGAAATTACAGATGGGCGAATCTTCCTGTGCCAGATTCAATGGTAATTTTAAAACGGAATATGCTGTACGACCGCCGTATAATAGCGTTGCGGCAAGTAGTATTACCGTGCTAATAACTGTATACCCTCGTGATTCGTGCTAACAGCTGACACTTATGTTTTCTGGATGTACACACTAACAAACCACGCCCGCGATACACTGCTGCTATAAATGTAATTCAATTATATGGTTTCCATGCTTTTATTCATTCTTAGAAAATAACTTGTATTATAGTGTTTGCATTGTAATACAATTATGCAGATTAAAATAATTTCTTAAAGAAAAAGCTCTATATATTACCTGTTCTTCTGCATCCATCGATATAAAGTGTTGCTTCTTGCAGTCTGTAAGATATTCGGCTAGCCAACATGGAATTTTAATGCACACATTAGCCAGCCGAATATCCTGCAGA
Organism: Trichonephila clavipes; assembly: GCA_019973935.1. Taxonomy (NCBI): domain Eukaryota; kingdom Metazoa; phylum Arthropoda; class Arachnida; order Araneae; family Nephilidae; genus Trichonephila; species Trichonephila clavipes. Next base: position 39,181 of record BMAU01021289.1, on the reverse strand, counting down.
TCTCTTGCTTTGAGACTTCATGGTTTTTACACAAAAACATCAACTGGTTGGGTTTCCTTAATGGGCTATTTTTCTTGATCTTTGGTCTAGGTAATCAGTCAAGATAATTGTATTTTCTACACCTACTCAAGCATTACTTCTCGAGTTCGAAAATTAAATTCACCATACAAAAATTTTGAATGCGAGTTTTTCCGACACCAACTTGAGCATTTTTTCCCAAGTTCGGAAATGAAATTCACCTTACAAAAATTTCGACTGCAAGTTTTTCCGAAGTGTTTGGCGCAGCTTGGCCACAGTTGGCCCTTGCGCCATTAAACTCTACACTCAGCTAGTTCTTCCGACAACAACTTGAGCATTTTTTTCCCAAGTTCGGAAATGAAATTCACTATTCAAAAATTTCAAATGAGTTTGTTTTCTACAGCAAATCGAGCATTTCTTCTCAAGCTCTGAAATAAAACTCACCATACAAAATTTTCAATTATGAGGGTTTCTGACGAAGAGTTGAGATTTTTTTTTCGAGTTCAGAAACGAAACAAGTGCAAATGTTATCGATAGAAAAACATCAATAGATCACATTAACAAGCTTAAAATATGAACTATGTAAAATGTTTAATTATATCTTGAACCATTTTATCTGGATCTTCAGCTGATTTGACAGCCTGAAGAATCACTAAACAAGAGAGTTGATTTTTTAAATCACAACTTACACAAGTTCAGTGTACTTCAGGCCTCCTGTGAGAAGAGGTCCTGTCCTTTATTACTTCTAATGCATACATAATTTATGAAAATAATGTATTACAAAATAATCAAAACATTTTTCGAATAATGTATTACAAAATATTCAAAACATTTTTAAAATAATGTATTACAAAATAATCAAAACGTCTTTCAAATAATAGTTTCAAAATGTAAATGAAACATGTAATGCACATTTTAAGAATATAAGATATTATGAAATACATAATTTAAAAGGTTTTTCAAATAATAGTTTCAATATATAATAGTAACATACTTATATTTCTCTTAGAAATGTAAGTAATAGAGCTTATACATATGAAGTATGGATAGCTCTAAAATACAAAATCCACGATATACTCGTATAGGTTTATCAAGAATGAGATTAGGTTTTTTCATTTTAAAAGTAGTAAAGTTATTGTTAATTGGTTCCAAGTATTCTAATAAAGGACTAGCCATATTGATTTTATAATCTTTTTTCGTTAGAGAACCTTTCATTGAAATTTTCTTACGTCGATTTAGCATAAGGCGACCAAAGAAACTGTTATTCATTTTTTTAAAAAATGATTTTGTAAATTCATCTGTAGCTAAGTTCCGTTTCTAGTTATTAAAATGTATGTAATTTTTTTTTTAACCAAAGTTGCTGCTTAAAAGCCAATATTTTATGAATTTTAGACACCACAATAACTTGTTTAACATAATATTTCAGATTTAAATAATGCGTAATGTAATTTTTTTAGGGTAAAAGTTCGGGATTAGTTTCTTACTAGGTAGATATGTCGTAAATTAAATTTGTTGCATAATTTTTTGGAGTAAGGAGAAAGTATTTCATATGTAATTTTTAAATTCTCCACGGCTAAAGGTAAATCATTAGTTTTCTCATGAATGTTTTCGGGATATGTTAAATCTACTTCGAGTATGAAGCCTACATTAGAATTGATATCATGGTTAAATACGAGGTATATCCAGAAACTAAGTTCCGTTTGGTAATAAAAATAAATTGTATACAGATACAGAAAAAACATTTATTGGACAAAAATGTAAAACTCTTAAACTTAAACTACCTTTCCACATAGCTGCCGGTTTTTCTGGCAGACGTAAGAGAGAAAAAGGCCCCGAGAATTCACGCGCCAACCCTTTTAAAGGTCGACCGCATCACTCGGAAAAACATCCGCCTCGAAATTCTGGCGGTAAGTTTTACCATTCCGATTGGCCAACAAGCTGTGCAAGGATACAGCTTTGCCCGCCATAGAGTCCGGGGTATTCATCCCGACCCCGAAATACGCATCCGTGCTGTACAAATTCCCGTAGTTCCCGACGTACGATTCCTCGGAGTAATTTTCGACCGCCGGCTCACTTTCCTTCCGCATATTTTACAATTGCGGAAGAGGTGTGAAAAGTCTTTAAACCTCTTGAAGGTGTTGTCAAACACCTCTTGGGGGCGGATCGAACATCATTACTCAGAGTGTATCAGGCAATCGTACTCTCTCGCATCGACTACGGATGTGTTGTATACGGATATGCGTGCAACTCTACTCTGAAAAAACTTGACCCTGTCCACCATATGGCATTGAGAATCTGCTCGGGTGCGTTTCGTACATCACCGGTACAGAGTCTATGTTAACTGTGTCATCAGCTTCCTCTAGATCTTCGACGGAGGAAGCTGTCTCTTGCGTATTATTCTAAGATCTTGTCCGTGCCTTCACATCCTCTGCAGAATGTGTATATGAGTACCAGCATGAAGAGAATTTAGGATGCACGGCCGTCTAACATCCGGCCGTTTATGGATCGGATGAAGCTTCATATTTCTGAACTCGACCAACCTAACGTGCATATCCAGCAAAGGAACCTTTTCCTATTCCAACCTTGGAATACGCCACGGTTCCATTATATCAACCCTTTTGCCACTTACAGTAAATCCACTGTAGCGCCTGTCGTCTTTCAACGCGTCTTCGTTTTTACCACCGCAGTCAGTATAGTCGTTATTCGGCCATCTACACTGATGGTTCGAAACGTGCAGATTACGTTGGCTGTGGAGTCGTGATTGAAGATATTATGCACGGTTATAGGCTCGACACTTCTTGCAGCATTTTCACTGCCGAAGCTGTCGCCATTTACCGTGCACTTCAATTAATCGACTCCACTATGCCCCGTAAATACTGCATCTATACTGACAGCATGAGTGTACTAGAATTGCTTGAAAACTATAACGATCGATGCCATCCAGTGGTTTGTAAAATACTCGACATTACGAGTCGACTGTACAGCAAGGGTCTCGATATCGTGTTTTGCTGGCTACCAAGTCACGTAGGAATCATAGGCAACGAGCAAGCGGACAGCGCGGCAAAGTCGGCGACGACGCATCTGCCGCTAGCGGTTCCGCTGTCGGATATGAAGCGCGTCATCATGCATCATATTTTTAAGATCTGGCAGGAATCATGGAGTCAGCAGTTGGATAACAAACTGCACTCCGTGAAACCTGTCATAGGAGCATGGTCTGTGATGCCTATGCGAAGAACTGATGTCAAATTGACTCGTCTTCGCATTGGTCATACTTGCTTCACTCACTGGCATTTATTGTTGGGTGAAGATGCTCCTGCATGTCCGTCATGCAAGGTCTCTTACACTGTGCGTCACATTTTAATAGATTGTCCCGTTTTTAATAATTTTCGCATCACCTTTTTTACTTCATTACATTTAACTTTACCTGACTTGGTGGGAGAAATACCCCACCAAAACCTATTTGCTTTTACCAGAAGACTTGGATTTTTATATTTAATTTGAATTTTTAAAATGTTTTAACTTTAACTTTATTAGATATGTGCATGCCTGCATGCACATATATAAAAAAATAATTATTTTTATGTAATTGTATTTTTCCTGTGCATTAATATTTTAACAAACGTGTGGCGCAGTATAGCCAAATTTGGCTCTTTCGCCATTAAACCCAACAATCACTCACTCACCCGTCCAACCCCTCAGGGGGCTCACCTTCTTTAGGTGAGTACGGGTTTCACGCTCCCGAGGTGCCCTAGTGATCTTTTCCTTCTCCCTAGGGGTTTACTGTCTTTGGTAAACACGGGCGTCACGAACCCGGGGAACCCTAGTGATCCTTCTCTATTTTCGGCCCTCTTTCTTGCCATTCAAGTTTCCCTTTTCTTCTTTTCCCGTCAAGATCACAGACCTACATTGGACAATGAACATTGTCCCAACTTAATTTTGTTCTAATAAAAAAATTGATATTTTTTTTTTACTGCAGTATTATGGTTTGCATTTTATATTATGTTCTTTTCATTTGATTTTCTTCAATTTCTTTCAATGTTTTGATTTTGTTGCTTCTTTTATGTTCGATTATTGATTTTTTGTGTTCAACTTATTATCTTTATTTTTCTGCCACGAAGTCCTGTGGCAGACCAGGACTGAGTGGAATGAAGTTGTGTCTGAAGGGTTTTCACTATTGGTATGATGACACAACGGACTGCTCTCTGGGAAAACTGGCACTTGGAGCGGGGTTTTGAACTTTTGAGGACCTTTGGACTGGTGAGGTGGGGTCTTGGAGGAAGCGGCCATGTAGAGGGTACCGGAGAAAAGCTGAGTTTTGCGTCTCAGGCCGCCAGATAGTACAGGAGCCCGGGACAGCCTAACCAGCATGTCCTGGCTGCTCTATCAGCTGGTGTATAATCCCGCCTGTCTTGTAGTTCCAGGTGGTGCCTGGATGGGGTCCTGCATTGCAGTGCGGGGGGCTCTCCCGAGGCCACTACTGGTTGCTGACTCTAGGGCAAGCCCTGCCAAACTGGTCCTCTGAAAATCAAAAGGAATTCTCCTTCTTTCAAAAAAAAAAAACCCAACATAAGTCAAAATAAAGAAAACACTAAAAACGCATTCTTTAAAACCCCCAACCCACCCTACCAATCACATGATGCTCATGTATTACCCGCTCGCAACATCGATCGGATTTCAACTACTACCAGATATTTATTACTTGCTCTTCCAAACAATGAAATGTCCAATAAATCTCCTTTTGCTGTTCACAAAGCCCTTATTGGCATAGGTGGTGAACCCAAGACTGTAAAACGTTTACGTTCTGGGGAGTTACTCATTGAAACTCATTCCGCTATTCAAACAAAGTCGTTTCTCCTCGCCAAAACCTTTTTAAACTCTCCTTTAATTGTCACTCCGCATAAATCTCTTAACTCTTGCAGGGGTGTTATTTCGGAACCTGACTTGTTGTCTACTTCTGAATCTGAAATCCTTGAAGGATTTTCGGATCAGGGTGTGTTTCAAGTCAGAAGAATTACGATAAAAAAGAATACTACTGCTTTTCCTACACAGCATTTAATTTTAACATTTAATAGCCCGCATTTACCTACTTCAATTAAAGCTGGATATCTTCATTGTAAAATCCGTCCATACGTTCCGAATCCTCTGCGCTGTTTTAAGTGTCAGAGGTTCGGACACTCTCAAACTGCCTGCCGAGGACAATTGACGTGCTCTAGATGTGCATCTGTTGGACATGCTTCCACAGATTGCAGTCTAGAGCCTAAATGTTTTAACTGTTCAGAGTCGCATCAGTCCGATTCCAAACTCTGTTCCAAATGGAAATTAGAAAAGAAAATTCAAGAAATCAAAACAAGCAAAAATATCTCCTATCCAGAAGCTCGAAAATTGATACTACCACAAATATCTCAAACATATTCCCAAGCTACCAAATCCTCAACTACAACCACAACAACCCAAACTGATGACAGCATTACAAAAATAGTATGTCCACCTTTAAAACTACAGCAAACTTTCACAGCCGTTTTGAAACCAACAATGCCTTTTAAAATTCCTACAGTTACCAAGTTATCTGCATCAACTGAAGCACAACTCTTACCAACCACATCTTCTGCGGCAGCTACATCACCCGAATCTCAACCACCTGTTCCTTTTGTTATTACTACTTCCTCTGCATCTATTAGTTTAATTACATCTACAACAACAATGTTTACTTCCTTATCAAATAAAACGCATCCCTCTGCTCTAGAAACTACCACATCCAATAGTATACCTTCTACTATCATATCCCCTGTATCCCATGCTTCTACACAAAAATCTCGCAGAAAAAAGCGAAATCCTAAAACAATATGTAACGTTACAGCACCCACTGTTAAACCAAAATTAGAAATTAAAATGGCACCCCATTAACCGAGAAAAAGTTCATCTATTCAAGACACTGACGATGAAGACATGATCGTATACGACATGGCAGAACAAATAGAATCACCGAAGAAAAATGATAAATACTTCTTGTCGGAAGAATATTGGAAGAACGAGTCTTGGAGACAGGGGGGATTTCTACACGTCATAACTCCGACCAGTGTTAGAAACAGCCAGTAGTAATTTTATCTTTTATGAAAGTGAAACTTTTTTCACCGAACTGAACAAAGTTTTCATATCAATTTTTACATTTTCATCTGTCATATTTCATTTTAACTATATTTTCTTACGATATTGTATTTTTTAAAAAATTGGATTTTTATATTTTATTTTGTAATGTTACATTTACTAATATATATGCTTGCATGCGTGCATGTATATAAATATGCGGATGTAATTTTATATCCTTTAAAAAAAAAAAAAATTCTTTTCCACCAACGAGTGTTTGGCGCAGTTTGGCCAAAATTGGCCCTTGCGCCATTAAACCACAAAATCACTCACTCACTCACCCGTCCAGACCACAGACCTATATTAAAAAATGAACATCGTTCAAATTTAGTTTTTTCTACTGAAAAAACTTGCTATTTTTATTAACATATTTTGGTTTTTATTTTGTATTGCGTTAATTCAGTTTCTTTTTCGTATATTTCTTTAAACCTTTTCCTTTTTTTGCTTTATTTGTGTTCGACAAACACCGTTGGTTTTCCGACCCGCATATTTGCAGTGTGCGGCGTCCCGTAAGGAGGAAAATGGTGTCCTGGGATTACCTTTGGCCCACGCTTCGCTTTAGACGGGTGGCAGGAGTGACCCGCTCCTGTCAATTGGCTGGTTGTACCTCTCTTCGGTCTTCCCGAAGAGACACTGCTGTAGGATTAGTGCTGCAGATAAGGGGTTTCGGGTTTACCCGTTGGATCCTCGCCCTGATGCTGTTGCATTATATTCTGGGTGAACTCTAGGTAAGCGCCGTGCCTGACAATTGTCAGTTGACCGGCACACTGCCTCCCTTGCTGGACTCTGTGGTGGGTGGAGGCACGCCAGAATGAAGTTTTTTTACGCGTTTATATGGATCCAATGCTGCTGTGCCAGGGTAAAGGCCTCGTATTACCTAACCTTACCATTGACGATATTGCTAAACACGCACGATTTCTAATTTTATCCCTACCAAACAATGAAATGTCCTGAAAATCTCCGTTTATTATTCACAAAGCTTTAATAGGAATAGGTGTAGAACCTAAATCCATTAAAAATTTACAATCAGGTGACCTACTTATAGAGACAATATCTGCGGTGCAAAGCAAATCTTTTTTAATCTTTATAGATTCTCCGCTGGTCGTAACTCCTCACAGAATTTTGAATTCTTGTCGAGGAGTTATCTCTGAATCCGATCTTTTGTGTGCCTCTGAAACAGAAATTTTGGAAGGTCTTTCTGATCAGGGTGTCATCCAGGTCAGAAGAATTAAGATAAAAATGACGCATCACTTTTCCCCACTTAACATTTAATTTTAACTTTCAATAGCCCTAAATTACCAACAAACATTAAAGCCGGTTACCTAAATTGCAAAGTACGTCCATATATACCGAATCCTCTGCGCTGTTTTAAGTGCCAGAGGTTCGGTTACTCCGAAAGTTCCTGCCGCGGTCAATTAACATGCTCTAGATGTGCGTCCGTTCGGCATTCTTCCACGGATTGTACAACAAACTGCACTCCGTGAAACCTGTTAGGGGCATTGCCTGTGATGCCAATTATTTTCGTGAAGACAGGTCTGGTAGTTCCCCCGTTCGTCGTGAAGACAGGTCTGGTACAGGTCCTCCGATTCAGGCGTGAATGTTGTTCCTCCGATTCAGGCCGGTCACTTGGAGGCCTTTAAATTTCCTCCGATTCTGGCGTAGCAACCAAGCCAAAGTTGGCTCTTGTGCCATTAAAATTCACAATCATCATCACCGATTCTGGCGTATTCAGGGGACGGTACGCTTCGCCGCTCGGACAGTGTGAGATCAAGCGCCTGCTCGGGCCTATTGGGTGGTACCATGGTCTAAAAGAAATAATGAAGATTAATGCCAAAAGTTTCTATTATATGCACTTCTTGTGTCCGCATAGTTCTTTTTCCGTTCCATAGTTCTTTCTTTAGTTTCTTTTCTTTTTTTGAGAAGAAGGCTTAATATATTCATACGAGTCCAGCTTTTCAGGTAACATGGCAGGATCATTCAGTTTTCCCCGAATGTAATGATTTTGTTATCGGGTGGACACTTTTTCTTAATTTTATATGCTTTTAACATGTCAAATGAATTGACTTCAAAATTCTTTTAGCCCTAACTTCAGAGTAGGAAAAGTTCTAAGCTTAAAAGAAAAACATCGTTTTGGTGTCTACTAAAGAGAACTCTGAATCATTGAATAGTCAGCTTGAAACTTTCTAATAAAATTTGTCGAATGGGCACAATTTCTGAACATCTTTTCTTGTTCTCTCGTTATCAATCTGCCAACATCACTTGGAAGGACTTCAATTAGATGTGAATCCTAAAAATCTGCTGGTGCATTAAAAAGCTTCATCTGCCTTTGAAACATTGTGAACACTTCTTCAAGCGTTTTATGTTGTTTGACTGTTTTATCTTGCATTTCCTTTACAAACTGCTCATTGTCCGTAAAAAATGTACTAATCGATGATTTTGTCATCTGAAGTTACAGCAACTCGTAACTCTGTGGCTGAATTATATTGGTCTTGCTTTTTGAAACAAGCCATTTTTATCTCATACAATAAAACTAAATGCAAGTTTGGGGATACATTTTTTTCTTTGCAAAAAGTCTTTTACAATGTCATGAATTATAAAAATGTCCGAAACATTACAAAATTTTTTAAAGTTTGTTAACGTTATGCATGAATGTTTCATTGGTCGTGATGGTTGATAATGCAACCGTCACACTGAAAAATTTTAGGTGACACAATCACGATTATTTCGTTCGATCTTTCTCTTCCATAGAAACGATGAGTGATTTCAGGAAAGACAGTTCGTCATCTTTTTTCAAACAATTTGGTGTTATAGTTCATCAGTATGACTTTGGGTAGATAGATCGAATAAAGATATAATCAATGGGTTCTTCATTTAAGTCATGTGCACTAAGTTTTAACTGTTCGTCTTCCAAAGCGATTCAAGCATGTGTATGTAAAATTCTTTGAGAATTTCCATTTGAGAATTGGTATTTCTTGCTTGAATATATTTGTTTGCAACGAATGACGAAGAATTGTACAAAAGATTGAAGTTAAATATTTTTTGAAAAAAAGCAAACATAAAGACGATTGAAGGTCGGCTTCTCATTAATACCCGATGTATAAAAAAACTTTCTTATGTGTATTTCGAAGATTAACTTTAAATACTTCACATCGTAAATAAACACAATGATACAGATCTTTGGTGGGTAAAACACATTTTTTCATGGAGAGATTTAATGATGAGAGATCCATCATTTAGTTGAGATTCTGAATTTTTATCACAAATAAAGGAGTCGGTGAATCACTGTTTTCAGGATTCAATGATGTGAAAACATCATTCAGTCCTTCGAAAGGGTTAGTTTTATCATGCCTATCCCTCGTTTTTTGAGTTCATTTTTGTGAACAACATGGGTGATAAGTTCGCCAAGCTTGCTACGAGTTTTTGATATTCCTCAAATCTCCAATTCTTGACCTTCCAAAATATAAAACATATTTGCCATTTTATGAATTAGGAGTATATCAAAATTAGATGCTTTAAACAGAATGCGTTTTCAAGTGTCTATTTTTATATAGTGTCTAGGGATATTCAGTGTTGTAAAGCTCGTAAAAATTCTTCCGTATTAATAATGGTAGATAACTTAAGTAGTAGTAGTAGCACATACTGTTTGCACCTGGACTGAAGACCTATCGAAAAAATATTTTATTGGTGGCTTGATTAAAAAATTGATTGATTTCAAATTAACTCTAAAAAATGTTTTCGTATGCCTTCAATAGACGCTGCTTTGCTTAAAGAATAATTCCTCTGAAAATAAATTATCCTATTACAAACAACAAATTTTATATATTGCATAAAACACATAGCATCAAAAAATATTTTATCTAGAGCTAAAATTGATATTAACCACATACAACATTGTCATTTAAGCATCAAATCAAGACATGAAACAAACTGCATAAAAAAATTTGAGCTAGAATTTTCATTAAAAAAAACTAAGTACAAAATTTGATCTCACTAAAACATCAAACATGACATAAAAACAAGGTGCAACAATGAGACAGGTACCATTTCACATGTGTGCTCTCGAAGTGACGAAGCGTAAAAATTGTAAAAAAAAAAATTCAGTTTCCCCTTCAAAAAAAAATTTAGCGCGGTAAGTGCATTAATGAGCCGAATTGCCTGCACGGGCCCTTAAATTATACCGTGAACTTGGAACAATACCCTGAATATTTCTAAATGAATCCGCACCTCCCATCATATGTTTGTTTTTATTCGACATTTGACGCACAATCAGATACGACAAGTAGGGATTGAGAAGATACGTTTGCATGTTGATTTCTCGATAACATTTAATGGTTTTTTCCACAAACACTTCTCCATTGAATCCAATTTCTTGATGAGATTCATGAGGCGTCACCGTCATTTTACCGGCCGATTTACCTTCTTTAAAATAAACTGTTTTTCGGGACAAGACGTTCAATAAGCATCCTGTTTCGATGGATTTGACCACCAAAGCCATTTTGGATTTAATCAAGGACCAATTGCCTTTCCGCAGGGGAGCATACAAATATTTGACAAAGAGTTTGGTAAACAAATGACCAGGACTCACTACAATTTTATTGACCAAAGAGTCAATATCAAATCGATTCTGTTGATACACTGGGCCATATAAACAGCAGCATCTGTCCGGTAAGGACAATGATCAAAAAAGTAATCCACTTGTTCGATCGATTCGGAACCATCGTTCCCCACCACAATCATATCTCCCCGTTTTTTGGGTGGACAATCTGCCACGTAATAGCTCAATTCTTTACCCCGATCCAAAGCATCGTAGGTAAACACGCGGACCATTTTTTTCTGTACCATGTGCGTGTGAGTCGAATCATTGGTAAAAAAATAGGGTAAATGGCGCAAAAATCCACAAATGATAAAGAATCCACGGCCAATATCCATTTTTTAAAAGAGGCATTAGAAACGGTAGGAATATCTGTTTCAAAAGTACATACTTGCTGATGACGAATGGTTAAATCGATTTGAGATCCCAACATGATGGGATACACGTTACACAAAATTTTCTTGATATGTCGATGTTATACCGAGAGAGCATACGTGGTTCGTTCTCGAATATGCTGGTGAATATCTAGAGGTCCATCGTAAATCAGCACGCAATCTACTCGAGTACCCAAAAAATGAATAAAATTCCGAATATGCGCATTATAATTGCCAAGAATAGGTTCAAGCATGAGCGGAACGTTCAGCGGCGGCTTATTTCATTCGAAGAGTACGAATGCTTTGATCAAAAGTCTTTAGACTTTCTTGATTAATATGAGTGGCATAGGCACACACTGATATCACCAGAGTAATCACAAACAAACAATATAAATGTATTCCGTACAAATAGGATCGATGCAAAGTATACTGGCTTCCAAACAATGATTGAAGAAACGTGTGGTAAGACATTCTTTATATAACCTTGTAAAAAAAAAAATTTTTCTTTCCTAGCATTACACACACAATCTTTCATTTCTTTATTAATAATTTTTGGTGAACTGGATAAACATCTTTCGTTTAGTATCACAATTTCAGGTGTAATGGTACCACTTTCACCCAAACAATTTTTCAAATGATCCAAAGACCACTGGATACCTGTTAAAATTGATAGTATATTTTTCCGCTCCCGGTGAAGAGTTCGTATGAGATATTCCCTTTCCATTTTTATTCGATCCAACGCCGTTTCAGACATTTCCCAGGTGGGTTCATCCTGCATTAACTTTTCAATTTCCTCCAAGGATATTTAAACTTCAGTTAAAAAATTTGTCAAAATATGTCTCTCACGCTCCAGAGTTCTTTTGACAAAACTTTTGTCACAAATCCCGAGTTGTGTCTCTTTCTGCCATGTCTTTATTCTTCATCCGCAATTTCATCCAAAGGTCTAAATATGTTTGCAATGGTTTTGTGTATATAGGGATAATGCAAAAATATTTCGTGACGGATATTTCTGGCTTTTATGCGTGTTTTCAATGAGATTTCATCCAATTGAACTTGAAACTCTAGAATTTTATGTTTATTTTCTTCCATATACAAGGCAAACTCCTTGCGATCTTTGGTGTCGTTTTTCAAAAATTCATGTATAGCTTTCTTCAGCCCACTTGTCATCAAATCCTTTTTCAAATTTCGAACCTTTTGGAACCGCTGAGACAGTAGGGGATTGTTCAGTGTCTCTTGATATTCTTTGGGATGTTTTTTGGGGTTGTTGACAGCCAAATACTCGGGAAATTTAGTTTTTACAATGTCCACTAAACGTCCTTGGTCATCCCAAAAATACAGGACACATCCTTCGGGTTCACTCAATGTATCTCCTTTCAAAAATTGGTTGTGTAACTCGTTCACATACGCTTGACACGCTTTGGTCGTCTGGAACGTTTTTTGAGGAACAGCCCTTGCGTCTGAGGGTTTCGCCAAAGCAAACCACCGGTGATCATTTGTAAACGTAGTGCATCCGATAAATTTACAAAAATTTTGAGGATAATACACGGTCAAATCTGGGCTAACTGCTTCCGTCATCATTTCAAAGTGCAACGTTTTGAGACAATCTTGATCCTGAAAATAAGTTGCATAAGAACGGATAAAGGTGTCAAAATTTTCAATGACTGTATTAAATTTTTTGCGGAGATGTATATCCATGATGAGTTTTTGTTTGGATCCCACCAAAAAGAGTGCAAATTCATTCCGATCCTCGACAAACCACGTTGAAAGCAAATGGTAATAGGGATGATGAAGCGGGACAAATAAAATATTCACCAACCTTCCGTCAAATTTAGGCGTCACCACGACACTCTCAAAGGTTGAAAGAAACGTCTGATGACGAGTAAAAGTGGGTAAACTTGTATGTAAAGGAGACAATCTCTTTGTATTTTCATTCATCAACAAAAATTCTCCTCGGTAAAAACGAGTCGGCCCCCAGGTGACATCCGATAGTGGCGCATAGGTGGCTTGGTACACGTCGTAATCCTTTAAAGCATATTCCTTCTTAAAATGGATCCCTTTGTGAGGAAATTGTGCACAACTCTTTGAGAGAGAAGATTCATTCCACAAAGTGGCAAGGGACGGATGATCATCCAAAGATTCTGGCCAAGACTAATTAAAATAACGTTTGCCGATAGATGGCACAAGATTCCACAGTCCTGTTCCCACATCCAATTGCCACGGGCACTGTTTTGTCAAGAGAGTAGGATATCTGGACCATTTTGTGGGTGGAAATTCAATACGTGGGTTTCTCCAATGTGCATAAGGGTCAAGGGTCAAAGGAACACAATACACTCCGATTCGTAAACAATTGACGCACTCTATGGTATGGGACCAGTAATAGGTTTGACACGTGTCCACTAAAATAATATCCGCAGAGGCAGAGTCCAGGCATTCTTTCCACAGGGTTTGCAATTGTCTTTTTAAACCGGGAGTATTTTGAATGCGGTTGTAGCAATTAGTATAGGATTCTCCTTCCTGGGCCAATTTCATAAGAATGTCATCCCGTTGCAAATGTAAAACGTATCCACAATTGGCCAAATCTTCAACCAAGGCTCGAGCAATAGGGCTTTTGCCCGATCCTGTAGGTCCCAGGAGATAAATGACAACTCGGCGATCTTTTCGAAAAGTAAATGGGGATTGGTTTAAATATCCATAGCCATCCGCTTGGAATGGAGGTTGCTTGCTCGATTGATCCACAGCATTTAGGCACATTAACAAACTGAAAATATGGCGAATGCGAGGCAAGTACATGTGCAAGACGGCGTTGACTCGTAAACGATGTTCCGTGGAGGAAGAAAGGTTTCGTAAGCAACACATATGACAATCAATCAAAACTCCCATGGTGAGCAAAACATCCTTAGGAATTTCGTCTTGAAATCTTAAAGTCACCAAACGGGCGCCCATTTGAGCGTGACTTCTAAAACTTTGTTGTCCGAAGCCGTCAGTTCGTTCCACCAAAGGTTTTGCAATATCATGAAGAAATCCCACCAGGTAGGCATAAGTAATATCTTCTTTCCATGTGTCTTGTAAAAGGTTATCCAGACTACATAGTTTTTCTATACGGCGGCCAACATCCACACAATGCTTTCGAAAACATTCCTGATGATAGAGATTAGGCAACCAGTTGAAATTGAAAATTCTCCAATATAAATCGGTCTGGTGGAAAGATGAGGGATAAAACACGTTCAAACTCTGAATCAAAATGTAATGATTCCATGACTACTATTGACTTGGCTAGAAGAGTTTATGATACTTAAAAGCCTCAAGTAAAAAAAAAAAGTTTTTTTTTTATTTACATTCATCTCGTTAGTGTGCACTTTTACATTTTGGTAACCAATTGACGTACAGGGCGTATGGATGTTGAGAGTTGCAATGTGTTAAATAATCAATAGTTGCCCAGCTGCTGTGGCGATTCACTAGCAATGCAAAAAATATGAGTAAATACAAACAGGTGGCATCATGCATATCAGTATTGGTTTGGGCTAATTTATCAGCAATCGCATAAATTTCAGGCAACACGTATCCTTCCATGAGGGGAAATTGTTCATGTTTAATGTAAACTGCATGCGATATTCCATCTCTTTCATCAATAATATTAAACAAATTTCCATACTCGACTCGACTGGTTTGAATCTGTTTCAAATGGGCACATAAGCTTCATTTTTAAATTCTCTCACCAGCTCAGGTGTCACATTGTTGAATCCTGGTAGAAGCTTACTCGGAAAACAAAATTTTCTCAATTTGTAACCATTTGGTTGGGCTACAAAATCCACCAATCGATCCAGACGACGATTGGAGTGTTTCAACACTTTCAAATCATAATATTCTTGTGGGGAATCCATATTCTTTAATTTTCATTTCCCATTTTACGCAGATTCCGAATAATAACATTTTCGTAATATACCATTGCCGTATCCATGGATTTACACTTGTCTTTTACGGGGCCCCTCTGCTTCGGGAAGGGATCTTTTGTGTCCTTCTTCTTGCAAACTACTGTTTTCTAACGTTAGCGTGTCAGACGTTTGATCCAATATACTATTATATTGTCCCAATTGAAAATCGGATCGACTACGGCATTCGGAAAATTCTTCTTCAAATTTTAAAATTAAATCTGTTTCTGGCGTGGTATTATTCTTGGTACTCTTGAGAAACTGACGAACCACACCGATCGCAAATCGGTCATGGTGGTTCAAATAACCTAATTTTCCTTGGTTTGAGTTATCGTGTAGGAAATGATGTGGGGGATAATTGCTAAAATCGAATATATCTTCAAAAATTTTTTTCATGTCTGAAAATATGTCCTCCGTTGAATCGAAAGATACAACGAGTCTGTGTCCATGTAAAGAAGTTCGCTCCGATCTTGATATATATTTTTTAAAATTATGATAGTATAATTTGTATATATGCAATTTTGAAAGCTCTAGAATACAAAAACCTCCATAGATAGGTTTATCAGGAATTAAGTTGGGTTTCCGCATTTTAAAAATTGTTAAATTTTCATTAATGGGCTCGAAGTATTCCAACAAAGGACTTGCGAAATTATTTTTACAATCTTTTTCAGTAGTCGAAGCTCGTACGGATATTTTTTTTTTTGGTTAAGCATCAAAACGACCGAAAAAGAGTTGTTTAATTTTTCACAAAATGTGCGAGTAAACTCGTCTTTTGCCTCTTTTTTTTTTTTTTTTTTTCATTATTAAAGTGTATGTATTCCGCTAACCATGGGCGTTGACTGAATGCTAATATTCTATGATATTTTTCAACAATCATACCCTCATCGATGTAAAACTGTAGATTTAAATAGTGTGTGATATAATTTTTCTTTGGATAAAAATTAAGGGTTAGTTTTTTACTGGGAAGAGTGTGCCTAAGATTAAATTTATCGCAAAGTCTTTTTGAATAAGGAGATAGCATATCATATGTGATGTTTAAATGCTCTGGTGCGAGAGGTAAATCATTTTTTTTAAGTTGTAGGTGCTTTGGACATCTTAGATCTACTTCTATAATGAATCCTACTTTAGAATTTTATCATAATTAAAGGCATTAAAATAATTTATTTCTTCTGGAGTTAGCCACGAAAAATTACCGATTGGTAGAGGTTGGCTCATTACATAACCATATAAATTATTAGCGTCTGAGGCTACGATATAATTGTGTGGTTTTTTCTCATTATAAGTTTTTTCAACATAAGGATTATTTACTTTATCATGTCGCTTACCTAAAAAGCAAATTCCACCTCGCATTTGGGATTCGAACCAAATATAATCGTTTACATTTGTTAAGAGTTGTAATTCTACTTTAGTGAATTTCAAACCTGCGTTCCAAGTTAGCTCCGCGCTGGTTACAAAATGTATAGGATCGAGTTCGTAATAACGCATTGCTTTTCTTCTAAATGATGTGAAAACCTCTGCTAGCATTATAGTATCAACGTTTTGATACAATTTTAAGTAATTTGCTAATTTTTTGCATTTAAAAGTTTTATACAGGGTGATTCAAAACAACGTGGACAAACTTACATGGTAGATCAGTCATACAACAAGGATCAAAAATCGCATATGAACAGTGGGTCGCAACTGCGATCCGGATCCGTTACAGGGCGTCCAAAAAATACATAACACAAAGAGAAGAAACGAAACCATTACAGATAATTTTATTGTTAATGACTCTCTCACATTCGACTAATGTCGAGCTTACAGCAAATGCTCAAAGTTATTTTCAGAAACATCGAGACACGCCTGGCATCTACGTTGCATGGAACAGCGCACCTTCTCAAAAATATCAGGTGTATCTCGAACACATCCTGCTGCCTCAACAATCCTTCCTACCAAGTCTTCCGGCGTTGCAACAGGTGTTTCATAGACAAGGCCTTTTAAAAATCTCCATAAGAAAAAATCCAAGGGAGACAGATCTGGTGCTGGCCATGCGATCGGTCCACCGCGACCAATCCAGCCGCTAGGAAAAGTAGCCTGCAGATGTGCTCTGACGTCTATGCTGAAATGTGCAGGAGCTCCGTCGTGTTGAAATCGAATGCGTTGACGAATAGGCATCGGAACATCATTCAGCATTTCGGGCAGGACCTCTTGCAAGAATGTTAGATACATGGAACCGTTAAGTCTTTCTGGGAGAATGTACGGACCGAGTAAACAGTCTCCTACAATGCTAGCGCACACGTTAATGGAACATTTTCGTTGTGCACCATGTGGACGTATGGCATGGGGGTTTTCATCCGCCCACGTATGCAGGTTGTGAAAGTTCATCACACCCTCTAATGAGAACGTAGCCTCATCCGTGAAGAGAACATTTGCTGCGAAGTTTCGGTCTGCATTACTTTCGTGGAAAAACCACCGCGCAAAATCCATACGTTTGTTGTAGTCTCCCAGTTTCAGTGCCTGGACGCGTTGTAAATGATAAGGATGTAGTCCTTCGTCGTGTGCAATGCGCCAGACGGTAGCTTGGGGAATATGGGTCTCTCGCGATACATTTCGTGTACTTGTTGAAGGATTACGCTCCAGTTCTTGGAGAACCCTGTCTTCAGCATCAACCGTCCGAGTTGTTCGTTGGCGACCAGTATCCAGCTTGTGCACGTTGAACGAGCCGGTTTCACACAATCGTCGATGCAGAGTGGCAAAGAATGAGCGGCTAGGCAACTGTCTACCAGGATATTTCGCACGATACATTTGCAAGGCTTCTCGTCCATTACATTTGGCCATGCCGTAAATTTAAGTGCATGTCAGCCATTTCGGGGTGTGTGAAAGTAGGCATGTTACGCCCAACGCATCCACGGCTCGAATGAAGAGAATCTCCGTTTGCTCAGGTCGTGTTTGTTTCGCAACGCCCTCTCGTGGCTCTAGCGCCCTCTACTGGCGTTTGCGATCCTATGTTCATATACGATTTTTGATCCTTATTGTATGACTGATCTACCATGTAAGTTTGTCACGTTGTTTTGAGTCACCCTGTATACTAATTGAGCATGTTCATAATCTTTATTGCTTATCGATGTGCTAGTTAAGATGTTATAGAAATCTCTTTGAGATGGAAGATGCGGCTCATTTAATTTTTCTAGCGAATCTAAATATGAGTATGGGAAAATACCTTTTTGCTTTAATAAATGTTTGTGTTTTTCACTTCCAAAAAATGTTTCGAAAATTTTGAACTCGTGATCGGATGTCTTTAAATTGTTTACTAAAACATCAAGAGAAGAGTCTAAAAATTGAAAAGAGTCGATAAATTTTAGAGCATCTAAGGAAAACATTGTAAACTTTTCCATGTTAATTGGAATAATATTCACAATCTTGGCAAAATTTGGTGATAAATTTTTCAATATGAGTGTGTGTCATGATTTCGAGAGTTATGGATAACTACGGGTACAAAATAAGTCGAGCGATAATTTAGATTACATGATTGGTGAGCTAATCCAAGGATATATCCAATGGTAATGATCTCGTACGCGTAGATCACCCTTTTTAAATTTTTGTTTACAAATGTGTTTTGATCGTAGCTGATCTCAGGATTTTCCACCCTCGGCATAATAGAACGCATCTTTTGCAGAATTTTTTCCGATAAGGTTTTGAGCGTATTTAAAAATTTTTGAATAACATTTTCACCTGCATAATATTCATGGAATATTATATTATCTTCCGCATCAATTGCTATAATTGTATAACTAACTGCCTCATGTCTTCGATTATCGAATTATAACTTATGTGGGAAGAAGGTAATACAGTATATGAATTTTTTTCGTTAAAGATTCGAAATCTGCAAACACACAGAAAGGGTGATAAAACATTTTTGCTTAATTAGTGAGTTTTCGTTTTGTGCTTTTAGGCATGGAGATTTTTTCGGGTTTCATCTCATTACATAACGTTTTGTGAGAGGATAAAGTTTCCTCTGGGGAAAATCCACTTAAACATTTCCGACAGTAAAAGTAAATTCCGTTCTTTTGGTGCATGAACCTATCAAAATTTTTGATGAGAAAGAAGTGTTGTTGAAAGTAAAGTAAATCGCTGACTCGCGGCACCGCTTGTTCTGTTGGCTAACGTTTAAAGGAAAAACTTCATTCTCCTCCTAACCATATATGTTAATGCTTAAATTATTTATTTTTTCAAATTTGCCCACTTTATTTATTGTCATCGGAAATTTTATATCATTTGTTTTAAGATATTTTAAGTACTTTTGGTATTTAGAAGATCGTGTGGTGTTTATATGTGATGGATACAATTTTGCTAGAACACAATAAAGAAAACATTTATCATTACATTTTATGTTGAGAATCGCTTTCTTATTTTTTAACTTAGCGGGTAGAGAAACATTACCACACACACATCCACCTCTGGGGTTACGATAGTTACCGATATGTAAATTTATATGAGAAATAGTTTTTTTTTGCCAACCGCTACCATTTCGAATAAAATTATCGATAGCATTGAAAATTTTTGAAAAAGCAGAATCGACTGCTGGTAATATTTGAATATGGGAAAGAATTCTTTCAGCATTGCTACAAGAATAGAAGGTACTTATGATTTCTTCGCCTTGTTCATTTGTTTTGGTAAATATTATATTTAGGCAATTGATTAAACGAATCCGTAGGGCTAATATGTCGGAATTTAAAATATTATAAATCGATCTCCTAGAATCACGAAAAAGTGTATGGGGGTCAGTGTAATTAATTACCCCACGATATGTTATTGTGAAACCCCGAAAAGAAGATCTATAGTTTTGAAAATTAATCATATTTCTGAACCTACATAAGAGAATGCGATGGGTTTTAAAAAATTCTTTTCTTTTGTAATGCTAATTTTTCTCAACAATATTTTCATAACATGTAAGAACAAAAAATATCTAATCTAGAGCACACGCGTACACACACACACATAAAATATTTGATGAAAGTAATATTTACAATGAATCACATAAGAACATCTATCGAAGGATTTAAAAGAGTTTCAAACAATGCAGACAAAATCTTCTAATCTAAAACACACACACACACAGCAATCGAAAATTAGAACATATGGAAAAACTTCAAAAGTTTTTTTTTATCGATAGTCTTTTACGTACGCCATCATGGTCTCGATCCCTTTATAAAAAGTATCCAGCTGGATCAACGGTATATTAAACCGATTTTTCACCTCTCCGGCCTTTCCGACTTTAGATAGGCCAACATAATAGCTACCTCGAAAACATTTTACTTCTAACAGAAGGCCTTTCCCCAAGTTTATAACATAAGAAGGAATGTTTTTTTCCGCTCCGCCGTCGATCGTTGAAAGATTTAGATCGTATTTGGGTTTGTCGCAGCCTCTTTTTTGTTTTTTGCTTGCAATTAGGAAAGCATCCTCATCATTGTCAGTGAAGTCGAACATACGTTTTCTATCTAGATGTAAAGGTTTAAAATTAACAATAATCTCTAAGATTTGAAGACTCAAAAAAGCGCCATTTTTGTCTTTGCTTGACAAACAAGGCCGGAGTATTGTACTGAGAATTAGATTTCGAGATAATCCCTGCCTTCTCTAAATCTGCTATCTGACGTCTAAATTCGTTTCTTAAATTAAATGGAATCTTGTAAATCGGACATTTAATGGGATAGTCATGTTGCTGACTGATTCTATGATGCTCCGTAGCGGCTGCAGATAATTCTACCGTAGAGCGAGTGAAAGCATTTTTGTGCGAAATTAAAAGTTGAAATAATCTGCTTTTGATTTTACTGTCCAAACCTGAAAGGTTGAAATCCTTCTCCGTAAGTGGGGGTAGAATATCTTGAGAAACGGGAAAATCGGAAGAAAAGTCTTCGTAATTATTGACAGTAATTATTTTCATGTTTTTGTTAAGGGTGATTATGTTCTCAGAATCATTTCTAATTTCTAGAATGGTGTCATTTGTTTGTGGATCAATGTTAATTTGCGAAGTAGTCAAATGAATGTTTTTTTGTTTTTAACTTTGCTGAACTCTGAATATTAGCCGAAGACATAGAATTAGGTAATGTTGAAATATGGATACGAACATTTGTGACCGAATGGGGACCCACACACGTTTTGTGTTTTAAAAATCCATGGATAAAATTACTCTGAACGATACGCTGAGGGAGCGAATAATGGATAAGCGGAATGGAAAATTTATTAATTAATAAACGGTTTCTACCCATATCTAAGACTGCATTCCATAATTTCAGAAAATCGTATCCCAAAATAGCGCAATAATTCTCGTTAATCTCTTGCTTAGTTATAAAAAAATATGTTGAAATTGAAATTCCCCCAATGACAATTGTATTTCATAACAACCGATAATTTCTACCATATCTCCACTCACTGCTTTAATTTGAATTGATACATTAAATTCCTTAAAGTTTTCATTTTTTATTTTAGTGAAAAAAGAATTTGACATTAATGAAACGGACGCACCTGTGTCAATTAAAATTCTGAATTTGTGAACTTTCACACTAGGACTTATTATTGGTAGATCAAAAATATCTGTAGATTTAATAGGAGAAAACCGTTCTTCTACCAATTGTATAACATCTAAATTTGGCTTTCTCCGCGGAAATTTAAATTGTCGTTTCTAGTATTGCGTTGGAAACCCCTATTCCTAGAAGTCGTGTGTGACCCTCTCGCCGAATGCCTGGGGCCTGCGTAATTATCGCGAAAAGCCGATTCTTGGAAATGGACATGTCGCCGATCGAAAGAATGAGTACCGGGGTGACGGAAAACAGAAAATTCGCTAGCGCGCTTCTCGGGGGCTGGTAATTGGCTCTACGTTCGTCCCACTTCTTTTTTTCTACAGTTTGCTTGCCTATGTCCTTGAATGCCACAATAAAAACATTTGAAAACAGTCTCCCTTCTGTTAAAAAGATCCCCACCTGTTTTGCGAGCCGTAACTGAGCTGGTTTCCTGTAAACGCCCGACTTTTAAATTGATTTCCTCTAATTTATTTGTCAATGCCGAAATGACCAAAGTTTCCGTTTGTGAGGGGTTCTCGTCATTCGTGATCTGATTTAATTTCATATTCTGTTCTTCAATCAACGCCGCGCTAATTGATTCATCTAAATATATGGGATCTCGTGCTAGAACGTACCTACGAATATCGTTTCTCAAACCGCTTATCAAACGCGATTGTAGTAATTGATCGTTAGCGTTCCTCACCGCGGTGTTTTGAGCCGAATTACCTGACTGGAATATCTGTGTTCCCAGTTTGTTGATGCGTGCTGCGAATTCTTGCACGCTCTCAGAAGAACCCTGAATGCACGATGAAAATAACTGTAAACGTGTGGATAATGGGACGGCCTTCTCGAATCTATTAATAAGAATTCTAGCAATATCGTTGTACTTTGTTAAATGACCGTGGGTTGGGTCGGATAAAAAAAATTCTTCAGCTATTCCCGCAAATTTTAATTTCAGAATAGTAACTTTCTTGTCGTTTGACCACTTGCCTAAATTCGCAACATCATTTATTTTTTCTAGGAACCTACGTATTCCCAACGATTCACCTCCGTCATACATTGGGATCAAATCAATTAGATTAAATTTCTCAGACGCCGTCTGTGTCAAAAGGGGCTCTGATTGTCGTGTTTGTGGCATGTTTAAAAAAATTAAGACAAAATTTCTAACGAGATTAAATCGCAACGGAAACAATTAAATTCTTGCTAAAACAACTGAATTCAAGCACTCGTGCAGGGTAAGAGAAATTCATAAACTCATAAATTTAAATAAAATTTTTAACCAATCGGCTCTCGCGTAAATACATGCATGAAAATTTTTTTTTCACATCAATATAAAAGAAAAAAAAGAGCACCAGTACCTGTGACATCTTGCACCTTTCCTTTTTTTTTCTTCCTCTCTCTTCGGAAAAAACTACAAGAAAAAAAATTTCACAAGTAGAAAAATCGAGTAATGGATAAAATCAAATTACAGTAGCACACTATAACAATTTTTAATATGTTTAACAGATGAAGTAGGATTATTATTTCGGTGACCCATCAAGAAAAAAAAATTCACGACATCAAATGATGTAAAAGGAAAAAGAATTTCCGACGACTGGTCACGGCACCAATATGATGCGACGCTAATGATAACTTATTTAATTACTTTCTTTTCTTATCCTAAAATACTAATTTCTTAACTTTCCAGGTTCTTAAGTTAACATCGCATCATAACTTAGTTTAAAATTAAACACTAATATTCTATAGACAAATTACAGTACTCTGAATTAAGAGTCCGATAAAACAGAGATAAAAATTAATTTTATTGAATAACATAATTTTAAGTAACTCTAAATATACTGCATAACAAAATTGAAATTTAACTTAGCTTTGAGAGAGAGAGGAGGTGGGATGGAGAGGGGGATATGGTCGCCGCTCGGAGTCTCGCGGAGTCTAGTTCAAGGCCTGGATTTGATTAGTTTGTCTCTGTCTCTCTGTGTCCGAGTGTCTCCAAATCGGGTGCATCCCGTTTTATTTGACGTCCTCTTCACGCGAAAATCATAGAGCGGACTCTTTTACCTTGTCCACTTAATTTTCTCTGATTGGTCCGGAACCAGCGCAGAGTTACCGCACAACGGTCGTTGCCTTGTTTACGCGCTGGAAAATTCTTTGACGCTCCCCAATATTTATGGGTGTAATGATCCCTTCAGGCGTGGGAATGTTAGGCACCCTTTGCTGAGGAATGCACCCTTTGCAGAGGAATTCCCCCTCAGTGGTGGGGAAAGAAAACGCATTCCACCAAACTGAGTTCACAATTTTAAAGTTCTGTTGAATATTCCTAAATGAATCCGCACCTCCCATCATATGTTTGTTTTTATTCGACATTTGACGCACAATCAGATACGACAAGTAGGGATTGAGAAGATACGTTTGCATGTTGATTTCTCGATAACATTTAATGGTTTTTTCCACAAACACTTCTCCATTGAATCCAATTTCTTGATGAGATTCATGAGGCGTCACCGTCATTTTACCGGCCGATTTACCTTCTTTAAAATAAACTGTTTTTCGGGACAAGACGTTCAATAAGCATCCTGTTTCGATGGATTTGACCACCAAAGCCATTTTGGATTTAATCAAGGACCAATTGCCTTTCCGCAGGGGAGCATACAAATATTTGACAAAGAGTTTGGTAAACAAATGACCAGGACTCACTACAATTTTATTGACCAAAGAGTCAATATCAAATCGATTCTGTTGATACACTGGGCCATATAAACAGCAGCATCTGTCCGGTAAGGACAATGATCAAAAAAGTAATCCACTTGTTCGATCGATTCGGAACCATCGTTCCCCACCACAATCATATCTCCCCGTTTTTTGGGTGGACAATCTGCCACGTAATAGCTCAATTCTTTACCCCGATCCAAAGCATCGTAGGTAAACACGCGGACCATTTTTTTCTGTACCATGTGCGTGTGAGTCGAATCATTGGTAAAAAAATAGGGTAAATGGCGCAAAAATCCACAAATGATAAAGAATCCACGGCCAATATCCATTTTTTAAAAGAGGCATTAGAAACGGTAGGAATATCTGTTTCAAAAGTACATACTTGCTGATGACGAATGGTTAAATCGATTTGAGATCCCAACATGATGGGATACACGTTACACAAAATTTTCTTGGTATGTCGATGTTATACCGAGAGAGCATACGTGGTTCGTTCTCGAATATGCTGGTGAATATCTAGAGGTCCATCGTAAATCAGCACGCAATCTACTCGAGTACCCAAAAAATGAATAAAATTCCGAATATGCGCATTATAATTGCCAAGAATAGGTTCAAGCATGAGCGGAACGTTCAGCGGCGGCTTATTTCATTCGAAGAGTACGAATGCTTTGATCAAAAGTCTTTAGACTTTCTTGATTAATATGAGTGGCATAGGCACACACTGATATCACCAGAGTAATCACAAACAAACAATATAAATGTATTCCGTACAAATAGGATCGATGCAAAGTATACTGGCTTCCAAACAATGATTGAAGAAACGTGTGGTAAGACATTCTTTATATAACCTTGTAAAAAAAAATTTTTCTTTCCTAGCATTACACACACAATCTTTCATTTCTTTATTAATAATTTTTGGTGAACTGGATAAACATCTTTCGTTTAGTATCACAATTTCAGGTGTAATGGTACCACTTTCACCCAAACAATTTTTCAAATGATCCAAAGACCACTGGATACCTGTTAAAATTGATAGTATATTTTTCCGCTCCCGGTGAAGAGTTCGTATGAGATATTCCCTTTCCATTATTATTCGATCCAACGCCGTTTCAGACATTTCCCAGGTGGGTTCATCCTGCATTAACTTTTCAATTTCCTCCAAGGATATTTAAACTTCAGTTAAAAAATTTGTCAAAATATGTCTCTCACGCTCCAGAGTTCTTTTGACAAAACTTTTGTCACAAATCCCGAGTTGTGTCTCTTTCTGCCATGTCTTTATTCTTCATCCGCAATTTCATCCAAAGGTCTAAATATGTTTGCAATGGTTTTGTGTATATAGGGATAATGCAAAAATATTTCGTGACGGATATTTCTGGCTTTTATGCGTGTTTTCAATGAGATTTCATCCAATTGAACTTGAAACTCTAGAATTTTATGTTTATTTTCTTCCATATACAAGGCAAACTCCTTGCGATCTTTGGTGTCGTTTTTCAAAAATTCATGTATAGCTTTCTTCAGCCCACTTGTCATCAAATCCTTTTTCAAATTTCGAACCTTTTGGAACCGCTGAGACAGTAGGGGATTGTTCAGTGTCTCTTGATATTCTTTGGGATGTTTTTTGGGGTTGTTGACAGCCAAATACTCGGGAAATTTAGTTTTTACAATGTCCACTAAACGTCCTTGGTCATCCCAAAAATACAGGACACATCCTTCGGGTTCACTCAATGTATCTCCTTTCAAAAATTGGTTGTGTAACTCGTTCACATACGCTTGACACGCTTTGGTCGTCTGGAACGTTTTTTGAGGAACAGCCCTTGCGTCTGAGGGTTTCGCCAAAGCAAACCACCGGTGATCATTTGTAAACGTAGTGCATCCGATAAATTTACAAAAATTTTGAGGATAATACACGGTCAAATCTGGGCTAACTGCTTCCGTCATCATTTCAAAGTGCAACGTTTTGAGACAATCTTGATCCTGAAAATAAGTTGCATAAGAACGGATAAAGGTGTCAAAATTTTCAATGACTGTATTAAATTTTTTGCGGAGATGTATATCCATGATGAGTTTTTGTTTGGATCCCACCAAAAAGAGTGCAAATTCATTCCGATCCTCGACAAACCACGTTGAAAGCAAATGGTAATAGGGATGATGAAGCGGGACAAATAAAATATTCACCAACCTTCCGTCAAATTTAGGCGTCACCACGACACTCTCAAAGGTTGAAAGAAACGTCTGATGACGAGTAAAAGTGGGTAAACTTGTATGTAAAGGAGACAATCTCTTTGTATTTTCATTCATCAACAAAAATTCTCCTCGGTAAAAACGAGTCGGCCCCCAGGTGACATCCGATAGTGGCGCATAGGTGGCTTGGTACACGTCGTAATCCTTTAAAGCATATTCCTTCTTAAAATGGATCCCTTTGTGAGGAAATTGTGCACAACTCTTTGAGAGAGAAGATTCATTCCACAAAGTGGCAAGGGACGGATGATCATCCAAAGATTCTGGCCAAGACTAATTAAAATAACGTTTGCCGATAGATGGCACAAGATTCCACAGTCCTGTTCCCACATCCAATTGCCACGGGCACTGTTTTGTCAAGAGAGTAGGATATCTGGACCATTTTGTGGGTGGAAATTCAATACGTGGGTTTCTCCAATGTGCATAAGGGTCAAGGGTCAAAGGAACACAATACACTCCGATTCGTAAACAATTGACGCACTCTATGGTATGGGACCAGTAATAGGTTTGACACGTGTCCACTAAAATAATATCCGCAGAGGCAGAGTCCAGGCATTCTTTCCACAGGGTTTGCAATTGTCTTTTTAAACCGGGAGTATTTTGAATGCGGTTGTAGCAATTAGTATAGGATTCTCCTTCCTGGGCCAATTTCATAAGAATGTCATCCCGTTGCAAATGTAAAACGTATCCACAATTGGCCAAATCTTCAACCAAGGCTCGAGCAATAGGGCTTTTGCCCGATCCTGTAGGTCCCAGGAGATAAATGACAACTCGGCGATCTTTTCGAAAAGTAAATGGGGATTGGTTTAAATATCCATAGCCATCCGCTTGGAATGGAGGTTGCTTGCTCGATTGATCCACAGCATTTAGGCACATTAACAAACTGAAAATATGGCGAATGCGAGGCAAGTACATGTGCAAGACGGCGTTGACTCGTAAACGATGTTCCGTGGAGGAAGAAAGGTTTCGTAAGCAACACATATGACAATCAATCAAAACTCCCATGGTGAGCAAAACATCCTTAGGAATTTCGTCTTGAAATCTTAAAGTCACCAAACGGGCGCCCATTTGAGCGTGACTTCTAAAACTTTGTTGTCCGAAGCCGTCAGTTCGTTCCACCAAAGGTTTTGCAATATCATGAAGAAATCCCACCAGGTAGGCATAAGTAATATCTTCTTTCCATGTGTCTTGTAAAAGGTTATCCAGACTACATAGTTTTTCTATACGGCGGCCAACATCCACACAATGCTTTCGAAAACATTCCTGATGATAGAGATTAGGCAACCAGTTGAAATTGAAAATTCTCCAATATAAATCGGTCTGGTGGAAAGATGAGGGATAAAACACGTTCAAACTCTGAATCAAAATGTAATGATTCCATGACTACTATTGACTTGGCTAGAAGAGTTTATGATACTTAAAAGCCTCAAGTAAAAAAAAAAAGTTTTTTTTTTCTTTACATTCATCTCGTTAGTGTGCACTTTTACATTTTGGTAACCAATTGACGTACAGGGCGTATGGATGTTGAGAGTTGCAATGTGTTAAATAATCAATAGTTGCCCAGCTGCTGTGGCGATTCACTAGCAATGCAAAAAATATGAGTAAATACAAACAGGTGGCATCATGCATATCAGTATTGGTTTGGGCTAATTTATCAGCAATCGCATAAATTTCAGGCAACACGTATCCTTCCATGAGGGGAAATTGTTCATGTTTAATGTAAACTGCATGCGATATTCCATCTCTTTCATCAATAATATTAAACAAATTTCCATACTCGACTCGACTGGTTTGAATCTGTTTCAAATGGGCACATAAGCTTCATTTTTAAATTCTCTCACCAGCTCAGGTGTCACATTGTTGAATCCTGGTAGAAGCTTACTCGGAAAACAAAATTTTCTCAATTTGTAACCATTTGGTTGGGCTACAAAATCCACCAATCGATCCAGACGACGATTGGAGTGTTTCAACACTTTCAAATCATAATATTCTTGTGGGGAATCCATATTCTTTAATTTTCATTTCCCATTTTACGCAGATTCCGAATAATAACATTTTCGTAATATACCATTGCCGTATCCATGGATTTACACTTGTCTTTTACGGGGCCCCTCTGCTTCGGGAAGGGATCTTTTGTGTCCTTCTTCTTGCAAACTACTGTTTTCTAACGTTAGCGTGTCAGACGTTTGATCCAATATACTATTATATTGTCCCAATTGAAAATCGGATCGACTACGGCATTCGGAAAATTCTTCTTCAAATTTTAAAATTAAATCTGTTTCTGGCGTGGTATTATTCTTGGTACTCTTGAGAAACTGACGAACCACACCGATCGCAAATCGGTCATGGTGGTTCAAATAACCTAATTTTCCTTGGTTTGAGTTATCGTGTAGGAAATGATGTGGGGGATAATTGCTAAAATCGAATATATCTTCAAAAATTTTTTTCATGTCTGAAAATATGTCCTCCGTTTGAATCGAAAGATACAACGAGTCTGTGTCCATGTAAAGAAGTTCGCTCCGATCTTGATATATATTTTTTAAAATTATGATAGTATAATTTGTATATATGCAATTTTGAAAGCTCTAGAATACAAAAACCTCCATAGATAGGTTTATCAGGAATTAAGTTGGGTTTCCGCATTTTAAAAATTGTTAAATTTTCATTAATGGGCTCGAAGTATTCCAACAAAGGACTTGCGAAATTATTTTTACAATCTTTTTCAGTAGTCGAAGCTCGTACGGATATTTTTTTTCTTTGGTTAAGCATCAAAACGACCGAAAAAAGAGTTGTTTAATTTTTCACAAAATGTGCGAGTAAACTCGTCTTTTGCCTCTTTTTTTTTTTTTTTTTCATTATTAAAGTGTATGTATTCCGCTAACCATGGGCGTTGACTGAATGCTAATATTCTATGATATTTTTCAACAATCATACCCTCATCGATGTAAAACTGTAGATTTAAATAGTGTGTGATATAATTTTTCTTTGGATAAAAATTAAGGGTTAGTTTTTTACTGGGAAGAGTGTGCCTAAGATTAAATTTATCGCAAAGTCTTTTTGAATAAGGAGATAGCATATCATATGTGATGTTTAAATGCTCTGGTGCGAGAGGTAAATCATTTTTTTAAGTTGTAGGTGCTTTGGACATCTTAGATCTACTTCTATAATGAATCCTACTTTAGAATTTTATCATAATTAAAGGCATTAAAATAATTTATTTCTTCTGGAGTTAGCCACGAAAAATTACCGATTGGTAGAGGTTGGCTCATTACATAACCATATAAATTATTAGCGTCTGAGGCTACGATATAATTGTGTGGTTTTTTCTCATTATAAGTTTTTTCAACATAAGGATTATTTACTTTATCATGTCGCTTACCTAAAAAGCAAATTCCACCTCGCATTTGGGATTCGAACCAAATATAATCGTTTACATTTGTTAAGAGTTGTAATTCTACTTTAGTGAATTTCAAACCTGCGTTCCGTTAGCTCCGCGCTGGTTACAAAATGTATAGGATCGAGTTCGTAATAACGCATTGCTTTTCTTCTAAATGATGTGAAAACCTCTGCTAGCATTATAGTATCAACGTTTTGATACAATTTTAAGTAATTTGCTAATTTTTTGCATTTAAAAGTTTTATACAGGGTGATTCAAAACAACGTGGACAAACTTACATGGTAGATCAGTCATACAACAAGGATCAAAAATCGCATATGAACAGTGGGTCGCAACTGCGATCCGGATCCGTTACAGGGCGTCCAAAAAATACATAACACAAAGAGAAGAAACGAAACCATTACAGATAATTTTATTGTTAATGACTCTCTCACATTCGACTAATGTCGAGCTTACAGCAAATGCTCAAAGTTATTTTCAGAAACATCGAGACACGCCTGGCATCTACGTTGCATGGAACAGCGCACCTTCTCAAAAATATCAGGTGTATCTCGAACACATCCTGCTGCCTCAACAATCCTTCCTACCAAGTCTTCCGGCGTTGCAACAGGTGTTTCATAGACAAGGCCTTTTAAAAATCTCCATAAGAAAAATCCAAGGGAGACAGATCTGGTGCTGGCCATGCGATCGGTCCACCGCGACCAATCCAGCCGCTAGGAAAAGTAGCCTGCAGATGTGCTCTGACGTCTATGCTGAAATGTGCAGGAGCTCCGTCGTGTTGAAATCGAATGCGTTGACGAATAGGCATCGGAACATCATTCAGCATTTCGGGCAGGACCTCTTGCAAGAATGTTAGATACATGGAACCGTTAAGTCTTTCTGGGAGAATGTACGGACCGAGTAAACAGTCTCCTACAATGCTAGCGCACACGTTAATGGAACATTTTCGTTGTGCACCATGTGGACGTATGGCATGGGGTTTTCATCCGCCCACGTATGCAGGTTGTGAAAGTTCATCACACCCTCTAATGAGAACGTAGCCTCATCCGTGAAGAGAACATTTGCTGCGAAGTTTCGGTCTGCATTACTTTCGTGGAAAAACCACCGCGCAAAATCCATACGTTTGTTGTAGTCTCCCAGTTTCAGTGCCTGGACGCGTTGTAAATGATAAGGATGTAGTCCTTCGTCGTGTGCAATGCGCCAGACGGTAGCTTGGGAATATGGGTCTCTCGCGATACATTTCGTGTACTTGTTGAAGGATTACGCTCCAGTTCTTGGAGAACCCTGTCTTCAGCATCAACCGTCCGAGTTGTTCGTTGGCGACCAGTATCCAGCTTGTGCACGTTGAACGAGCCGGTTTCACACAATCGTCGATGCAGAGTGGCAAAGAATGAGCGGCTAGGCAACTGTCTACCAGGATATTTCGCACGATACATTTGCAAGGCTTCTCGTCCATTACATTTGGCCATGCCGTAAATTTAAGTGCATGTCAGCCATTTCGGGGTGTGTGAAAGTAGGCATGTTACGCCCAACGCATCCACGGCTCGAATGAAGAGAATCTCCGTTTGCTCAGGTCGTGTTTGTTTCGCAACGCCCTCTCGTGGCTCTAGCGCCCTCTACTGGCGTTTGCGATCCTATGTTCATATACGATTTTTGATCCTTATTGTATGACTGATCTACCATGTAAGTTTGTCACGTTGTTTTGAGTCACCCTGTATACTAATTGAGCATGTTCATAATCTTTATTGCTTATCGATGTGCTAGTTAAGATGTTATAGAAATCTCTTTGAGATGGAAGATGCGGCTCATTTAATTTTTCTAGCGAATCTAAATATGAGTATGGGAAAATACCTTTTTTGCTTTAATAAATGTTTGTGTTTTTCACTTCCAAAAAATGTTTCGAAAATTTTGAACTCGTGATCGGATGTCTTTAAATTGTTTACTAAAACATCAAGAGAAGAGTCTAAAAATTGAAAAGAGTCGATAAATTTTAGAGCATCTAAGGAAAACATTGTAAACTTTTCCATGTTAATTGGAATAATATTCACAATCTTGGCAAAATTTGGTGATAAATTTTTCAATATGAGTGTGTGTCATGATTTCGAGAGTTATGGATAACTACGGGTACAAAATAAGTCGAGCGATAATTTAGATTACATGATTGGTGAGCTAATCCAAGGATATATCAATGGTAATGATCTCGTACGCGTAGATCACCCTTTTTAAATTTTTGTTTACAAATGTGTTTTGATCGTAGCTGATCTCAGGATTTTCCACCCTCGGCATAATAGAACGCATCTTTTGCAGAATTTTTTCCGATAAGGTTTTGAGCGTATTTAAAAATTTTTGAATAACATTTTCACCTGCATAATATTCATGGAATATTATATTATCTTCCGCATCAATTGCTATAATTGTATAACTAACTGCCTCATGTCTTCGATTATCGAATTATAACTTATGTGGGAAGAAGGTAATACAGTATATGAATTTTTTTCGTTAAAGATTCGAAATCTGCAAACACACAGAAAGGGTGATAAAACATTTTTGCTTAATTAGTGAGTTTTCGTTTTGTGCTTTTAGGCATGGAGATTTTTTCGGGTTTCATCTCATTACATAACGTTTTGTGAGAGGATAAAGTTTCCTCTGGGGAAAATCCACTTAAACATTTCCGACAGTAAAAGTAAATTCCGTTCTTTTGGTGCATGAACCTATCAAAATTTTTGATGAGAAAGAAGTGTTGTTGAAAGTAAAGTAAATCGCTGACTCGCGGCACCGCTTGTTCTGTTGGCTAACGTTTAAAGGAAAAACTTCATTCTCCTCCTAACCATATATGTTAATGCTTAAATTATTTATTTTTTCAAATTTGCCCACTTTATTTATTGTCATCGGAAATTTTATATCATTTGTTTTAAGATATTTTAAGTACTTTTGGTATTTAGAAGATCGTGTGGTGTTTATATGTGATGGATACAATTTTGCTAGAACACAATAAAGAAAACATTTATCATTACATTTTATGTTGAGAATCGCTTTCTTATTTTTTAACTTAGCGGGTAGAGAAACATTACCACACACACATCCACCTCTGGGGTTACGATAGTTACCGATATGTAAATTTATATGAGAAATAGTTTTTTTTTGCCAACCGCTACCATTTCGAATAAAATTATCGATAGCATTGAAAATTTTTGAAAAAGCAGAATCGACTGCTGGTAATATTTGAATATGGGAAAGAATTCTTTCAGCATTGCTACAAGAATAGAAGGTACTTATGATTTCTTCGCCTTGTTCATTTGTTTTGGTAAATATTATATTTAGGCAATTGATTAAACGAATCCGTAGGGCTAATATGTCGGAATTTAAAATATTATAAATCGATCTCCTAGAATCACGAAAAAGTGTATGGGGGTCAGTGTAATTAATTACCCCACGATATGTTATTGTGAAACCCCGAAAAGAAGATCTATAGTTTTGAAAATTAATCATATTTCTGAACCTACATAAGAGAATGCGATGGGTTTTAAAAAATTCTTTTCTTTTGTAATGCTAATTTTTCTCAACAATATTTTCATAACATGTAAGAACAAAAAATATCTAATCTAGAGCACACGCGTACACACACACACATAAAATATTTGATGAAAGTAATATTTACAATGAATCACATAAGAACATCTATCGAAGGATTTAAAAGAGTTTCAAACAATGCAGACAAAATCTTCTAATCTAAAACACACACACACACAGCAATCGAAAATTAGAACATATGGAAAAACTTCAAAAGTTTTTTTTTATCGATAGTCTTTTACGTACGCCATCATGGTCTCGATCCCTTTATAAAAAGTATCCAGCTGGATCAACGGTATATTAAACCGATTTTTCACCTCTCCGGCCTTTCCGACTTTAGATAGGCCAACATAATAGCTACCTCGAAAACATTTTACTTCTAACAGAAGGCCTTTCCCCAAGTTTATAACATAAGAAGGAATGTTTTTTTCCGCTCCGCCGTCGATCGTTGAAAGATTTAGATCGTATTTGGGTTTGTCGCAGCCTCTTTTTTGTTTTTTGCTTGCAATTAGGAAAGCATCCTCATCATTGTCAGTGAAGTCGAACATACGTTTTCTATCTAGATGTAAAGGTTTAAAATTAACAATAATCTCTAAGATTTGAAGACTCAAAAAAGCGCCATTTTTGTCTTTGCTTGACAAACAAGGCCGGAGTATTGTACTGAGAATTAGATTTCGAGATAATCCCTGCCTTCTCTAAATCTGCTATCTGACGTCTAAATTCGTTTCTTAAATTAAATGGAATCTTGTAAATCGGACATTTAATGGGATAGTCATGTTGCTGACTGATTCTATGATGCTCCGTAGCGGCTGCAGATAATTCTACCGTAGAGCGAGTGAAAGCATTTTTGTGCGAAATTAAAAGTTGAAATAATCTGCTTTTGATTTTACTGTCCAAACCTGAAAGGTTGAAATCCTTCTCCGTAAGTGGGGGTAGAATATCTTGAGAAACGGGAAAATCGGAAGAAAAGTCTTCGTAATTATTGACAGTAATTATTTTCATGTTTTTGTTAAGGGTGATTATGTTCTCAGAATCATTTCTAATTTCTAGAATGGTGTCATTTGTTTGTGGATCAATGTTAATTTGCGAAGTAGTCAAATGAATGTTTTTTTGTTTTTAACTTTGCTGAACTCTGAATATTAGCCGAAGACATAGAATTAGGTAATGTTGAAATATGGATACGAACATTTGTGACCGAATGGGGACCCACACGTTTTGTGTTTTAAAAATCCATGGATAAAATTACTCTGAACGATACGCTGAGGGAGCGAATAATGGATAAGCGGAATGGAAAATTTATTAATTAATAAACGGTTTCTACCCATATCTAAGACTGCATTCCATAATTTCAGAAAATCGTATCCCAAAATAGCGCAATAATTCTCGTTAATCTCTTGCTTAGTTATAAAAAAATATGTTGAAATTGAAATTCCCCCAATGACAATTGTATTTCATAACAACCGATAATTTCTACCATATCTCCACTCACTGCTTTAATTTGAATTGATACATTAAATTCCTTAAAGTTTTCATTTTTATTTTAGTGAAAAAAGAATTTGACATTAATGAAACGGACGCACCTGTGTCAATTAAAATTCTGAATTTGTGAACTTTCACACTAGGACTTATTATTGGTAGATCAAAAATATCTGTAGATTTAATAGGAGAAAACCGTTCTTCTACCAATTGTATAACATCTAAATTTGGCTTTCTCCGCGGAAATTTAAATTGTCGTTTCTAGTATTGCGTTGGAAACCCCTATTCCTAGAAGTCGTGTGTGACCCTCTCGCCGAATGCCTGGGGCCTGCGTAATTATCGCGAAAAAGCCGATTCTTGGAAATGGACATGTCGCCGATCGAAAGAATGAGTACCCGGGTGACGGAAAACAGAAAATTCGCTAGCGCGCTTCTCGGGGGGCTGGTAATTGGCTCTACGTTCGTCCCACTTCTTTTTCTACAGTTTGCTTGCCTATGTCATTGAATGCCACAATAAAAACATTTGAAAACAGTCTCCCCTTCTGTTAAAAAAGATCCCCACCTGTTTTGCGAGCCGTAACTGAGCTGGTTTCCTGTAAACGCCCGACTTTTAAATTGATTTCCTCTAATTTATTTGTCAATGCCGAAATGACCAAAGTTTCCGTTTGTGAGGGTTCTCGTCATTCGTGATCTGATTTAATTTCATATTCTGTTCTTCAATCAACGCCGCGCTAATTGATTCATCTAAATATATGGGATCTCGTGCTAGAACGTACCTACGAATATCGTTTCTCAAACCGCTTATCAAACGCGATTGTAGTAATTGATCGTTAGCGTTCCTCACCGCGGTGTTTTGAGCCGAATTACCTGACTGGAATATCTGTGTTCCCAGTTTGTTGATGCGTGCTGCGAATTCTTGCACGCTCTCAGAAGAACCCTGAATGCACGATGAAAATAACTGTAAACGTGTGGATAATGGGACGGCCTTCTCGAATCTATTAATAAGAATTCTAGCAATATCGTTGTACTTTGTTAAATGACCGTGGGTTGGGTCGGATAAAAAAAATTCTTCAGCTATTCCCGCAAATTTTAATTTCAGAATAGTAACTTTCTTGTCGTTTGACCACTTGCCTAAATTCGCAACATCATTTATTTTTTCTAGGAACCTACGTATTCCCAACGATTCACCTCCGTCATACATTGGGATCAAATCAATTAGATTAAATTTCTCAGACGCCGTCTGTGTCAAACTCTGATTGTCGTGTTTGTGGCATGTTTAAAAAAATTAAGACAAAATTTCTAACGAGATTAAATCGCAACGGAAACAATTAAATTCTTGCTAAAACAACTGAATTCAAGCACTCGTGCAGGGTAAGAGAAATTCATAAACTCATAAATTTAAATAAAATTTTTAACCAATCGGCTCTCGCGTAAATACATGCATGAAAATTTTTTTTTTTTCACATCAATATAAAAGAAAAAAAGAGCACCAGTACCTGTGACATCTTGCACCTTTCCTTTTTTTTTTTTTCCCTCTCTCTTCGGAAAAAAACTACAAGAAAAAAAAATTTCACAAGTAGAAAAATCGAGTAATGGATAAAATCAAATTACAGTAGCACACTATAACAATTTTTAATATGTTTAACAGATGAAGTAGGATTATTATTTCGGTGACCCATCAAGAAAAAAAAATTCACGACATCAAATGATGTAAAAGGAAAAAGAATTTCCGACGACTGGTCACGGCACCATTATGATGCGACGCTAATGATAACTTATTTAATTACTTTCTTTTCTTATCCTAAAATACTAATTTCTTAACTTTCCAGGTTCTTAAGTTAACATCGCATCATAACTTAGTTTAAAATTAAACACTAATATTCTATAGACAAATTACAGTACTCTGAATTAAGAGTCCGATAAAACAGAGATAAAAATTAATTTTATTGAATAACATAATTTTAAGTAACTCTAAATATACTGCATAACAAAATTGAAATTTAACTTAGCTTTGAGAGAGAGAGGAGGTGGGATGGAGAGGGGGATATGGTCGCCGCTCGGAGTCTCGCGGAGTCTAGTTCAAGGCCTGGATTTGATTAGTTTGTCTCTGTCTCTCTGTGTCCGAGTGTCTCCAAATCGGGTGCATCCCGTTTTATTTGACGTCCTCTTCACGCGAAAATCATAGAGCGGACTCTTCTATGCAAAAATATTTTTATACATGATCTAAAGAAAAAAGTAATCTTGCAATGTGTATTCGTCAGAGTTGTATTTTTTAAAAGTCGCGAAGTTTATTATTTGTAACAATTATTTTTAAATAGGATGATGTAGTATTCGTGTCTTGCACGTGTGCAACATGTTATAACGTGATGCTTTATTAAAAAAAACTATTTCTTTTTTTTTTTAAAAAAAAATTTATTTTATTAAATCACTCTAAAAGCTTACAGGATATAGTATGATACTATAACGTATAAATTAAATAGATTTACACAACTTATTAATAATCTGATATAAATATTTATTTTATTCTTTTACAGGTTGATGAAAGTGTTCAATAGATCTTTAATGTTCACATCTTCTTTTGGATCCCAGAGCAAACAGATCTGAAAAACAGATTGATACGTTTGAAAATTTTTCCAGAATAATGGCATCATAGTACACAAAAGCTGGGTTTATACAATTTTAATATAATAACGTCAATTCTGGATTAGACTTATTGTAAATCAGTCATGTATATATATATTAGTTATAGAGGTTTTTTCTCTCTTTTAGTCCATAAGCTGTAATTCCGGCTATCAAATTCATTAAAAAATTACTTGTAGTAGTTTAGATTTAATCTTACAATTATTAAATTGTATGAATATAAATAACTACACACACTATTATGAACTTGCATCAAAAAATTATCAAACCGAAATTAGGCTTATTGGAACTAGCTAAAACGTTGGGCAACATCTCCTCAGCGTGTAAAAGTATGGGTTATAGCAGAGATAGCTATTACCGCTTTAAGTCCTTATTTGAAGTAGGCGGTCAAGAAGCACTACATGAGATAAACCGCAAGAAACCGCTTTTAGCTAATAGGGTAGATCCTAAGATAGAAAAAGCAGTTATAGATATGGCCATAGA
Source organism: Trichonephila clavipes (assembly GCA_019973935.1). NCBI lineage: Eukaryota > Metazoa > Arthropoda > Arachnida > Araneae > Nephilidae > Trichonephila > Trichonephila clavipes. The sequence goes on along the minus strand of BMAU01021289.1, from coordinate 1,077 downwards.
CTATCCGGCCTATGGTCAACTTAGGGTATCTAACGAATTAAAGCAGCAAGGTATACTGGTCTCTCCTGGTGATCTATCTGGTTACACACAATGATTTAAACAATATAAAGAAACGCCTTAAGGCTTTGGAAGCCAAAATGGTCTTGTTTTAACGGAATCACAGCTAGCAGTATTAGAAAAACGTAAAAACGAACAAGAAGCATGTGGAGAAATAGATACAGCACATCCTGGTTACTTAGGTTGTCAGGATACTTATTATGTAGGTACCTTTAAAGGGATAGGTAAAGTTTACACGCAAGTATTTATGGATAGCTATTCTAGAGTAGCCAATGCAAAACTGTACACTGATAAGACAGCGCTAACGGCTGCCGACCTGCTAAATGATAGAATACTACCTTTTTTACCAAGATCACAAATACGAGTACCTATCTTACGTATACTAACAGATCGAGGTACTGAGTATAAAGGTAAAATAGAGCATCATGCTTTTGAATTGTTTTTAAGTATAGAAAGTATAGAACATACTATTGCTAAAGCCTATTCACCGCAAACCAATGGATTTTGCGAGCGTTTTAATAAAACCATGAAACAGGAATTCTTTGATACAGCTATGCGTAAAAAAATCTATACCAATTTAGATCATTTGCAAGAGGATTTGGATAGATGGTTGCATTACTACAATTATGAGCGACCCCATTCTGGAAAATATTGTTACGGAAAAACACCGATACAAACTTGGTAGGATAGTAAAAAGTTAGCCTTTGAAAAAAATAATCAAATCGCGTACCTTAAAAGCATGCCTGACACATTAAACTTAACTGACAAGTTTAAAGCTTAATTTTTACTGCCTGTCAGATTAAATATTGACTACTACATATTAGGTTCTGTCGCGTGTATAATTTCTTTTTGTATAGCTCTTCTCTTTAGCTGAAATTTTGAATATTATGCGGCCATTAGCATAGCAAAGTTGTCAAAAGTAGAAAGATGATTTTTATCTCCTATTATTTGTCCTTTTTGAATGTTTTCTCTCTCTGATATAGTAATGGAAGCAGAATAAAAATTCTTAAAACCCAGCAT
>BMAU01021288.1:0-107879 GCA_019973935.1 Trichonephila clavipes | reverse complement strand
GGCTATAATTTATAGCCTAGGCTATATTTTATAAAAATATTGTGTTGTGACTTCTTACGCGTCTTTTCTTTAACAAGTCCTTTGGGTTCTTTGAGCCAGAATTAATGGCAACTCTTTTCCAACCAAATCCAAGAAACGAGAAGTGAAGAGATGCAAATAATATAGGGTAAATATAGGATCTTAGAGTAAGCGTAATGGCAATGTAAAGAAATGTTAGACAATTGACGTGCGTTGTGGCAGTTGATGATTATTGAAGTTCGTGGTTCAAGATTTAAGTTGTACGTGTTGTGGATAAACATATTGATGTTCGACTAGAAGTTAAACGTCAAGCTACATACCATTGTAGATAAAGACAAGTTTATTACAGAATAATATAAGGTAGGATTGATTACTTATTAGTATATTTGAAGATTAGGCGGTTCGATTATTGAGATTGGTCTGAATTATATTGTGTGTTGCGTATTGCGTCATCGTAGATACTTTCATATTAATTATTGTGATTAAATTTGTTAAAAGTTTAAGTTGAATATCTTAATAAAGTCATATTAAGATAATGTTTGATCCGAGTTCTTTCGTTAACCCTACACCTCTAGCTCACGCTGAGGCTTCGAGGGATGTACTTCCAAGGGGAGGTACATTACAGTGTGAAGTGCCCAAAATATAACGATATGTGTCAAGTAAGTAGGAAAAAATTCTGCCATCTGTAAGCAATTCTGGCGTTCGCTGCAAAAAAGCCCATGACAGCATATATCTATCTTTTGTTTGTGAAGAAACCCTTTTTGTTTTGGCTACGCAAGGCGCTCGCTTCTAATTAATTCCTGTGATCAGCATAATCCCTAATTTTTTTTATTTCAGAATAAGACTAAAGTTTGAAGGGAGAGGTTGTTATAAATCTGTCTTTATTTGAATGCTTTTTTTGTGATTTTATTATGCACATTTGGTAGTAAGAAATTGATCTTTTTCAAAATAAATGCTTTTATCGGTTCTGGTACTTAAAGTAAATAAACTTTCTCTTTCACTGCATCATTTGGACAAATTTTCAAAATTTGTTTGTGGTTAGTAGCTAATTATAACGCTATAATTTTAATTGAATTGGCAGATATTGCATTTTTGAGTATAAAAATAGTTATAACTACTGTACTGTATTTTTTGGAGTGAGTGAATATTAACGTCACACTGTTCAACTACACGAGGACTTTTGGCAACGGGACCACGTAATTTTGAACCATGGTGAAGTGACGTGGACGACACCTGAGCTGGCACCCCTTCTCCTAACTACCACACCATACCACCAACTTAGAAGGAATATTCTACCAATACTTAGTAGGAATATTCTTTGAAATCCACTCTTCAAGATATATGGCAGCACGGGTTCTATGAAGAGTATTTTTGGGGAAGGCGAATAGTTTTTTGTAGCAGATATTGCGTTTTCAGCTGACGGAGTTTTCAGCGGATTGCAAAAGATTATAATTTTTGTCCAGAAAAAATAGTTTATTACAAAAGTTTAAGTGCCTTATGTTTTTGTATAATAATGAAGACTTTAAAAAACGATTTGATTATTTATTTTAAATGAACGGTGTACATAGTTAATTTTTACAGTGGAATATCTTTAATTAATACATTAGCTCTAACGGATTAAATTTTCAAAGTGAAGTATTTTGTTTATGTATATCCCTTAATTTTGAATGTGGTGATCAAAAAAAAAAAAATATGGTATGAAAAAACTGCAGTAAATCATAATGCGGTGGATGAAGTATTAATGTGTGCTTCGCTCACCTACACGGCGGTCTTACAAAGCTCTAATAAAGCTCGAGCTATGAAAGTAGCTAGAAATTTTGCCAACTTGACTCATCGTTAACATTCCGCTGTTTTTCATTGAATCGCCATTATAAGTTAAGAAAACGGCGTTGCTTGTGCATATTACGATTTTAACATAAAATAAATACAACCGAAAGTAATTTTTAATGTATTACACTTTCAGATATAAATTATTTACACTATTTTAAGCGTTAATTACAAACTTTTAACAATGTGTTACTTTTCCCGAGCAGAGATCAGTTTAGGGAGGTATTTTCAAAAATCGATCCTCAAAGTTATAAATAAAAAAAAAAAAATCCTTTTTATCAGCTATTAGATCTACATATTTAAAATTTATCAAAGGTGTATTTTTTTCTTTTTCTTTTTGTTTAGCTGAGATTTGCGAAAAGTAAAATTAACTCAATACAAACTTCTTTATCCATCAATCTGTGCTGTTTAATTTTTCCGTTCACCCGTGCGTAGAACGGGTATACCAGCTAGTATAGTAATATACTGGGCCTCATGAGGATTTAAATATTGAAAATTCATTTCAATTTCATGAGCTATAAGGACATTTGAAACAGTCCTTTAGGTAATAAAATTTTTAAAAAATTGTGTACCTCTTTGTTAAACGGATATCACTAGATTCTTCGTTTTTGGTATTGTTATTTTTAATTAATTTTACATGAATATAAATAATTTCTAATCAGTTTTTAAAGAGTAACTAGTAACAATTCTCGTGATAAAAATATATTAATATAGTGTGCCTCATAAAACTTAAATATTACTCAATATCATGCGTGATAAGGAAATAAAATTCAAAAAAAATTTGCGTACCTATCTGTCAGACGGATGTTTTTAAGAGCGGCAAAAAAAAAAAAAATTGATGCTCCAGCCAGAGGGTTAAATGTTTGTTCATTAATGACAAAGTATGACATGAGCGCCTAATTATCTGATGTACGGATAATAAATTTAAATCCATTTCGTAATCTGCTGTATCTGTGAAAACAATAGACTGATTTCAACAAATTAGCATTCTCAAAGATTTGATTTTAAAATTTTATCAACAAAAGTTTTTTTTATCTGTGTTTGATTTCTTTAAATAAACGTATCAGATAACAATCTCTTATTGAAATAAGTTTAGTTTATAAAAAACTACATTTCAACCGAGCTGTTGTCGATTTCCGTAGTCCTGAGTAGGAAAAGTAAATGGTATAGGAATCCCATAAGTTAGAAGATTTGAAGAAAATGCTTATATTATTTTACTTTGACTTAATACTCTGGTTTCAAAATTAAGAGAGTTTTCAGATTAGGTCGATTCTCTTTAAAATTACCGACTCGATTTTAATGAAGTTTGGTATGTAAATAGGGTTGACGTAATGCAAAACTCCCATTCAATTCATATAATATGCCGCCCATCGGTATAGGGGTTAGTGACGTTGAGTGCAGTGCCGCAGGGCTAGGTTCGAATCCTGGAGAAAGCACGGATGTTTGTATTGTAATCCTTCATGACTTTAAATTCCTTCTTTCCTTTGTGATGCGTGCTTCATGCTTATTTCTGTATGCTCCGTGTGATACTTTGTGCACGGGGATTTATAAATGTTACACTCATTGGAGTCTAAAGTTATGAAACAGCAGTTGTAGAACAGAACAAAAAAAAAGAATAATAGGGGTATAGTCTCCTCTTTTTATACGGATATACAGCCTCACATTTTGATTTTATACTGGGGAAAGGGAACTGAATTTAAAAGTTTCTGTAGCAGTTAATCCCACGTTCAACATTTCTGTTTACAGGCCTTGAATAGTTCTTGGAGGTTTGCAGAATTACAATTATCCTTCCGAGAGTGTCCCAGGGATGCTCTATGACTTGAGTCAACAGATCTGGTTGGCCGATTAATCTGGCAAATATCCTCATTTTTCAAGAATTCGTTGACCAGATGGGCTCTATGCGGCTTTGTAGCATCATCCATTGAAATGAAATCAGGGCCATCAGCACCCGTGAAAAGGCGGACAGATGGCTTCAAAACCTCATCCCTCTACCTTACGGCAGTCACAGAGCCTCTTTCAACGACATAGCAGTGAATGTGCTCATAGAACGTGATGCCATCAAGCGTTCCCTGAGGTAATGGTTGATTTTCGATCCTTGGGGCTTCCGGCGTTCTCTATATCAGCGTTTCTCAAACTGAGGGTCACGCCCTTTCGAAAAGTCGAAATAAAATATTATTCAAAAAAAAAAAGTATTAATTCACTGAAAGGAAGCAAATTAAAATAAGTTCCGATATAATAAGAAATAAAATACATTGTTATAGAATATACTTATAAACGTATCAGTACTGCATAATGTATATTTGATAAAAAATTTATCTATACTAAATTATGAACTAATTTAATAATTACTAGTAAATACCATGGGTTTGTCGTATGCAAAACTATATATTAAATTTAATACATATCTTGATAATGTGTATGGTTTATAATTAAAGTTGTATTGTAGCATTAAGATCAAAGTGCATTATTATTGCATTCAATATATTGTTAGTTTAGGGGAAAGCGATGGAAATTATGATTGTAAATTGGGTCGTGAATATATATATATATATATATATATATAATATATATATATATATATATATATATATATATATATATATATATATATATATATATATATATACTAGAGGACCCGACAGACGTTGTCCTGTACACACATCTTAAATTTAAAATAAAAGATTTTTGAGTATTCGATACTGCGATCGTAGCGCAGTCTGCCGGATCAATGTAAAACATTCAAGATCAACAATTTATAAATAAAAATTAATTAAATAAACATTTCTAAACCAAATTAAAAATATAAACCATTCTCGAGACCAATGGAACAGACAAAAACTTTCATCAAAATCGGTCCAGCCGTATAGGAGTTCAGTTACATACACACGCACAGAAGAAATACATATATAAAGGTTATTTGAAAAGATATTAATTAAAAACGCTAAAAAGCGTGAATCGCGCGTCTGCATTTTCGTAACAATAAAGACCGGGTTTGGCCAGTTTGGCTGAAAATCAATTTTCGACGCCAACTTACGTCTTTTTCAATTCTACTATTAGCTCACGATCTCTATACATATTTTATTTGTTTGTTTATTTATTTATTTATCTTGGTGGAATTTTCAATCGTAAATAAAATACATATTAAAGCGCTCAATTCAGCTGAAATGTAATGTATATGATTATTTTGGATGACATTACAATAATTTAATTATAATTAATAAAAATTAATTGATTTAAACTAATTATTTAAAAAATTACAAATACAGCCACGTTGGTGACTTAGCGACCCTTTTGGCGATTTATGTCAAAATTTGAAAGGTTTTTTTCTCACGTGCATTCAATTGAAAGGAAATTTTATATACACGAGTGTTTTGGATAACAATACGATACTTTAATGAAAATTAATAAAAATTAATTAATACTTAATGTTGTGATTCTGTCATATGTATATACATATTTATATTAATTGCAACTATTTAATAAAAGTAGGTAAAATAAATTTTTTTCTTGGTTGATCTAAGTAGAATTCATTAAATTTTTTATATTACTTGTTTATATATAACAATAGCGTTGTTACAACAATGCGAATGTTGAGTTGTATTTTTTTTGAATGTTTTTGATTAATATCTTTTTAATTAATTGCGATATCGGACCGAATTATGAATCTAAACCATTCTCGAATTTACTTGAACCCACACAAAATTTCCATCGAAATATCGGTCCAGCCGTTTAGGAGGAGTTTAGTAACCTACACACGCACAGATTTTATATATAAAGATATATATATATATATATATATATATATATATGCATATATATATATATATATATATATATATATATATATATATAATGGTTTGAGAAGCACTGCTCTACATATAAATTTTTGGTGAAATTCATTGGTTAGGCTGAACTGAAACTCACCAGTTAGGGAACGGTCACCTATTGATCCATGCTTCAATCTCTACGATCTATGCACTATTTTAAACGGACTCTCCTGTTCCAACTGAGCGGAACACAAACAACAAATCTTCTTACTAATATTCCTCTCTCATCAAGTCTTCTACACCCATGTCCATAAATTAAGGATAATTCAGAATCACACAGAAATTGAACTCTAAAATAAAAATTTCACCTGTAGAATTATCACACACATCTTGAAGAAGATAATGCAAATTACAGGAACCACCAGATGGCATGGATAGTACGTCACAATGACGACAGTGTAAGAGAGAGGTATATAAGGAATGAGGGGCAAAGAAGTAAAATTGTTCACAAGCGCTTTTAAAAGCCCTTCAGTGCAATAACCGCATAGTTATGGCATAAAGGAAGCATTTGGATGATTTTTTACGTGGTAGAATAATTGGATGACTGGAATGTGTGGGCGTACCCAGCTGGAGTATCCGAGGAACTTGGAATCATACAGAGTGTCATCTACAGTCTTTGGCGACGATTCCGGAAGGATGGTAATGTGAGTAGATGTTACAGATGGCCCCGAGTTACAACGCCGAATGAGGTCGGTATTTGGCAGTTACTTCCAAAAGAAACAGACGGAGCACAGCATCAGACCTGTCTCGTCAGCTCTCTTCAGCTACCGGTACGACAGTTTCAAGGCAGGCCATGTACAGACGCTTAGGGCACATTGGTCTATATGCTCGTAGGCCTGTCAGATGTGTTCCACTTACCGCAACTCACTGTCACCTGTGATTAATCTGGCATACATTGTCGACACCACAGCAGTGGTCTTGTGTGATGTTATCTGGCGAGTGCAGGTTTAGTTTGCAGTCTGATTCTCGCCAGACGTTAATATGGAAAGCGCCAGGTACCTGTTAACACCAAGAGAACACCATTGAACGACACCGTTAAGGTGGTGCAGGATGGCTCGCGTTTGGGGATTAATTATTCTTGGTTCCAGAACTGACCTACATGTTCAGAGTGTTAACGATGACAGGCCACATCTATCGGGATGTCATTTTTAAACCACATGTACGTTTGTTTCAGGGCCCCATGTGTGCTGAATTTCTGTTTATGGATGCCCGTCCTCACCGTGCAAACATTGTAGACGAATGCCTTCAATCGGAAGATATCACCCGTATGGATTGGCCAAAATACTCACTGGACTTGAATCCAATAGAGCATGTGTGGGATATGCTTAGCCGACGAATTGCAGCCCGTCAACCCTCTCTCACCTGTCTACCGGAGCTTCGGAGGGCATTGCTTGATGAGTGGTGTAATATTCCCCAAGATCAGATTGATAATTTGATTCTCAGCATGCCTAGACGCTGTAAGGCCTGTATTGCATCGTCCGGGAGACATACTCCTTATTAACCATCATACTAACCATGTTATACTATTTTTTGTAAATACGTTCTTTTTTAAATTTGCTCCAGGGAGTAAAAATCGCAATTTTTATTAATTATGTCAAACATATAGCATCTTTTTTGTTCTTTACCTTTGTTTAATAAATAGACTTTGCAAATAAGTCAAATTTGTTTTGCTTTTGTCTCTGTCTTTGCCTGAACTTCATTATCTTTAATTTAGGGACATGAGTGTAGAAAGATTCGCCCTTGAAACTCGAGTTTCCTGTGACCACATGCAACTCCGAAGAGAACTGAGAAGCTATTGCATACCTGTTAATGAAATGGACAAATGACGATCTTCTCTGGTCGTTGCACCCCTTTAACGACCGTGCCCAGAGTTTTTCTCGACGGATCCAGTACCCTTAAACTGTTTCCATAAATTTAGCATGACGCTGATTTGAGATTGGCCTGCTTCTAGCCTACTTAAAATTTGTCACCTCATTCCATCCTCTAAAGATTGGTGCTTGCTTATTTTTAATTCCCACTCTCAATATATGTATTTACTTATTTATCTTGGTGGACTTTTCAATCGTTAATAAAATATATTTTAAAGCGCTCCATTGAGCTGAAATTTTATATCTATGATTATTTTGGATGACAATATATAAATTTAATTATAATTAAAAAAAATTAATTGATTAAAACTAATTATTCAAATAATTACAAATGCAGCCACGTGGCATCCTTTTGCGACTTAGCGACCCTTTTGGCGACTTCTGTCAAAACATGAAAAGGTCTTTTCCTCACATTTTAAAGCTCTCGTTTGCGCTGAAATTTTTCTATACATTATTGTTTTGGGTTAAAATACGATAATTTAATTATAATTAATTAAAATAAATTGACTGAAACTAATTAATATAACAATTACAGATACAGCCACGTTGGTTTCATTTTCAACGATTTCGGTCAAAACTGTAAAGTTTTTTTTTCTCGTTTTAAAGCATTCCGTTGAACTGAAATTTGATATACACGGTTGTTTTGGATGACACTACGATACTTTAATGATAATTAATAAAAGTTAATTACCTTTTAATGTTATGATTCTTTCCTATGTATATATATATTTATATGAATTGTAACTTTTGATAAAAGGTAGCTAAAATAAAATTTTTCTTTGTTGGTCTTAGTAGGAAGTGACTTAAAATTTTTTTTTATATTACTTGTGTGTGTTACTGTTTGAGTGTTAATTTAAGCGATTTTGCTGCAAATAATAATAATAATAATAATCTCAAAATTTGGCAAGGTGTGCTGGAGAACGAGATGCGGATTTTGGCACGCGTACTTTACACCCTGTTACTCGACTAGCTCTGCCCCCCTACACGTATACGCATATGTATTCGACAAACAATGTATGCATCTTTGGTTCGAAGTAGTATTTTTTCATTTTGTTCAGATATTTTCTTGAAATTCTACAAATTATGTAAGTTCTGTTAATTTTTAACACCAGTATATATAGGATAGAAAAAGAAAGTTTGAGAGTGAAAACAGTTTACGTATCAAAAACTATCAGTAGTTAAAATAACTGTCCTCTAAACACGTAGTGCTTTCGGGGTGGAACAGTACAAATATAATAAAATTCATTGTATCTTTGAAAAAATATAATAAAATGAGCTTAATTGGATTTCAGTAACAGATCCCGAATGATAACTTTTACTTTAAAATATTTACATCTAAAAGTAACTAAAGATGTTTAACGCGTTTGAAAGACAATGCAGATCTTAAGTTCAGTTTGATTGGTCTGTGAAAGTTTTGTGATAAACATGATGATATTTATGATACCTGTTGATGCATAAATTGTTGTTGCTAATGCCACCTGTCTGATAGTGTCCGATCGAAGTCTTCGATATCCATCGTTTCAAAGGGCTAGATGTACGTCTGTCGCTATTCGTAGCTTTGAACACCTTACAGAGGATAGTGCCCTTCCACCTTTGCGTTTCCTTTGAGTCTTCCATCCCAAATTTGAGTAGTCTTCCCCTTCCACCAACTTCACGAGTAGCAGCTCGACGGCTGTTTAGAGTACCCCATGCCGCAAAGGCACTATAACAATCCATGCCTTTTATCCATTCAAATATCCATGCCTTTTTCGGGATTCAAACCCACACCCAACGACAGAGCAGTCGGCATCACTAACCACTATACCGGATAGGCGGCCATTGTTGAATATAAAGAACTGTATTGCAGTGGATCCCAAGTGATTATGGGTCAAATGAAAATGAGGGGAAACGTTTTATATCCAGCACCATATTCGATCCAAATGTTCAGAGCTGTATATAGAAAGATCTCCAGGGGAAAAAAGGAGTTCTTTTCTGAAGACGTCAATAAAAATTTCTGGTTCTTTGCGAAAAGGTTCTTTCTGGTTTTTTGCCTTTGCAATCAACGTAGCTAATTTAAGACTTACTACTGGTCATAATTTCTTGCACTATTACCTATTCAGAAAGGATATGACATTCAAATTCCTTCCCATTTAGTAACCATGACGTTCTCAGGACTGCAGATTATCTCAATACACTGCTGGACAATTGCTAAGGACGGATAACACTATCATCCATAGCAACCACAAAATGAAAGGAAGCAAAATGTGGAAAATTAGAATAAGTGCGGGATATTAGTAAGAAGAAGTATGAGTATGCAAATTTTTTTACACGTCTGTTCATCACGTGATAGCATTCATAAGAGCTTTAAAGGTTTTGACGCGTGTGGACAGTTGTTGTTTTAAGTCAAAGTTTCACAGGAAAGATTTAATAGGTGAACTTAAAATTTTGGCATGTCTTCTCGACATCACATACATGATTTTATGCGTGGCCGAATTATTGGAAAGATCGAAGAAGGGCGAAAAATAACAGATGTTGCCAGGGAGTTCGACATCACGCACAGCGTTGTTTCACGGCTGTGGAAGTCATTTAAAACTACTGGAATGTGTAGTAGACGGCACGGGAGAGGTCGTGTTAGAAGTACGACGCCTGCAGAAGACGAATATATCGTCATATCAGCAAAAAGGAACAGGCGCACAACAGTTCAGCAGGTGGCAAATCAGTTTCTTGCTGCCTCAGGAAAGCAGATCTCCCGAAAAACTGTTGCCAGACGATTGAGGGGAGGAGGACTATACGCACGCAGACCTGTTGTGTGTGTCCCATTGACCAGACAGCACTCTACTGCCCGTTTGCAATGGTGTCGTGAGCATCACAATTGGACTGAACAGGACTGGGCATGCGTACTATACTCAGATGAGAGTAGGTTCAGTCTGTCATCGGATTGTAGACGCCAACTGATCTGGCGCGAGAGTGGTACTGCTTATCGTCCAGAAAATATCAGGAAAAGGACCGATATCCGACATGCAGTATCATGGTGTGAGCCGGCATCATGATCAATGGCCGCACGCGCCTATATGTGGTTGCGAATGGGACTATGATGGGCCAACGATACATTGATGAAGTTCTACTTCGTCTTGTTCGTCTTTTCCGTGGTGCTGTCGGTGATAAATTTGTTTTTATGGACGACAACGCAACATGTCAGCGAACACTCGCTGTTCAGGATTGTATAGACAACGAGGATATTCAACGTCTCGTATGGCCAGCGCGTTCTCCAGATCTAAACCCCATTGAAAATGTGTGGGATGCTTTGGGGAGGCAAGTTGCTGGTCGAAACTTTTCTCCGACAAACAAGAACACCCTCATCCGTGCATTCACAGAGGAATGGGATAAATTGCCTCAACAGCTGTTGGATAATGTTGTGCAAAGTATGGTACGACGTGTGGAATGTTTCATCACACTCCACGGTGGACATATCCCGTACTGATACCTTTCTTTAAGGTGCCTGCTGACTTTTAGATGCATTGTTCCATTTCTCCGTACGCAGATCAAATGAACATTTTTTTTTCTTTCAGATGTTTCACAGCTTTTGTACTTTCCAGAACAATAAATATTCTTTATTCTGAACAGTGTGGCAACTATATTTTATCCTACTAGGTCTCATGTCTCGCTTAATGTTATGCTACATAGCAATTTGTGATCCGTCCTTAGCAATTGTCCAGCTGTGTATATATGTCCTGCTGTTTTAAACTGTATTTCTTCGAATGTTGTTGATTATGCCATTGGTAACTGTACAGACGTGCACAGGATTAAAAATACCGTTTGCATAAAGTCATCATAGCGCTTATGATATATCACTTAGTACTAGAAATGTTGATGACGCGCGCGCACACACACACACACGCATCAAGGTGATTCTGAAGAGGGCACTGATTTCAACTGGCTACCTTCAGGTCTGTAAATTTTCGCTTTATGCAATGCATTGGACGACTAAGACGCGAGATCAGTTTGCCTGATAGAAAATATGTGAGGGACCGTATAAAGATCCGTTTTAAGGTACAAGTTCTGCGGAAAACAGAAAGATTTTATAGCTCGACTAGATTTAGTTAACTCATTCCACAGTTACATCATCATTGAGAGAGACCGTATACAATCAACATTTGAATGATTCTGTTGTTCAGATTTGGAAGTCATCGACATCTAAGCCAAGAATGGTAAATATTGACTAAATATTTCCATGCAGTGAAACGGCTTAGGACTCCTGTTGACAAGAACATTGCGCCGGATATTGCAGTCTTCAAGAGGGTATCACACTAATAGAAAATTTCTAATGCTTCTCTACTATATAATGGTCGGAAAGATCGTTTGTAGGCTTGGGAACGTAACTCAAGTTATTGAATGGGAGTGTTATTGGTGGCAGAATTGTGTGAAAATGTCGCTAAAATAAGCAATAAAAGTAGAATTTTTTTCAGAATTCTAGAATGTTTTAGGATGATTATTTGGCTAGAGTTTTGTAGAAGCATACAGACAACTTTTTCGGTCTGTATATGGGAGATGCAGAGGAGAAACATTGGAATCAAACATTTGATAGCGATTGTGATTTCATTTGCACTATACGAAATTGGATGTACTGTATCAATATTTGTGTGATTTTTCAATCTGTGCTGTTACTACTTTACAATCTCTACTTTTGAAACGAACTTTTTAAAAATCTTTAATGCCTCAGTTGGAAGTATCTTTCTAAATTTAAGAAGGTTTAGAATTCGAGAAAGAGGGGAGAGCTTAGTATCAGGATTATTGATTAATAATTACAAAAAATAATAATCAAATTGATGATAAAAAGAAAAAAAAAGTGTTTTAGAAAACTAAGTATAGAAATATCCTTTTTTTTTTAATTTTATTTCATTATGATAAAATATATTTTTATTAATAATACAAGAGATTCTCTCTCTCTTCTTTTTATACTTCCGAAACAGATATACTTACACTTTGAACAAAATTATTTTTTTTTTATATATTTTAGAATTTCAATTCCTCATCCTCAAGATTAATTTTTAAACGCTGTTATAGCAACTACAGTATTGAACAGTACAGTCACAAAAGGAGCTTTTATGTTCCAAAGCCACCTAACTGGCAGTGTAAAATAAGGAATAATCACTTTAAGTATGCTATACGTACGGTGCTCTAATTTATTCTCATTTAAATAATATCAACGATTTGACCTTCCAAGGCCTTTTACACTAAGTATTATTAATCCGGGAGGTCTCGATCGTCATTTCATTGTAATATTTTATCTTTCCATTCTTTCTCTATCGCCTCTTTGACATTGAGAAAACTACATGTCACCTTCAAGGTCAGTTGGTCGGATGAATTTCTAAATACTAATTAGAATTTACTGAGTTTTCAGAAAATAAAACATGACCGATACAAAATAATATATATATTTTTCCTATCATGTTCACAATTTTCTTAAGTGATTATTAAAAATAAATAAAGATAATATGTAGAACAATTTTTTTTAAAGAAACGTAAATCACACATTTTTCAATTTCTACTATTATAGCTAACACTCTCTATATATTTATTTATTTATCTTTAATCGTTAATAAAATATATTTTAAAGCACTCCATTGAGCTGAAATTTTATATCCATGATTATTTTGGATGACAATATACTAATTTAATTATAATTAATGAAAATTAATGGATTAAAAACTAATTATTCAAAGAATTACAAATACAGCCACATTGGCATCATTTTTGCGACCTTTTGGTGACTTGTGTCAAAACTCGAAAAGTGTTTTTCTCGCATTTTAAGGCATTCAGTTGAACTGAAATTTTATGGACACGATTGTTTTGGATGACAATACGATACTTTAATGATAATTAATAAAAATTGATTACCACTTGATGTTGTGATTCTGTCTTATGTATATACGTATTTATATTAATTGTAACTATTTAATAAAAAGTAGCTAAAATAAAATTTTTCTTCGTTGATCTAAGTAGGAATTGACTTAATTTTTTTCTATTCCTTGTGTTTATTATATGGCTTACTATATATATAGTGATTTTTTTAACGGTAACAGGGAGAGAGAGAGAGAGAGAGAGATTATTAAATTTTTTTAAAAAAAAAAAAAAAAATATGTACTACGGCAGTTATGTTAATGTATTACGATTTTATATTATTTGAATTGATATAGCTGCCGTGTAGAAAAGGTGGTATACAATACCCTGAAGTGCAAAAGGTCAAAATCGCGTGGGATCTACTTTTGCCCTGTGGAATACAGCAAGACTCACTCAACAAGTCATTGGAGTGAGTGTTTATTAATGACACTCTATAAGGCAACACGAGGGCTATTGGCAACGGACCTCGTAATTCTGAACCATGGTCAAGGACACCACAGCTGGTATCCCTCTTCCGCTAACTTCCACACCACACCAACAGGAAGACTTTGAGCCTCGACCGACTTAACGTGCAGCGTCCTACTCTACACGGAGGGGCTTTAGCGGCAGTGTGCTCGAACTCATGACATGCCGTCCACGATCCAGTACATTACTAAAAATAAGCCCATAATGTTATGAAGCCCCCAACAGCTTACCGAGTGCTTTGTTTACAATTTAAATCTATGGCTTCGGGGGTTCTGCGCCGTACTCGAACTTTACCATCAACTGGGAATTAAATGGAACCGTGATTCACCCGACTAAGTAACATTTTTCCAATCAATTGAGGCTAACCGATCCCAAGAGATACGCTGGTGCCGATGGCGTTTTCTTTGTCGCACTGCAATCGGTCTCCTTATGCAGTGGCGTAACGGAGAGTTTTGGGCCCTCCCCCTGCAAAGTCAGGTTTTGAGCCATCAGCCTAAATACTTATTTGGAGGTCAGGCTTTCCCCCGTTATGCATTATTCCATCAACACCACTTCCCTTGCGGCTACACTGTCCTCACAGAGATGTTTGTTGTCTCCAATTGACTGTTGTTTTTTGAAGTAGCGTTGTTTGTTTGGTAGCACTGACTGCTGTACACAGATGCCATTCGTCGCGGTTCCTTTACGTACACGATTGGTCTATGACGGAAGGATTTTGATATATATATATATATATATATATATATATATATATATATATATATATATGGCATTCAGCAAAAAAGCAGTCTTCGCGCGCAGGCGCAGCTAAGTGAAACTCAAACTGAAACTTTTGGGCATTAGAGAAAGAGAGCAGAGAGAAAGACTGAGGTGCGCGAGCAGGCGTTACCGTCGTCACATCATTCTGTTAGAATAGCTACCTTTTAATTAATTTTTGTTGAGTTTTAAAATAAATAGAGAGAAAGACAAATGTCTTGGACCCCTTGTTGTCTCCCACAAATTATGGGAGTTCGGCCGGGATCGATAAAATTTTGATTTTGATGAAAGTTTAGAACGTGAACAAAAGCGTCCGTGGAGGAGACGTGCCGCCATTTTTTGGAAACTTCGTTCAACCTGTGTAGAGGTTGAATTTTTCGTTTGAACCCAGCGTGAATACTCCGCCTGTGTAGAGGCCGGAACTATTTAACAATATAACCTGTGTAGAGGTTGAATTTTTCATACGAACCCTGAATATTCCGCCTGTGTAGAGGTTGGAACTATTGAACAATATAACCTGTGTAGAGGTTGATTTTTCATTCGAACCCAGTGTGAATATTCCGCCTGTGTAGAGGCCGGAACTACAATTTCAAGAACTATATTTCATCTAAAGATATAACCTGCGAAGAGGTGAGATCTGTGGAATCAACGTTTTTCTTCAATTATTGGATACATCGTACGTGCGAGCAACAAGGGAGCTAGAAAAAAAGGTAGGACCTTTCCATATTTTTTCTAAAATGTATAAAACGCTCTTAAAGAGGATCTCATAAGAGTTGTTGAGGATCTAGACGGTACTGTGGAGAGTACGGACACCATAGCTAAACTAAAGACTAAAATTGAGAAGAGTAGTACATTTGAGAGTGATGCAGATTTCGTTAAAACTTTAATTAAAAACTGTATAGATGAGAGGGTACGCGAAACGAAAGAGAGGCAACTTTAGAAAAACAGAAAATTGAGCTCGCAAAACTTCAGTTAGCACAGTTATAAAAAGAAGTCGAACTTCAAACGGCTAAAAATGAAGCATTAAGTTTAAATCCTGCAGCTAAAGTCGAAGAGAAACAGTTCGAAACAAACATAGAAAATATGAACAAAAGCATTAAAACTTTATCTCTTCCTGTTCCCACCAGATCTGAAAATTTTAATCTGTTCTTCCAATCATTAGAACGCGCATTTTTAACCAAGAAAATAAATGACGAATATAAATCTGAAATTTTAATAAATCTTCTGGGCGAAAGAGCTCATAATGTCTTATTGTATATTAAAAAAGGAGGAATTAAATGACTATGAAAAACTAAAATCTATAGTACTCAGAGAATTCCAAGTAACCCCTCGCGAGTGTTTAAACTCATTTAAAAATGCTGTAAAATCATCAGGCGAGACATACATCCAATTTGCTGCAAGATTGACGGCAAACTTCCAATATTATTGTTCGTTAAGAAAAGTTAATTCCTTTGAATCTCTATGTGATCTTTTAATTTCTGATAAATTATTTGAAACTTTAAATAAGGAAACCGCAACTCATATTGGCATTCCAGAAGCAGAAGATTGGTTTAGGCCTATTGATTTAGCTAAAGAGTGCGATATTTATATTTCATCTAGAAGCGGATCACGTAAGGAAACTCTTATTGCTTGTGGATATACCGAAGACCCCTTTAAGGTATCCGTACACCTTCGAAGAAAATTTTTTAAAAACTGTAATATTTGCTATTAAAATATTTTTTACTGATGAAATATAACTTAAAACTATGAAAATACATTTAATATGTTACTTGTAGTACATAAAAAATTTTAGGGAGTAAAGCATAGTGTAAATAGTAATTAAATTGATTATTAGAATAACGCACATAACTCAAATGTAAACAAAAATATTACTTTTCTGTAAATTTGATGATGATCATTATAACATTTTTTAGGGCTGGTACTATTTTCCTGATGATAATCAATTTATTACAATTTTTATCAAGTTTCGAGTAAAAGAACATTGAAAATCATTAAAAATTATTACGAGCATGATATATACCTTAGTTACTAAAAACATATCAACTATATAATTATGAAAGTAGTAGGGGTTCTTTAAATCTATAAAACAAATATATTTATAAAATTTGAACTCATTTGGTTCACAACTTTTTCTGATATTTACGTTGTCAGATGTCAATACGTTAAAAAATTCATTTTGAGATAAATCAGAAATAAACTTTGAACTGCATATTTTAATATTAAACACAATTTGATATACTTAAAATGCTCCTGATTTATAAATAACACCTTCTTTACTCTCTAAAACATTGATTTTTTTCCTTGTAGCTCTTAAAATTTTTCTACGCTGCTTTACATTTGGTGTTGAATGTCGTTCTGCGTCGTTAATTCTATTGATGTCAAGATGTTTGTATGCTTTTAAAGTAAAATAATCAGGAGTTATATTAAGTTTTTTAAAAATTTCAACACAACCCTTGTATCCATCATTAAATTGGATCACAGCATCCAATGCACCAGATTTTAAAATTTTGAGGCACACGAAAACTTCCTTGGATACTCTCTGCCATATAACGCCATTTAAACACTCGTTTGAATTTTGTGTTTTGCCATGCAGGCATTTAGTAAGCAGTTCTTTGGTACACAACTCTAAATATGTAGGCTTAATCGTGTTTAGTACTTCATTTGATAAGCCTTTATATTTTCCGTTTGGCTTTTTGCCACAAGACAGTGCTCGCTGGTAGTAGCACCAACTATCTTTTTCCGATGGGACACTGCCCATGCATCGGTTTCTCGACACTTGATGAGCAATGAAACAAAGCCGCAATAACATTTTGCTGAAGACCGGATAGGTTTCCAACATTGCTACGAACAGCAATCCCATAATAGTTTTGCAATTGGTCAATAAAAGAGTCGGTGAGTTTGCCTTTACCAGACAGATTTTTATTTTTAGACTTTAGTTTGCGCAATCTCGCACCTACTCTCTTTTGAACATGACCAATGCATTCATATTTTGTGACGCTATCCTTCCCATAAGTATCTTTGACACTGATAAAGCCCTTAGAGTCCCCGTCACCATAATAATGTGCATATGTAAGGCCTCGTTTGACAATAGAACATTGGAAGATTCTCGTAGCACCAACAGCTTCTATTTTTAACGCAGAACCTTGAAAATTGCTATGGCACACGTGATCTGCTGCAAAAGTTTCCGACTCAATGCTTCTAGGCATTTTAGAAATCTTTCTGCAGGTGGGACAATATGACGACATTATTTCAATGTCTACTACTTTACCAGTGTCAACTGACAAAGCTGCGACACACCCATTCATGGAAGAGTAACCTCTACGCTGCAACGTTCCATCAACTGAAATGCCACATTCAACAATTTTATTTTTAGTAGGATGTAGCACTAACAGTTCAGAAGCTGCTTTTTGCATTGATAGTTCACTAACTTCTGAAATCACGGACATGAGTTTATTCTCATGATTAGTGTACGCAGTTTTACTGAGCCTGGGTAAATTTAACGTACCACATAATTTAAACCCAGCAGAAAACCTTTCCCAATTTGTCTCATACAATACACAAATCTTGTATTTACTTCAGGACAGTTTAAAGTTTTCTTTGAACTAGAAAACTCTGAGTAAAAGTCACAATGTTTACACCTGATAACAAAATTTGAGCACAAACCATATGTAGAATCCTCAGAAAGCAGGATACCTTCTTCGAAACATCTTGGGCAGCAAAGTTGTAAAAACAAATTTAAAAGAGGACTTCCATATCAATTATTCTGTTACCAGTAAGTGGTTTACGTTGATATTCTGCTATTTCTTCATCAAAGGCAGGAGGTATTTTATTTTTTGAAGAACTGGCGTTGGTAGATGTTGCGCTGCTATTTTTTGAATGTTTAATGGTAGATCCATTACCTCTAAATTGGCGTTTTCTCTTTGCACTAACTCTACGTTTAGCATTACCCATTTTAAATGACAACAATTAAAATTTTCTGCTATAAAAAAGGATTAAACAAAAGCTTATAAAGAGCTACGCAATCATAAGCAAATGTAAACAAACAGTAAAAGCTCTCTATTTTCTTGCCAGATTCTAGATAAAAATATAAATAAAAACCTGTTGCCAATTATATTCTTGATAATTCTGAAAACTCAAATTCATATTTTAAAAGTTTAAATCTCTTACTATTGCATATTTAAACGATACTTTGAAAAATAAAAATGTCAACAAACATTTTTTCTACTTCGCAATGCAGACTTGTCTTTCCGGGTTCAAAAAGGTGCTATTGAATGAAACTCAAATCCCCATAACTTAAGTTCTAAATAAGATAGAAACAAAATTTAAACACCATTTTAAAGAAAAAGTTCATATTTTCAAATAACATTTAAATTAAAAAATCGAAAAATTTGACGAAAATGACGTTTTGAAGGTGTACGGATACCTTAAAGATAGAACACGAAACTATAAACCAGAGATTAGAGATAACTATCCCCAATATCCTGAAAGACAAAATAAAAATTGCTATATATGCGGTGATTCATCTCATTACGCAAGAGATTGTGAGAAGCGCTTTAAGCTTAAAGAATCTAACAGCCACATCCATAATAGAAAAAACGCGAATAGTTTGGAAGTCAAGAGCGAAAAACAAAACGATGAGTTCGCACAGCTCCAATATGTAAACATTTTTGTAGAAAATAAGCCCGTAACAGCTTTGATTGATTCAGGTTGCCAGATCCCAGTTCTAAATTCCTCACTAATTAGGGTGAACAAACCTTCCGAAGAAATAATAACATTAAGCACATGTTTTGGCGAATAGCGTATGGTAGAAGTTAAGCCGATAAATATTTATCTTAATCAACACTCTCCCAGTTCAAGTGTTCGAACGGCAATATCACCGACCTTGACCGAAGAATTTATTATACATCCCAGTATATATACTGAAATAAAGAAACTAAGCCACGCAAAGAGCGATGTTTTATTGAATGAAAGTGGATCCTCTTTGGGTGCTTATTCTGGTGCTTATTCTAATTCTATTTTTTATGTTTCAAATGTGATAGAAAACTCTAGTTATGATTTGTCACATGTTAAAAACTTTAATACTAGAAATGATTTGAGTTCTCTAATTAAGAATTATAAATGTAATAAAATTAAGAGTACTAAGTTAAAATTGAGTATTATAAGAGAAAAATGTTCTGATATAGTATTGTGTAAGAAAGTCAATGGTGCCATGAAAACGAGTTCCGTGGACTTTAGCTCCCAGTCACCCTCCCCTTCACCTATGGAGAGTAAACATAGACGGTTTGCGATGCTCCGGAGATTCTTCAAACCCTGGCAGTGGAAACGGAAGAAAAGAGCGATCGTTTTGAACAGACGTCCAGAACTCTAGAGAGAGGAAAATATCGATGCGTTCAACCAAAGAAGAGCGTATTAAAAAAGGCGTTCTTATGCCTGTGAAACACAATGTTTCCCTGTTGAACCTTCCGGATGTCGAAGAGGTGCCTTCACATGATGGAGAAACTGTCTAGTTCAGAAAAAATTATGATATGTTACATCTTTGTTTATTTGTTGTATAGTCCTTGTCTGTTCCGTCTTTTTTTGTATGTTTCAGATTCTCCTCTGGTATCCATGAAGAGAAAAAAGGAATACGTACCGCTGCGGACAGCGTACAGTCAGGCTGACCGTTGTGGCATTCAGCAAAAAGCAGTCTTCGCGCGCAGGTGCAGCTAAGTGAAACTAAAACTGAAACTTTTGGACATTAGAGAAAGAGAGCAGAGAGAAAGATTGAGGTGCGCGAGCAGGCGTTACTGTCGTCACATCATTCTGTTAGAATAGCTACCTTTTAATTAATTTTTGTTGAGTTTTAAAATAAATAGAGAGAAAGACAAATGTCTTGGACCCCTTGTTGTCTCCCATATATATATATATTTATATGTATATTTTAAGGGGAGTTGGAAAGCTAAAATCTTATTTTTTTGACAATTTGAAATGTTCGCATTTTCAAATTGCACAGACTTTAACCTTTCTAGAAATACCCTACTTTAACCTCCAGGGTAAATAGAAGCCCTTAAAACCTATTTTTAAATTGTCGTTGAAACTGGGTCACGCCCATTTGAATGGCGAAAAATGTAAGCTTAGTACTTCGTTTGTGCTTAAAAGTTGAGCGTCTGAGAAAAGCCAAAAATATTTATCTCTTATTGTAAACTGAGTCTTTTATTTTTTTATTTCCTTACCGATTAGAAGTCTAATTGTATATATTAAAATCGCTGTTTCTCAAAATGTAAATTTTGATGTTTCTGTACTTTTTCTGAAAAATTGCTGTTCACAGGTACGTAAATTTTTATGATATATTTATAATGATGGCTAATATATACTAAAATGATCGTTTTGTAAAAAAACTCAAAATTTCATTTTTTATTTGAAAAATGGGTCGAATTTCACTATGTTTGATAAAATATTTTACAAATTATGGAAAAATTCAAAATTAGCTAAAAGCTCATTTCAGTTTTACGAGAAAGGTGTTCTTTAATTGTACGAAAAAGTTTCAAGAATGTACATATAACAGCTTTTGAGGAAAGATCCATCGAAAACATCCAATTTACATTGTCTGTATGTATATAGAGAGAGGTTTCTACCTCTCTTCTTAGTATGTAAACTTTTCCATATTATGCAACCACAAGTTACGATCAACTGAAATAAAAGCGAGTTTTTTTTGTTAAAGTTTCTTTTTCTGATATATTAAAACAAGAATAAATGAAGTGTTCCGAAATTGCTATTTCAGGCTCTGTACAAAAGGCAAAATATTATTAGGAAACTATGTCATAAAAGGAGAGAAGGTTTTGAAAAATATGCCCTTCTTTCTTTGTTTTTTGCCAAGTAAAATGTATTTAAATATTTTTTTCTGACAATAATATATTCTTAAAATTTTTATCTGCATATTCTAATTCACCCACTCACTCAGTGATGCAACAGCCCATGAGTACCAAGGCCTACGGTTTCCATGATCTTGGGCATTGAGGAGTATGGGTAGATGTTCCGGTCAGTGTGACTCGAAATCACCAGTGTTTAGTTCCCAAGCAAGCGATTATTTTAAGGCTGAGTCGACCTTGGCCAGCCCGTGATTTGAACCCCGAGCGTAGAAGAGTGATACGCTGCCCACTGCGCTTCACAAAATAGAAGACGAATTATCCATTTTTACCTTTTTCCAAAATCGCGGTTACTCATGTAGCCAATTACCTTACGTGTATTTTTAAGTACAAAGCGTTTTACAGCGCAATTAAACAAATAAATAACTTTATATATATTATTTTGTGTCAACATTTCCTGTATATATATATATATATATATATATATATATATATATATATATATATATATATATATATATATATTGAAACTGAATGTGTAAGATATTTTTAAATTAGTACATATTAAATAAGATTTCAAATCTTTTATGAGATAAAATGACCATGAAATAAACATTACAACCATTAAAACATTATAAATCATCCACGAATGGGGAAAACTATTATATTCAGGCAATTAAAAGTGAAAGTAAAAGAACATTCAGTTATGAGTTTAATGTTTTGCAGAAATTTACAGACTTTCTCTCAGATACAGTTATTGCCTCGAACAGATGCAATGTGTAGGAGTGATGCATGAATATTTTTTGAAGAGGTTGAAACTAGCCTTGAACGAAAACGACTTTCGTTATTTGGATGGAAATTATCATTTTTAGATTATATTATCGTAAAAATAGTATCTGTTGAATTGTTCTTAGAAACATTTGTTTTGCTACTTTATAGCATTATGTTAATGTTGAAACTGTTCCTTTTGATTTTGGTAATGCTTTGGTTTCAGTAACATTATCAGCAACAATTCTAAACGGACGGAGAAGAATCAATCTATAAGTGTAAAAATAATGAATTCGATTGATCATCATCATGAAGTAAAAAATTTAGTTTCGAATATCTTTGAGTTTCCAGGAAACAATTCCATATTGTATAAAACATGAATTTGTAGAAGTTTTGTACGTATTTGTGTATTTATTTTCAAAGGAATATGCAAACGGAATAGGTGCGTCATAAAATTTTAATTTTTAGCATTTTTTGAATTTTCTATGCATTACAACAGCCTGCTTATCTTCAAGAATAAGCTTTCCTCCTTCTGCAAGCATAATTAAAATTTTTTATTCCAGAAAGTATGCCTGTGTTGTGTCTGGCAACACTGTTTTATAAGCTGACATCTCTCTCTCTCTCCATTTCACGCATGCGCGTGAAACCGCTTCACATATGATTCACATTAGAGGTCCCCAACCTCCGGATTAGTACCGGTCCGTGAATCAAATGGAACCGGGCAGCTCAAGAAACATTAAATTATTTTCATTTTATTTACTGTGGTGTATTTCTCTTGGTTTTGTGCAACTTTCTATGAAAATCACTTAATATTCCATGTTAAGTTTTTTTATATTATTTTTTGTGTATATGTATTTTCTAAAGACATTAGAATTATTAAATAAATTCATTCAGCGTGCGAGAGATTTGGCTCTTTCTCTTACCCGCCTTGAGAGGTGGGAGGTGGAGGGAATACCAGACACATTCAAAATCAATCTATTTATTGATCAAACAATTTACCAACTCAATTCAAGTAATATCAAAGAAAAGAGAATGTCTCAAAATAAGCTATATGTGTGGATTAACAGCGAGATTCACGAATTACGAGATGACTATAATCAACGATCCTCTTACGCTCGTATTCACCGCTAACTTAACCCAGCGATGAAACCTGGAGTTAAGCAACCGGCAGTCAACCCCAGGTTAGAACTTCAATTCACAGCTCTTTTTCGACCTCCAGTTACTTGACTCTGGGTTTAACCTGGGTTTACTGGTCGATTCCCATTGGTCGACCCCGTGACTTCCGGCTGGAGGTACAATTTTTATATTCGCCTCGTGCCAGCTTGTTTTTAACCTCGAGTATCGCTACCTGTTTAAAATGAATGCCAACAGAATTTATTTTACGCAGTACGAAAAAGAGTTGGTGTTGGCTTTGATGAAATGCTGTTAGAACAAAAAAAAATGAAGGGTATATTGAAATAACGCGGCAATTCAATGACTCTGACGGAGTGGTGAATCCGCGAACACCACAACAGATCCGTCAGTGTTATTTAAATTTAAAAAAAGAAAATGATAAACAAAAGTAGTGTTTTGCGGCAAGAAAACGTAAACACTCAAAAAATCGCTTACTGCGCATGTGCGGTTAAAACTATCCCGGCTGTGACCCTGGGTCAGGATTTTTAACTTGAACCGGAGTTAAGTTATTAACTTGCGATGGTGAAAAGCGTTTTCGGCGAAACCCAGATCCTCCTCTAACCGGTGGTCAGGTTAGCGGTGAATATGGGCGTTATTGTAGGATTAATTCTTCTATCCCAAATATATTTTAAAACTAATTAAATCCTAGTGATCCATCGTCACTTGAATTCTTTCGTCTATCTAATATTTGAAATACGACTATAAATTAGAATGATACCTGATCAGTAGTAATCTCATCTTTCTCCTGACTTTCTCTCTCCTTTTATCTAGCTTTAAAGTCTAGACCAGGGGGACTCAACCTTTTTTATGCCGGACCACATACATATGTTAACTTTTTCAACCGGGCTACATACATATGATGGCTATTTCACGCGGGTCTCAACATTAAGATTAATGGAGAAGAGGGTGTGAGGGAAGAGAAATGCTTTAGGACCAAGATAACATAGAAAATTTAAGAAGTGGAAAATTGATAAAAATATTAAAACTCCTATTTTGCTTTTTTTTAATTGTTATATTTTTACGTTATTTTAAAATTTTTCACTGAATTTTTCTAAATTGGAAGCACTTCTTTATAATTTCTGCATAAGTAAAAGGTTTCATATAATTACCAATCATATAACAAATTTCATAGGGCGCCTTTGTTACCCCTGTGACATTCCACTGACAAAAAACTTTTTTTTATTTTGTTGTAAAGATTATTCAAGAAATCCTATTTATGAATGATCTTGAAAGAGATCTTCGAGGAAAAGTATCATTAAACGCGATTCCTGTTTATTGCTATTTTTTTAATACAACACTTACGTGACAAATCAAACAATTACTGATCCATGCTTGTTTTTCACTACAGAATAGTCAACTTCCCAATCGTCTTAAAACAACAACAAAACACATACAACAAACAACAAAATAATTTTATACTAAAATTAATGAATTTTAAGGACATTTTATATTTAAAGCATACAATTAATATTAAAATACAATACTTTATAATTAGAACACGGGGACTCGAGACAACTCCACTGAGGATGAAAGAGGATATCGAAGATGTTTTTAGTGATCTAGGCAATGGAGGTTAAATGTTGCACTTCTTGGATCTAATAAAACCAGTTCAAGATTTATGACCGCCATAAAATGTGTTAAAGAGAGAATAACTTGGAATTTTTTCAGAAATACTTAAAAAAAAAAAAAAAAAAAAGGGAAAACAAAAAATTGATTCACAACAGAAAAAAGTTCATTCTATAGAAAATGCACTTCGATATAGGGAGGTTATTTTACGAAGAAAATCGTGAAATGTTCAAGGTTCCAGGAAATAGTTCGCTATATAGGAATATTCGCAGTATAGAGGTTCAACTTTATATTTTCTAATTTAACATCTCAACCATATAATTATAATCATTTCATGTACATTGCTTCTCGATTTTTGTTTTAATGTTCATTAGTACTTTTATGTTTTAGTTTTGCATGAAACTACTTGTAGAAGGCATATTTAAGTCGGTTGAATTAACTAGAATTATAGAAGATTTTTTAAGAAAGATACCAATCTGAGTTACATTTTTAGCATCTTAGCATGCGGTATCCATAGATGTTTTGAATAGATTGTTTAAGTAGACAAAGCAGAATCATGAACCTAGTTATCAAATGAGATTTTGACTATGGATAACAATGCCATTGCTCGCTTGTTCTCTGCTCACCACTCGTATCGCAAATGCTGATAATTTGTATCAATTCACATAGTGTACTAATTATTAAAAAGGGAATAAAATTTTCTAAATTTTGATAGAATTGCATGTTTGTGATGAGAGAATTATATTTTTAGTACAAATAAGAATATACATAAAATAAAATTATTCATTGGGAACTGGACTGAAAATCGTTATCCGAAAACCGGAACTGAACCGATATATTTTTTCCCAGTAGAACCGGTACGAAAACCGCAACAAAAAAATAACGGTTAGAAGCCCTGTAAATACGTACTTGGCGTCAGTCCGACTTTGGGACTCCTAGAATTCTGAAACCCCATGTAGCAGAGGTTGCCAAATTCGTGGACCGCGAGAAAATTTCGCTGCCCCCAAATGTGGAATATACTCCCTTATCATGTTAATTTATGTTGCAACCCTCTGGCTGGACCATTAATTTTTTTGCCGCACTGAGAAACATACGTCTGACCGACGGATACGTTAATTTTTGAATTTTATTATCTCAAGGTCTTTTTTAAATGTTCTTATCGCTCATGAAATTAAGTATGGCTCAAGTAAAATGTGTGTGGTTAAATCAAGCACAACAATATATGTTTATCACTAGAATTGGGACTAGTATTTTTATAAAAACTGATTAAAAATTATTTATATTCATGTAAAAGTAATTAAAAATAATAATACTAAACACGAAAAAACTGCAGGAACACCCGTGAGATTGAAGGGGATGTATAAGCAAATTCTCACATATCGTGAGTTGAAAAAAAAATCGTCACGTACCACCAAGTGACCCTCTCACTGGGTAGAGACCAAGTGAAGATGTCAAGGCAGCCCTCCTCAAAAATCACACCCCAGCGTTATCTACAGGCATCAAAGCAAATAATCCCCGTCTGAGAGACGGATGCTCCGGCCAGAGGGTTAAGATGCATTGATTGTGTTCTTAGATCACAATTGTTTTTTAAAAATGTATTTAACATTCACAAAATTCTATTAGTGGTCCGTGGGATTTCAGGTATACGACTACTTGCGACAACATTTTTTTTTTAAAAAAAGGGAGCATGGAGATTCTTTTTGTGGTTTTTAGATTTATTTCGTATATTTTAAGAAAAAAGGCTAAAAATTAGAATATAAAAATAAATTAATACTACTAAAATGGGTAAAAATTGACAAAAATTACATAAACGGGGCCCGCTCTGTGCAAATAGTAATTGCACAAGTTCTCAGTTTTTCAATTTTGATGAATTACTTTGCTATTCCTTTTGATATGACCTTCAGGATAATAGATATTTTATTTTTCATAAAAACTAGAGCACTTTATCTTAGTTATTATAGGAAATTTCTTTAAAAAGTGATTAGATTCACATAAAGAACTGTAAATTTTGTAATAAAGCAGTGATTAATAAATCTGAAGGTCAAAACACTGCCACTGTTATACAGAACATGCGCAAAACATTTAAGCAAATTATTTAAAAACGTTTTGAGCAATCGCTGTCCCCGTTTGAGGTTTTCGTAAAAAACACATTTCGAGTCAAATGCATTTTAAAGTTTGACATCTTACGTAAAGTTATGACATCTGCTTTTTATTAAAAACACTTGTAGTTTTTGTTCTGGCTAATGGAAAATAAAAAAACTTGGTATTTTTACAAAGATAATAAATGGCCTATAAAATAAAATCATTAAAAAATTTGTTAGTTTTTTTAAGAAATCATGATTTTAGGGTAGTCGGATAACTTAAATTAGAATTTACTGGTCCGTGAGGTCAAAACGTTTTGCAACCTCAGAGACTTTAAAGTGCAGCGGGGCTGCAATCGCTTATTTTTTATCCACTTATGAATGTTTGCTTTACTGCGAGTCTCTGTATTGTAATGTAATAAAACCAATGTTGTAACGGGAGTATAATACTAGGCTCCCTTCCTCCATTTAAAGTTAGGTTTTGGGCCTCAAGTCGGATATTACAAAGGATTGTAAAACCTTTGGGCAGTGGCGTAGCTACCAATGGGCTAGGCCAAGTGTACTCAACCTTTTTTTCTTCTGGGCCACAAACAGATGTCAGCAATTTCACGCGGGCGTCATCATGAGGATAAAGAAGGGGGAGGGTGAATATAATGTGTAAAATTGATCAAAATATTTTAACTCTTGATTTGCTTTTTTTAAGTACAATTTTTTATATTTTTTATTTTTGTCCCTAACTCGTAATTAGAAGCATTTAATAAACTCTCCTTCACAATTTCTGCATCAGTAAACTGTTTCATTTGATTACCAATATTATAACAAACATTCATTGGAAGTTTTTGCTACCACTGTGACATTACCACTGACAAATCACTTCGTTGCTGTTGCAAAGATTATTCAAGAAATCTTATTTATTACATCTTGAAAGAGATCTTCGAAGAAAAGTGTCATTGAATGATTTCTGTTTATTAGTATTTTTTAAATACAGCGCTAAACTCGTAACAAATGAAACAAGCTCTTTTGTGATCAATCAAACAATTACTCTGATGTATATTTTTTTTCACTACAAAATAGCCTATCTCCCAATCGTCTTGAAACGATCTATTTTCTTCGAATATTTCTCACTTGCAAGATATGGAAGATAGTTTAAAATTAGTTCCATCCTTAAAAAGGTTGCTACTGTTGTCTGTTATCACTCACCGTAACCGTTACAAATAAAAAAAATATCAATTCACACTCGTATGACATCGACAGGAAATAAAAAATTTATCTCCTTGGTTTCTCGACACGAAATTTTTAATATATTGTTATTAAATTTTTCTGAGCAATGGGCACTTTAAAAGGCTCGGTGGGCCGCAGGTTGAGTATCGCTGCTTTAAGCAGCGGCGCTGCAATCGCTTATTTAGGTCCACTTTTGAAGGTTCGCTTTACTGCGACTCTCTGTCTTGTAATAAAACCAATGTTGTAACAGAGAATATTAGCTTCCCCCTCCATTTAAAGTTAGGTTTTGGGCCCCAAGTCGGATCTTATGAAGAATTGCAAAACCTTGGGGCAGTGGCGTATTTACCAAGGGGCTAGGTGGTGCCGTGCACCGGACCCGTAAGCTTAGGAGGGTCTTCGGTTCCAGATCACCAAGCAAGCCAAACTTGCGATAATATCGCTAAAATTCAAGATATAAATTTAAAAGGCTGAAACATAACTATAATTATGGCAATTCAGTTAAAAGTAATTTCGAATTTTTAGGAATCTCCTAAATTTTTTCCGTTGTTTGTTCAATGTTACGAACTTTACTTGTTGAAACGTTTGCATTTTAAGTTTTTTCTTTTCTTAAAAATGAACTTCATGTTCCATGAAATATTTTACCATACTTATAATTACATCTTAAAAACCTACACAAGAAGCAATTCTTCGCTAGTTACATTCTATTTTTAATAACAATAGGGATTCATAAGAAGCTAGTTTCCTGTTTCAATATTTTGCAATCTTCCCGTATCTGCAATAAACTGATATAATTTTGACTCCCTTTTTTGCTATTTTGCAGAGGTGTTTTTTAAAAATAATTATTATAATATTGCATTGTACTTTCTTGTTCATGCATATTTTTTTTATCATTTCCTGTCTATCTCGGTAGACCATTCTGTAGCTCATTGCCCTCTGGTGGGTGATCTAGATCCTCTCGAATACAAATGGATTACGAATGGATCTAGAATACAGCCATGGATTTCCCAACGACGTTTTGTAGTGTAGTGCACAGTACATTTCTCCTTCATTTTAACGTCATTACGAATAAGCATATACGAATTGTATTGCATAAATTATAAAACCAAAATTCTGGAAAAGAAGAAATAAAACCAAATGATACATTTAAGTGCAAACAACGCCAAGACAGAGAAGGTAATAAACAAACATTGTAGCTATGCATATTTAAAATATTCATATATTTTTACTTGATAAAACCCAACCATATAGGACCCTCATTTTTATATATCAGGGACTTTGGATACCTAACTACGCGTGTGCCTTTGGGCCCTCCTAGTATCCTGTCCCCTCTGCGATGCGAGGGTGTACGTTACGCCACAGAATAAAACACTAATGGCTCAACACCTGTTTCTGTTTGACTGCTTGCCTTATTCATTCTGACAGGTAAGAGATTTTATTTTTCCATTCATAATAATTGAGAACGAATATTTGAAATATGAAAGTAGTAATATTTGCGAATTTGAACGCCCCCCTCCATAAGAGGATGTACGTTACGCCACTGAGAAGCGGCAAAATTGAGCACATGCAATTTTCTTTAAAACAATTGAATCGTTCCAGCAATGACATCCAGC
This sequence comes from Trichonephila clavipes, assembly GCA_019973935.1. Taxonomy (NCBI): domain Eukaryota; kingdom Metazoa; phylum Arthropoda; class Arachnida; order Araneae; family Nephilidae; genus Trichonephila; species Trichonephila clavipes. The sequence goes on along the minus strand of BMAU01021288.1, from coordinate 77,977 downwards.
CATTTCAAATTTGTCAAAGATTTATATTTCGTCAATTTATTAAAATTGAAATTAAGAGCGAAAGATTTAAATTATCAAGCCGAGATGAAAGCGATTTAAAAGTTTAATTGAGAGGGAAATTCTCTCTCTCTCACAATCGAAGCTACCTCCTTTAAATAATGATGGGAGGCCAGAACGAATTCAGCAGACCTCTAAATTCCAAAGTCAGTTTCTTGAATTCGTTTGAGTTCCCCCTCACCGGATACAGTGAAATTCCTTCGGCAAGGGTGTGTCAGAAAGTTCCCGCGCCTGGGGGTCCCTAGACCCATAAATTGTGGGGTGCGTCAAGGGGATTTCCCCTTGCTTCCAAAAAGTTCACTAAACCCATAGATTTTGGAATGCTGTAACTCTGCGCTGGTCTCTGGACCAATAGAGAAGCGCAGGAGCGGACAAGATAAAGAATCCACGAGAAGCCGCGCATGAATTTGGGTGTGATTTGGCGGACTTTATAAACGGCCTGCAACCCCGATTTCGGCAGAAGGATACAACCAAGAAAAACTGACCCATAAACTAAAAATCTAATTTCTCCTTTTTCCAAGTGGACTCCAGCGCCGACCAATGAATCCCCTCTGGTCTTGTATCATCTCTCCCTTCAGTACACAGCCTAACGATAAGTTGAACATTTTGTTTAAGTAGAATAAGTAGTAATTATCTTTTGTAACGTTTAAAATAAGAATAAATATTCAATTAACCTTTACGGCTGTGATTAATTTACGATTACTAACTTATTAATTTAATCATGGTGCAATGTGAATTACTGAACCTGGGTTAAAATGCAAAATAAAGTAAATTAAAAGTAGCGTTGCATCATCTGGTTCCGTAAACAGAAAATTTTTTTACTCTTCCTAGACACGATGTTGTGTTGTGAATTTAATTTTCTTCAAAAAACTTTTTTGTTGTTTCCTTGTAAGTTTAAATTTAAACGAGATGTTGGGTCACCCAATGATAATCTTAGCTCATCTGTGAAACATGTAATATTTTCCTATTGTGGGTCATTGTATTTTGATTGTATTTATTACTCAATTTTTCCAGTTGTGAAATTTTTTTTTCTAGCAGTATTTTTTTTATTATTTAGATACTTGGGGATGTTGCAAACAACAACTTCTGAAAGAGTGTGCTGACGATGTGACAGATACTGGTGCTTTTTTTTATATCGATGTTGATTTTTTTATATATGTATTTACGCGAAAGTCGATTGGTTAAAAGTTTTATTTAATTTTCTGAGATTATGATTTTTCTCTTTACCCCTGCACGAGTGCTTGAATTCAGTTGTTTTAGTTTGAATTTAATTATTTCTGTTGCAATTTAATCTTAACTTTAGTTTAAACATGCCATGTACGCGACAATTCGACCCCTTTTGACGCAAACAGCGCCTGAAAAATTTAATCTAATTGAATTGATCCCAAAGTATGACGGAAGTGAATCGTTGGGAATACGTAGGTTCCTAGGAAAAATCAGTGATGTAGCACATTTAGGTAATTGGTCTAACGCTGAGAAAGTCACTATTCTTAAACTAAAATTAGCGGGAACAGCTGAGGATATTTTTTATCAGATCCAACTCACAGTTATTTAACCAAATACGACGATATCGCTAGAGTTCTCATTTCGAGATTTGAGAGGACCGTTCCGTTGTCTACGCGGCTTCAATTATTTTCATCGTGCATTCAGGGTTCTTCCGAAAGCGTGCAAGAATTCTCAGCACGCATCAATAAACTAGGGACACACATATTTCAGTCAAGTAATATGGCTCAAAACACGGCGGCACGAAACGCGAACGATCAACTTTTACAGTCCCGTTTCATCAGTGGGCTGCGAAACGATATTCGCAGATTTGTTTTGGCACGAGACCCCAAAACAATCTTGAGGAATCAATAAACGCTGCGCTGATAGAAGAGCAAAACGTAAAACTCAATCAAATAGCTAATGACGAGAGAACTGGTTTGTCGCCTTTACACACAGAAACATCGGTCATTTCGGCATTGACGAACAAGTTAGATGAAATAAATTTGAGGGTCGAGCGATTACAAGAGGCCAGTTCAGTTACGGCTCGCAAAACAGGTGGGGGTCTTTTTCGCAGAAGGGAGACTGTCTTTAAATGTTTTTATTGTGGCTTAGAGGGACATAGGCAAACGGAATGTAGAAGAAAAAGAGCGGAAGAACGCCAATCGAATTCCCAACCCCCTGGGGAAATGCCGCGGGCGAATTTTCTGTTTTTCGCCACCCAAACACTCATTCTTTCGACCAACGACGCGTCCATTTCCACGACTCGGCTTTTCGCGACAATTACACAGCCCCCAGGCATTCTGCGACCGTTCCACAAAGAACTTCCCGTGGCAGAGGAAATGCAGCTGGTTTCAGACGTAATACGAGAAATGATAATTTAAACTTCCGCGGAGAAAGCCGATTTTAGATATTACACAATTGGTAGAAAAACGGCTTTCTCCTATAAAAACTAGAGACGAAATATTTGATCTGCCAATTGTTGACGCTAGCGTGCAGAACTCTAGATTCAGAATTTTAATGGACACAGGTGCGTCCGTTTCTTTAATGTCCAATTCACTCTTTGCTAAAATAAAAACGAAATTTTTAAAGAATTTAATGTTTTTATTCAAATTAAAAAGCGGTTAGTGGAGATACGGTGGAAATCCTCGGTTGTTATGAAATACAATTGTCATTGGGAGAGTTTTACTTTCAACATATTTTTTTATAACTAAGCAAAATATTAATGATAATTATTGCGCTATTTTGGGATACGATTTTCTGAAATTATGGAATGCAGTTTTAGACATGAGTAAAAACCGTTTATTAATTAATAAATTTTCAATTCCGCTTATCAATTTTTCGCTTCCTTCGCGTGCCGTACAGACTATTTTATTCATGGATTTTTAAAACACAAAACGTGTGTAGGTCCTCATTCAGTAACAAATGTTCGTATTCACGTCTCAACACTACCTAATTCTACGTCTTCGGCTAATATTCAGAGTTCAGCAAAGATGAAAAGTAAAAACATCCACTAAACTACTTCGCAAATTAATATCGATCCACAAATAAATGACACCATTATAAATATTAGAAACGATTCTGATAACATAATCACCCTTAACAAAAACATGAAAATAATTACTGTCAATAATTACGAAGATTTTTATTGCGATTTTCCCGTTTCTCAAGATATTCTACCCCCACTCACGGAGAAGGATTTTAACCTTTCAGGTTTGGACAGCAAAATAAAAAATAGATTATTTCAACTTTTAATTTCGCACAAAAGCGCTTTCGTTCGCTCTACGGTAGAATTATCTGCGGCCGTTACTGAGCATCATAGAATTAATCTGCAACATGACTATCCCCTTAAATGTCCGATTTACAAGATTCCATTTAATTTAAGAAGTGAATTTCGACGTCAGATAGCCGATCTAGAGAAGGCAGGGATTATTTCAAAATCTAATTCCCAATACATTACTCCGGCCTTGTTTGTAAAACAAAAAGAAAATGGCGCCTTGTTTTGGATTTTAGGAAACTTAACGAAATAACTTTGACTCAAGACTTCGTTATTCCAACATTGGACGACATTTTGCACGAAATTTTGGGTTCTAACTACTTTTCGGCATTAGGCATGAAGTCAGCATTTAATCAAATTCCACTTCACTTTGCAGATAGGCATAAGACGGCATTCTCTACTCTCGACGGTGACAAATGCGAATTTAATAGACTTTGTTTCGGTTTAAAAACTCGCCTAACGCATTTCAGTCCATTGCACAAGAGGTTTTGGTTGATTTATTACACAACGGAGCTTTGGTTTATATAGACGACGTTATTTTATTTACTAAAACTATAGATGAACATTTCGATTTATTGGGTAAGGTTTTAGAACGCTTTGAAAGAATTCACTTAAAATTTAATCCGAGTAAATGTCAATTTTGACAAAGACGTAAATTTTTTGGGGTTTGTAGTAACGCCGGAAGGTATCCTTATTGATAAAGATAAGTCCGTTTCAGTTAACGACTTTCCAATTCCAACGGACCAAAAGCAAATTAAATCTTTCTTAGGGTGTTGTAATTTTTATAGAAGATATATTAAAAATTTCGCAAAACGAGCACTTCCATTAACGAATCTTTAAGAAAAGACACTCCATTTGAGTGGACATCTGAGACGCAGGAGGCATTCGATGATATTAAGGAAGCCATATTAAACCCACCCGTCTTAGCACTACCCGATCCAAATGCAGAACTACAAATCACGACGGACGCTTCATCTCGCGGCATCGGGGAAGTTTTAGAATAAAAATATCCTAACTCTGAAGTCAAACCTTTATATTTTTTTCCAAAGAAATTAAATCCTTCGCAATCTAAATATAACGCAACTGTTTTGGAGTTCTTTGAAATATATACAGCATTAAATTTTTAGACCATTCTTCTTGGGAAGAAAATTTAAAGTTTTTACGGATCATAAACCTCTCGCAGGATTTCTTTCAAATAAAAATCCTTCTTCCAAAATTTTGCGTTGGAAATTGCTCTGAAGAATTTAATTATGATATACACTACATCGGGGGTTCCTTAAATTCAGTCGCAGATTTTTTGTTTGCTTAGGGCTCTAGTTAAATTGTGGTTTGGTTAAATGAATGTGCAGTCAAAATAATTTTGTCTCGCTTGTGTGCTAAACTGTACTAGGAATTGAATGTTTTGTTTGATGTCGTTATAGTAGTTCTGTTGGTTTATAGGTTAATTTTTTTTTGTTCATGGTAGCGCTTGGGTAGATTATTGAATTGAGTATTGATATTAATTGAGTTTTTTATGGTTTTGGATTTTAATTGTAGTTTTGCATTGTTATTTGGAAATAAGTTTATGGTCAGATAATGGTATTGTTAAATTTTATGTTTTGTGTACGCGTAGTTGTGTTAGCTTTGAGTTTGGTATTGGCGAAGAGGAGAATTTTGATTTAGTAATGTTTCCGTTTTAGATATTGAGTTTGTAATAATTTTTTTTTTTTTTTTTGGTTTGAAAATGTTGAAGATGATCAGGTGTGAATTTTTTTTGTTTTATTAATTGTTGAAGGAGTTAGATAAGTTTGAGTTAAGAATTTTGTGAATATTTGAGAAAGTTATTCGAAGGAGATAGATAAATTTTAATTTGATGAATTTGTAGAATAATTGGGAAAGTTTTTTTATTTTTTTATGGAGATAGATAAGTTTGCGTCCAAAAATATGTGGTAAATTCGATACATTTTGGATATGGAAATGGAAAATTGAGTTGTAATAATTATGTGTGGTATATTTGAGAAAGTTGTTTTGATGTAGAGAAGGTAATTTTGAGTTTAGGATTTTGTGCGATTTCGAGTAAATAAGTTGATGAACATAGATAAGTTGAATTAATGATTGTGTGGTATATTTAAGAATGTTTTGAGATGAATCTAGGAAAGTTCGAGTTGAGGATTATGTGAGATTTTGTGTAAATAAGTTGATGGGCATAGATGGGTTTTAGTTAATGGTATTGTGGAGAAGTCGATTAATTATTTGGAAGTTGCAGATAAGTTTAGTTAGTGTTATTAAGGTACAGGATATGAATGATCTTGAGGTAAAGGCATTTTTGAATGATTGAGGAATCATTTTAAGGTTACTGAGAATTTTGGGTTAATGTTATAGAACGATATTTGAGTAATTAATTCGATGATTATCCATGAATTGAGTTAGCGGTATTGTTGAAAATTGAGGATCTTTGTTGTTTTTTTTTGTATATTTGTTGCGAGTACAGTGAGACATTGTGATGAGTTTTTTTTAATTATTTAGAATTGAGAGATACATTGTATTACATGGAATGTTAAAAGGTGATGTTGATTAGTGAAGTGAAATTTTTTTTGGGGGAATTATGTTTAATTATGTGTAGCACTTGTAATAATTTTTTTTTTTTTTGCTTTTTTTTTTTTGTTTTAGTTAAAATTACTTTACTCTGTATGTGTCACCTCATATGTCATGGGTTGCATTATCAATTTTATGTTTATAATTTTTTTTTTTTCTGAAATTTTCAACTGCATTTGCGATTTCTGGAATTCATTTCTCAATATGGAAATTCGCATGTATTGAATGTAGAAGAAATTGTTTTTTTTCTCTCAAATTTTTTTAAAAGTATTAATCGATATAGTTAATTTTTTTTATAATCGGATTTGCATGGTTTTTTTTTGTCTTGATTGTACATTCTGTTTCTTGTGTTGGCGTTTGCGGCATGCAGCAAATCGTTTGCGCAGGGAATGGCATGTGCAATTTTTTTTTCTGCCTTTGTAAACATTGGGGGTGCATCCTGATCAAATACACACTCATAGTTTGCAATTCTAAATTTAATCGCATTAATTTTTTTTATTAATTTCAAATTGTAACCAATGCTTGTAGTGAATTTTTTAAATTTCTTAGGCTATTAAGCATTCTTGAGGTTATAAAATTTTTTTACCGTGTACACTATTCGCTTCAATTTATGGATTTTAATTTGCAAATCTGAATTTAATCACATTACTTTTTTTAATTTTAAATTGTAACCAATGCTTGTAGTGAATTTTTTAAAATTTCTTAGGTATTAAGCATTCTCGGAGGTTATTTTTATTTTTTCTTCACCTACGCACTATTCGCTTGAATTTCTAATTTTTTTTTATTTTATAATAATTTTTTAGTTTTTTTATTTTACGAAAGATTGTAATCATTGCCTTAGTAAACCATTGCAATTTCTTATACTTTGAGTACTGTTAAAGGTTAAAATAATAGTTTTTTTTTTTTTTTTGGTGGTCTGATGCATGCACATCATATTAGTCGTGTCAGATTTCGATGTTATACGATTATGAGGTGTCTGTTTCTTAGTGCCACGTTTGTATTGCTTATGTATGTTTCACTTTGTAGTTATTTCTTAACACAAAATTTTGTTCGATGCTCGTGTGTGTGGTTATGTGAGTATCGAAGCTGTTATATATGCAATTTTTGAATTTACTATGTGTTACTCGTCTTATTTTTTTATTATTTAGGAGCACGTGATTCTTTGTGATTATTCAATTATTTCTATTTGTTATTTTATATATGTTGTCCTTTGTGAATTGTTTGGTGACCCATTCGATAATTATTTGTTCGTAACATGAACTTAATTGTAGTTGTTAGTAGTTATTTTTTCCCCTCTCACCGTTAAAGGAACTGAGACTTAATTTTTAGAATTTACTTTATATAATTTTTTTTTTCTTCCTTTCCTTTCTGTTACATTTTTAATTGTAAGTTATGAGAACGGGGAGGTCGGTGCTTGGAGTCTGCGGCGGAAGTCAGATGGGGTCAAGTTTTTTTCTTTTTCTACACACTGGTTTTGGTTTCATAACTAATATGGTTTCCTGGGAGACAATTCTTTCTCTTACAACATGCATCAGCTACTTGTTCGCCACCTGTCGGGGCCACATGATGGCCGGGCTCTCGTATAGTTGAAGGACTCCAGTGGATGGCATCGTTCAAGGATTGGAGAGAATTGATGTGTTTCCGTTTTTTCTCCTGATGGGACATTTATAGTTGAAGGACTCCAGTGGATGACATCGTTCAAGGATTGGAGAGAATTGATGTGTTTCCGTTTTTTCTCCTGATGGGACAATTCTGTTTATACGTGATTATGAATTTTTGTGTGTGTGCTGTGAGTTTGTGAGAGGGGAGGAGTGATGGGAGGCCAGAACGAATTCAGCAGACCTCTAAATTCCAAAGTCAGTTTCTTGGAATTCGTTTGAGTTCCCCCCTCACCGGATACAGTGAAATTCCTTCGGCAAGGGTGTGCCAGAAAGTTCCCGCGCCTGGGGGTCACTAGACCCATAAATTGTGGGGTGCGTCAAGGGATTTCCCGCGCTTCCAAAAAGTTCACTAAACCCATAGATTTTGGAATGCTGTAACTCTGCGCTGGTCTCTGGACCAATAGAGAAGCGCAGGAGCGGACAAGATAAAGAATCCACGAGAAGCCGCGCATGAATTTGGATGTGATTTGGCGGACTTTAAAAACGGCCTGCAACCCCGATTTCAGCAGAGGGATACAACCAAGAAAACTGACCCATAAACTAAAAATCTAATTTCTCCTTTTTCCAAGTGGACTCCCGCGCCAACCAATGAATCCCCTCTGGCCTTGTATCATCTCTCCCTTCAGTACACAGCCTAACGATAAGTTGAACATTTTGTTTAAGTAGAATAAGTAGTAATTATCTTTTGTAACTTTTAAAATAAGAATAAATATTCAATTAACTTTAATGGCTGTGAGCAGTTAATTTACGATTACTAACTTATTAATTTAATCATGGTGCAATGTGAATTACAGAACCTGGGTTAAAATGCAAAATAAAGTAAATTAAAAGTAGCGTTGCATCAATAATATGTTATGTTATACTTCGAATAACCTACATTTTTAAGTTTTTTCTATAGTATTAAAAACACATATTTTGAATAATTCCTTTAATTCTAGTAATAGCGATATCAGTTTCATTTTTTTAAAACCCAACATACGTATGTATTTATCGAAAGTCATTTGTTACTGTATTATATTCACTTTTCATATCTGAATTCGCGCAAGCCGGGATTTTTTCACCGAATTTATTTTCCTGTCTAAATTATGTGCATGTTGATAGATAACTGTATTTTTGTTTTTATTAATTACGGATTGTAAAACCCATCTGTTTTTTCTCTTACCGTCGGCACCCAAGCTTTCACTGGGGGAAGGAAAATGAGGGGAATTAGTACTGAGATGGAATCTAATGGACGTGAACTACTTTCTTTTTCTTCACCATGCAGCAATGAGTGATGTTTCATTTTTACATGTATTACACAATCGTTTGGAATTGCATTGAATTTGTAGCGCTAAGAATGAGTCACATTTAAACGAATCATGTTCCCCCTTTTCTAACATAAAGCACACACACTACATCAGAGTGCGAATTTAGCAGAATGGCTTCACGATAAAAAATTGAAAGCAAGAAAAAGCCTTTAAATAAAAATGCGTCAGGCGTAATTGTAAGCAATTTAGCTTACAATTTTGTCGGGTGCCACTGAGAATTGCCCCGCGTTCTATAGCTATAGAAATAAAAAATTATTCAGATTTCGTTTTATACTAATTTAAGCTTAGTTAAATGTATTTAGATTTCTGTTAATACAGTCGAACGTCGTTTATCCGAATCAATTGGAAGCGGACACCGTTTGATACGCGATTGTTCGGATAACCGAAAAATGAATGCGGTACATGCAATATATGAAACCGGACACTACGAATATTGCAAATCATCACATGCGGAAAACGTACTATAAGAAAAGCGAAATAGGTGCGAAATGTCGCAATTTTACCTTTATTGGGGAAAATAATCACTTATTTTTCGTTGCACCATTGTACATCTTTGTTTTTCGCTGCAAGGCCTCTGATTTTCTTGAGCAGCAGTGAGTTGAGTAGGACAGCATTCTGATTGTTGTTAGTACCATTCCATAGCTGTCTCTAACGCAGAAAACGCGTCAGCATTTGATGGATCCTTGCTACTTTCGTTGTTGTTGTCATCGTCTTCCTCCGTTTCATCGTCGACAGGGTTTGATTCTTCTTGCACAGAAGTCACAATCTCGTCATCATTTAGCATTTGAAATCCACAGTCTTCTGCATCGCATGCCGTCCAGATTTCTATATCTTCATTGCATGCTTGAAATCTTGGGATCGATTGGACAAAGTCGGTAATCTCCCTCCCTGTGGTCCTCATTGAAGTCTTTTTCGCCTGCTAAATCTGCCCACAGCTTATTCGAAATCACACAGCAGAAATTCCCCAAATATCCCTGACCTTGGGTTTTCCCGTCACTTTTGGCCTCACGCGAAACAACTGTTGAGCATTGCACTGTTCGAAAATGTATTCATATACAGTACATGAAGTTGACAAAAAACTGGTCCGGATATTTGACTCTCCGGATAATAAACGTTTGGATAAACGACGCACTACTGTACTGTATTTTGTTTGCTTGCATAAATGTAGTGTTGAGCCTAATTAAAATATGAAAGTGGAATAATAAATGTCTCTACTTACTGTGAGAACTCTTTACTGACCGATGAATTTTACAAAACTGCTTACTTTTGAAAATCTAGAAGACGTTCTATGAATGAGGAGAGGAAAAAAAAAAAGATAAGTTCTACGTATTCTAACTTAATAAGAATTTATGGATCTTTCTGATTTAGCAAAAAAAAATTTGATTAATAATTTGATTGATTTTTTTGCGACAGCCTCCTTTTAAGTTTCTTTTGTTAATATCACTCAAGATAAGATTATTTTTTCTTTTACATGTTTCATTCCATTTTTATTTTTGTATTCAGATATTTTGATTTCCAGTGGAATATTTTTTTCTCTCTGTAATTTACTATGTCCTATGGAGTAGAATTGAACTTAGTAAAGAAAATTTGGGATCGCCTTTTTTTTCTGCTGCAGTAGAGATATTGAGAGGTGGTGATGATATAATTCGAATATTGTTAACGAATTATGCAAAAAGCTATCTGTTTGTAACAAATGCAGCGGAGAGAATCAGCTGCCAATTCAAGAATCAATAGTGTTAAACAAGAGTTTCACTTCTTATAGTGTTTTAAGTGTTTACCGGAATTATTTTCTAGACTACAAACGTTTCATAATTTGCATTGTTGTGTTAATGAAAATTTTTAAAAGGCTGCCATATTAAGTTTACATGTAAAACATGTATTTGAATTAAGGCTGTTTTTGCCATATGTACGAGAGCGTGAACTTAGCGCGGATCACAGAATTTTTTTAAAAGTTGAAGCATTTTTGGACAGAAAAAATGCCTCAATTCTTATAAAAATTTGTGACATTGTAACTCATGCATTTGTTTATAGTATAGTTTTTTTTTAAAATTTCAGAATATTTCATAAATAATTAGTTTTTCCATTTAACATGTAAAGGAGAGCAGCTCATTTAGCATTACAGTAGAGGACAGCGTTTCTCAAACTGTGGGACGGGATAAAACTTTATGAGGGGAGAGCGAGCCTATTGAAAAGTCAAAAACAAAATATTACTCTCAAAAATTATTTATTTACTGAAAGTAAACAAAATACATTCTGACATAATAAAAAAAATACACAGACAATGTATTTTACAATTTATTTAACGATACTAAGTTAAGAACCAGTTTTATACCCCATGGGCTTAACATTTATCTTGATAATTTGTACGGTTTAAATTGAATTACTTTTTCTGCCGATTGAAAGTGACGCGATTCGTTTCCCAATGCACCGTTTTCCACGTAGGCACGCGTATATGATGTATTTGGAGGGGGGAATTCGCAATAAGCAAATTCTCCGGAATATGTAAATCCTACAGAAACACTTCCAATGAACTTTTATTGAATTCCAAAGCCTTCGTAAATTTTTTATGGATAGCTGGATGGCAGTGCACAGAAAAGTTTGTACTTCGGAAAGACGTAAAATATACTTCCGAGGCAATTGACGCTTTGGCTGAGCGAGACGTTTATATACGCCGGTGACACTTAAGAGATTAAAGTCGTATTGTTGTTTTTGCTTCAAGGTATAGTATTATTGAATTCAATGCATTGTTGTTTCAGGAGGGGGGCAAAGAAAACCGTGATTGAATATTGAGTCGTAAGCATTGAGAGAAAGTTTGAGAAGCACTGGTATAGGAGAAAAAATGCGAAACACATTTTATAAAAGAAAAAAAAAAATTGTCAATTCGTAAAAATTGAGAAGTATGATAAAATAAAAAGAAAAAGTGATTGAGTAAAAGAAGAGAAAATTGATGAGAAGAGAAAATCGAGAAAAAGTGATGAGAAGTATGATAAAATAAAATAAAATAAGTTATTCTCTACAGGATAGCGAAGACAGAATATAATATTAATGTTTGAGTTCTTTTATATATGAAAACATATTCATCATTTGAGTCCTATTCTTTAGAAGCCGAAAACAGCTTTAAGGTATCCGACTACGTTCGAAACCGTGATTTTACAAAAGCATATAAATAGATGATATTGTTACGAATTTTGTGTAAATAGTGTAAATAATTTGTATTTGAGTGTTTAATGCATTTATATTACTCTATGTTACATTTATTTTATGTTAAAATTGTATTATTCACAAGCTATGCCACCCTTTACGTTATAATGGCGATTCAATGAGAACTTCGCGAAATATTGGCGGTAGAACCAAGTTGGCATCATTTTTGGTTACTTTGGCGACCATGTTGGTGAGTTCGGAACCCTCTGCATTCTTTTAGAACGAAGTAGATTTCTCCATTAACGTCACGCTCGATGACACCAGCTTTTATATTTCTGGAAGTTTCTGCCGCGCCTATAAATACGAGTGCCAGCCGCAACGAATGAGTCTAATTTCAACCAGCGAGTAGTGAACACTGTTTTGACAAGTGATTGGCGCTCGCCATCTCTCGGGGCGGAGGTTGCCAGATAATGAAAAGCCCCATCACAAAATTCTTCAGATTACGGCAGTAAATGGTGGTGACAAGGGACTTTACGTAATAGGACAAAGTAATTACATCTCGTGCGGTATGGTTGTTGATACTGGAGCCAATGTGTCTATAATCAGAAAAATTTGGCGCAAAAGTCAAAACTTAGTATTATCTGGACGCCGCTCTGCGCTTCTTTGCAAACAGTGACAGGAAACAAGATTCAGGTTCATGGGAAAGCTAACGTCACTCTAAGGTTTGGAAATATATATCACCAAACGGCATTGTAACGTTTGAAAGAATAACGGTAGCGTATTCTTGGTTAATTAAAATATGGAATTTATTTACGTCACAACTATTGAAAATTATTTACAAAATGATACATTAAAGTTATTAAAATTAATTATAGATTGTTAGAGTCCACTATTTTGTGAGAGGAGGATTCGTTCGCCACCGCTCTCGTACAAGTTCAAAGCATCTCTCCCTTCATCTTCCGGTCGGCGAGCTAGATTCATCGGGGGTCAAAAAGGGGTTGTGTTGCACCTGCAGCTGCACGTGTGGTTGTCGGGTCTACAAAGAAACCGACCAGATGTTGTTGTTTTCGAGAAGTGACGTTACAGCTCTCGCCCTCTTTTATAGAACTTTTCCGTTGAGAAAAGTTTAATGGGATGACGATGAGACAACTGACAGATTACCGACACATCCCTTCATCAAGCACCACTATATTTCTGAGCTGCAATTTTAATTACTAAAGAAAACGCTGAACTAAATTCGAATTACTTATTTCTAGTGAGTGAATGTTCTTGCTAGGAACTTACACAAATCCATATTACGAAATAGCAATGTAAGCAATGTAAGAAAACATACTATAACATTAAATAAAAAATACAAACACTCCTATCACAATGCCTAGTATCAGTATCAATTATACTAACAACATGTTATATCAAATGCTAGTGTAAGACCTTGCACATAAAATATTCTTCGCCACAATACTTAAATAAAATTATACTAACGACATGTTGATATGATATGCGAAGTGTACAACCTTACACACAAAATATTTTTCACAATATGCCTCTTGCGTAAACTAAATACTCATGTATATTTTAAAACCCTATACACAAAATTAAGCATAGTAATACATTTGCTTTTCATGGCTTTATCTTTTGACACGCATCTCCATTCGATATGATATACAGTACTAGTAAATAAATAAAATAAATACAATTATTAACCTTAACTAAAAACATTATAAGCAACAATTATTATTCATGAGCAAGAGAACATTGTTAACAATTCCTAATTATCTATCACCGATCTGCTGAGACTATTTGCATTTTTGTGACTTTTACCCGACCGATGTACAATTCTAAAATTATATGGTTGCAAAGCCAAAGCCCATCGCATCAATCTAGGGTTAGAACTAACATTTCTATTCAACCACACCAACGGGTTGTGATCGGTCTTAACTAAAAATGAATTTCCATCTAAGTAATAATGTAACCTTTAATTGCGAAAACAATACTAGCACATTCCTTCTCCGTCGTACAATAACGCTTCTCTACCTCTGAAAATTTCTTACTCAGGTAAAGGATTGGATGCTCCTCACCTTGTTCAGTTAATTGGGTTAAAACTGCTCCCATACCTGCGTTCGAAGCGTCCGTTTGAACAATGAATTCTCGTTCAAAATTTGGCGCGTACAAGACGGGCTTATCAATTAGTTTCCTTTTAGTTCTCGAAATGCGTTTTCACACTCGGTCCTCGACTTAATTTCTCCTTTCTTTGCTCTTCCCTTCAACGCATCCGTCAACGGAGCAGCGATTACCGAGAACAGATTTATATATTTTTGGTAATAACCCGCTAGACCTAAGAAAGCACGTATTTGGGTTTTCGTGCGAGGGGTAGGGAACTCTAGAACAGCCTGAACTTTGATCTCGGAAGGGGTGCGAAAACCCTGACCCACAATGTGACCCAAAAATTTGACATTTTGTTGCGCAAACTTACACTTTGAAGGTTTTATCGTTAACTTAGCTCTCTTTATTCTCTGCAGAACCGTTTCCATATGTTTAATGTGCGACTCCCAAGTATCTGAGAAAATTGCGATATCGTCTAGATGCGGGACAACGAAATCCTCTAGTCCGTTAAGTAATTCAGCCATGAGTTTACTAAAGAAATATGGAGCATTCTTTAATCCGAAACTCATCCTTAGGGGTCGGTATGTACCAAAGCTAGTACAAAAGGCTGCGTATCGCTGTGCAGTTTTACTCAAAGGTATTTGCCAATATCCCTTAAATAGGTCAAAGACGGTAATAAATTTAGCCGCCGATACTTTTTCTACGCGTTCTTCGATATTCGGAAGAGGAAAATATTCCATTCTAATGATCCCGTTTAATTTCCTGTAATCTATACATGGACGAGGTTCTTTCCCAGCTACCTCAACTAAAATCATAGGGGACATGTAATCCGATTCTCCTACCTCAATGATTCCTAATTTTAACATTCGATTAATTTCGTTTTTTAAGATTTCATTTTGTCGGTGCGACATTCGATAGGGCTTCGTCCTAACTGGTTGATCGCTAACTAACTGGATTTCGTGTTCAACCAGATTAGTTAAACCGGGATTGTTTGAAAACATTTAGAGTATTTCTTTAATAATTCGCGCAGTCGATCCATTTGTTTGTTGTGAAGGTGTTTTTTCAACTCGCTAGCCTGGATTACGTCCTCGAAATCATAAACGAGAGAATTGCTTTCTAAGTATGGGATTTCTAATTCCTGGTCTGAGAGAGAGTTTTGCGTTTCATCATTAATAATTACGTTAACGTGTTCTGGCCTTTTGTAATATGGTTTTAGCATATTTATATGATAGATTTGAGATGTTTCGCGTCTGCCGGGGATTTCGACTAAATAGTTCGTTTCGAGATTTTATTTAAAATTGTCCCAGGACCTATCCACTGCACTGCTAATTTATTTGCTCTGGATGTAGCTAACACTAGGACTAAATCTCCATCCTTAAATTCACGTTTTACTGCGTTTTTATCATACCAAGTTTTCCGCTTAACTTGCATTTCCTCCATTTTATTTATAGCTACTTCTTGACATCTTTTAATCTATTTATTAACTTAAACATATATTCAGTGACGATCACCCTCTCTTCTTCCGGTTCCATCCAATGTTCCATTACTAACGTCTCTGGGGTTCGCAAATTTTTCCCATACACCAACTCTGACGGTGTATACCCTGTACTTTCGTGAGATACAGTTTGTAACGCTAAAAGAATTGACGGAAGATGTTTGTCCCATTCGAGCCTGCATCTAAACATAAGACTCGTAAGAGTCGTTTCAACGTTCGATGAAATCGCTCAACAGGGTTACTCTGTGGATGATACACAGAACTATGCCTGACAAGTATTCCGAATCTTTCAAAAACTCGGTAGTCAGAGCACTAGTAAAAGAAGTACCCTGGTCACATTGTATTTCACGGGAAACCCCATCCGACTACAGATGTTTAACAGCGCATCTGTGACACTAACGGAACTAATATCAGACACCGGAATAGCTTCAGGGAATTTTGATGACATGCAAATGGCCGTGATAAGATATCGATTCCCTTTAGATGTGATCGGGAGAGGCCCACATGCATCAATATTTAGCTTAGTAAAAACCTCCTGAATAACAGGGACCAATTTTATTGAAGCTTTCTTTTTTATCATTGGGCTTCCCAGCCCTCTGACACTGATCGCAAGTTTTTACATATTGTTCCATATCTCTATAGCAATTCGGCCAGTAAAAATATCGGTTTAATTTGTCTTTGGATTTCGTAATTCCCAGGTGTGCAGATGTTCCCTCATGACACAATGATTTAATAGGGTCACGCAACTCTTCCGGCACTACTATTAACTTCACTACGTTACCTAACTTATCTTCGCGATTTTTGACCAATAATTCCTTATCTAAAGAATAAACCTGATTGGTAACCTGCACTTGACTGGCTGCCTGTTCGTATAAGGGTTTAATCTCCTCGCTATTTTTTTGTGTGAGCATTGATTAAATTTTCTCGCGTAACCCTTAGCAGCGCTAATTCCGAACATATTCCTGGAGTGCAGGTATTAAAATTTCGTCCTCTGCATCCGAAGAAACAATTATAACCTCATCTTCCCCTTTTTTAGCATCACCACTATCTATTTCCCTTTCTTCTCTAGCCGCTTTGACTTGAGACCTTGTTTGGACAGCATTCAATATTTCGACTGGCAGGAAATTATAGCCTAAATTTCCTTTTATCAGCTCGGCCGTTTTATTTCCAAGCAAATATCGACCGTGTTGATTTAAGTGATTTCCACAAACCGTTGCCTTGGTTTGCACCGTTCCAAAATTTCCGGAAATTTCCACGACCGCCAAAGGTAAACAAACTAATTCTGGGCTTAACGGTTGTTTTACCCAAACGTTTTCACCAGAGAAAGAAGAAGGATTTATGTATTTTGCACATACTAAATCTATTGTCGCTCTCGTATCTCTAAGAATGTCTATCTCGTGACCATTCACAGAGACCTTTGTTGTATATGAATTAAGAAAATCCGGGTTTTCATTTCCTTCAATATTATTGAGAGTTTCCGTCGTTTTGTTTTTTATTAATTTAGGGCAAACGGTTTTTATATGTCCGGGCATATTGCAATGATAACATCTTTGTATCACGCGTTTTTCAAAAGTTCTCTCTCTTTGTACTCTCCGGAACAGAAGCTCCTTATCTGGGGGAAGTTTTCCCAAATCTATTTTCCTTTTCCTTGACCCCTGAGTATGTCAAAATTTTTATCATTTCTGCCCCACCTATCCATGGGTTTCGAATCTACCTTTCGGACGTCCTCATAATTATCAAAGAGTTCTGCTATTTGAGTAGCTGATTTAAGGTTTGCCCAATTATCTAAAAAATGATCTTTCATACTAGCATTGGCGCGTTTTTTTAATTGATCTACCACCATTAGATCTTTAAGATCTTGAAAGGTATTTATTTCTAAGCCAATCAGCCACTCATCTAGATAATTCGTAATTTCAAAAGTGAAATCCTTCCAGGTGCTGTCGGATTTTTTCTGGTGTTGGACAAATTTTTGCCGAAAGACCTCCGGACTTAACTTGAATCTTTAAGTAATAATTTCTTTACATAATCGTAATTTTCGGCTTGTTCCTCCGGTTCGCGAGCAATAAATTGCACGATCTCTAGGGGTAACAAACCCAATAATTGCCCCACCCACTCTTTCTTTTCTGTTGACGCCCTTTAGCCTGGCGTTCAAAGATCACTAGATATAAACTAATATCTGACTGCTTAGGATCAAAATCTGGGATCAATTTTTTTTATGTTTAAATTAGAGGTTACAGAACATGCATTTGTAGAATCGTTTGATTCATCGTTTACCCTAAATCCGGATTCTATTTTAAACCTTTCTAAATCAAATTTCAGCTGTAATTCTTTCTCTTTTAATGCCTGATCCTTTACTAACTTCTCCAATCTTATTTTTTCAGCCCTTTCTAACTCCTCCAATCTTTTTCCATTTGCAATGATAGTCTCATACAGATTTTTAACAAATTCCTCTTCATAACCTTCACTGTTAGTGATTGCAATTTTTATGGTAGAGACAGTCATATTTTAAGGTGGCATTTATTCCTAATTCCACAGCAAGTTGCAACATATCTTGCTTTTTCCCTTTACCAAGGAAAGCCATTTTTAAACAATATCAAATAAATGCCACGCTAAATTTTGCACTATTTTTTTGCTACTATTCTCTATTAATACAATAACACAGGTCCCATACATACACAGAAATACACAAAGAAAAACTTAACACTAAAAATAATCAAAATCATTCAAGAGACTTAAAACACAATACATTTTAAGCTAAAATTGCACACAATGCTTGAAATACAATTACAATTCTCTAGAAACAAAATAACACTGTTCCCATGCAAGAAAAACACTAAGTATTTCAAAATTTGTAAAGAACACTTTAACCAAAATTCCTAATACAATATGCAGTTTGCAACTCAAAAATATAACAGTACTCACCCATTTGAAGTACTCAGCTTGCTGTCAGAAGCAAATTATGTGCACTAGTGGTTCTGAACTCTTCCGTGTGAACAATGGTCCTTTTGACCAATCTTGAACCTTTAACCCTTAACAAAAGTGTGGTCAGTTTGACCAGCATTGAATTCACTCGTGGCACGGCTTCAAAGATGAATTCAATCGCAGCACGGCTTCCGAAAATCGCTTTTCCTTCGGACACTCTCGCCGTTAACACTATAGATCAGTTTGATCTTCTTTGAGCAGGACGCTCTTTTTCTCCGAAGCTGAATTCAATCGCAGCACGGCTTCCGAAAGTCGCTTTCCCTTCGGACACTGGCCGTTAACACTATAGATCAGTTTGATCTTCTTTGAGCAGGACGCTCTTTTTCTCCGAAGCTGAATTCAATCGCAGCACGGCTTCCGAAAATCGCTTTCCCTTCGGACACTGGACGTTAACACTATAGATCAGTTTGATCTTCTTTGAGCAGGACGCTCTTTTTCTCCGAAGCTGAATTCAATCGCAGCACGGCTTCCGAAAATCGCTTTCCCTTCGGACACTGGCCGTTAACACTATAGATCAGTTTGATCTTCATTGAGCAGGACGCTCTTTTTCTCCGAAGCTGAATTCAATTGCAGCACGGCTTCCGAAAATCGCTTTCCCTTCGGACACTGGCCGTTAACACTATAGATCAGTTTGATCTTCTTTGAGCAGGACGCTCTTTTTCTCCGAAGCTGAATTCAATCGCAGCACGGCTTCCGAAAATCGCTTTCCCTTCGGACACTGGCCGTTAACACTATAGATCAGTTTGATCTTCTTTGAGCAGGACGCTCTTTTTCTCCGAAGCTGAATTCAATCGCAGCACGGCTTCCGAAAATCGCTTTCCTTCGGACACTGGCCGTTAACACTATAGATCAGTTTGATCTTCATTGAGCAGGACGCTCTTTTTCTCCGAAGCTGAATTCAATTGCAGCACGGCTTCCGAAAATCGCTTTCCCTTCGGACACTGGCCGTTAACACTATAGATCAGTTTGATCTTCTTTGAGCAGGACGCTCTTTTTCTCCGAAGCTGAATTCAATCGCAGCACGGCTTCCGAAAATCGCTTTCCCTTCGGACACTGGCCGTTAACACTATAGATCAGTTTGATCTTCTTTGAGCAGGACGCTCTTTTTCTCCGAAGCTGAATTCAATCGCAGCACGGCTTCCGAAAATCGCTTTCCCTTCGGACACTGGCCGTTAACACTATAGATCAGTTTGATCTTCTTTGAGCAGGACGCTCTTTTTCTCCGAAGCTGAATTCAATCGCAGCACGGCTTCCGAAAATCGCTTTCCCTTCGGACACTGGCCGTTAACACTATAGATCAGTTTGATCTTCTTTGAGCATGACGCTCTTTTTCTCCGAAGCTGAATTCAATCGCAGCACGGCTTCCGAAAATCGCTTTCCCTTCGGACTCTGGCCGTTAACACTATAGATCAGTTTGATCTTCTTTGAGCAGGACGCTCTTTTTCTCCGAAGCTGAATTCAATCGCAGCACGGCTTCCGAAAATCGCTTTCCCTTCGGACACTGGCCGTTAACACTATAGATCAGTTTGATCTTCTTTGAGCAGGACGCTCTTTTTCTCCGAAGCTGAATTCAATCGCAGCACGGCTTCCGAAAATCGCTTTCCCTTCGGACACTGGCCGTTAACACTATAGATCAGTTTGATCTTCTTTGAGCAGGACGCTCTTTTTCTCCGAAGCTGAATTCAATCGCAGCACGGCTTCCGAAAATCGCTTTCCCTTCGGACACTGGCCGTTAACACTATAGATCAGTTTGATCTTCTTTGAGCAGGACGCTCTTTTCTCCGAAGCTGAATTCAATCGCAGCACGGCTTCCGAAAATCGCTTTCCTTCGGACACTGGCCGTTAACACTATAGATCAGTTTGATCTTCTTTGAGCAGGACGCTCTTTTTCTCCGAAGCTGAATTCAATCGCAGCACGGCTTCCGAAAATCGCTTTCCCTTCGGACACTGGCCATTAACACTATAGATCAGTTTGATCTTCTTTGAGCAGGACGCTCTTTTTCTCCGAAGCTGAATTCAATCACAGCACGGCTTCCGAAGATGTCTTTTCTCCCTGCGTTGCGGTCCGTCCGTAAAAGCCCAAAATTTCCTCCTCTCACGGGTCCTGAATGCTAACTTTTTATCCCAAAGCGCTGCCACCAAAACTCTAAGCTGTAACGTTTGAAAGAATAACGGTAGCATATTCTTTGGTTAATTAAAATATGGAATTTATTTACGTCACAACTATTGAAAATTATTTACAAAATGATACATTAAAGTTATTAAAATTAATTATAGATTGTTAGAGTCCACTATTTTGTGAGAGGAGGATTTGTTCGCCATCGCTCTCGTGCAAGTTCAAAGCATCTCTCCCCTCATCTTCCGGTCGGCGAGCTAGATTCCTCGGGGTCAAAAAAGGGTTGTGTTGCACCTGCAGTTGCACGTGTGGTTGTCGGATCTACAAAGAAACCGACCAGATGTTGTTGTTTTCGAGAAGTGACGTTACAGGCATATAGCAAATATCACCGATCCCTGTATTCTTGAACTGGATTTTCTAAAGAACAATAACTTTAAATTGATTTTGAAAATGGCAATATGCATTCAAAATTTGAAGACATCACTTTTTTGGCTTCCAAACTCAATTTGAATCCAATCAGAAAATTATTGCAAAAAATTTTCAATAGCACCATATTTTTCAATCATTTCACCCCACTGCTCTCGGGATATGGTGATTTTTTTAAAAGTGGGCTCTTTATCCGGACCGCATTTAATGCACTTAAAAGTAAAATCAATTAAGTTCTCACTTGTTATTTGAATGTGTCGTTCAGGAGGGAAAAGTCCACTTGGTAATTCCTCCAGTGATTCCGACACTTTCTTTTACGCATGATATATTCTATCCACCGTGGTTCTAATGTTATTCCCCTCGGGAGTTGGGAGGTATGTTTTTCCATACTTCCTGAAATGTCTTTTGTGTACTGATAGGGAATCATAATAGGTGCTTGCAAAGACAAAAACATCATCTCCTATTGGAAATACTCCATATGGTTTTGCAATCCTCGGTAAATTTTCCATACTTCAGAAAAAAAAAAAATTAATACAGATTAGAAAAGTGTAAAAAAAAATTTAAACACTGCATATTAAATTTATTTAATTTTGTTACTTACTTTTGAAACTTCTCTTCTTGCTTTCTTATTTGCAGAAGATTCCACGTCTTTTACAAGCTTTCGTTTTTCGCTATGTGTTTCAGACACCGTCAATTTTTTTCTTGTTGAATACAGTCTGCCGCAATACTAACAAACGAAATGAATCTTGAACTAAGATGTGATGAGCATATTGACCGAATTACACTTGAGCTTACACCGTATTACACTTACACTTCGCTGAATGGTTGAAAGCAATGTATCCATTCGCTCTAAGTTCTGAGATAATTTCTGACGTGGAATTCAGTCGCCGTGTGTGTGTCTTGTAGAATCAAGATCAGACAAGCTAACACAAGTTAAATCGTAACCTGTTCACGCTGATGACGAGTATACTACGTCACATTTTTCTGAATAATCAATTTGCTTTGTATCTTAAATGTGTATGTGTAATTATTATACTGAATTAAAATTTACAAATTATTAAAATAATATAAATTAAATATTTTTTTATTTTATTTTAATTAAGAACATGATTTTAAAAAAAATGTCGCCATCTGCTTCGCCTGCAAAATTAAACTCATGAGATTATAAACATAAGTTTTCTTCAGGTATGTATGCCTTCATAGGACAGTGGTTAGTGTAACTGAAAAAACTGTTGTCTTATGGAGACGTTTTGATCTGAGGCCGTGAGTTTGAATCTGATTTATTATTATTTTTTTATTTGAGCGTTATTTACTTCAATCATTTTAAAATCTATAATTAGTGTATATTTTAATCAATAGGTGGCACCATGAGCACGTTTAACATTCCCATACTTCATTTTTTTTTTGCACATTTTTTAAAAAACAACTCAACTCGCCCCTCAACTCGAAAACCAAAACCTCAGCAGGAGAAAAACAACTCAACAGCGGGAGGAAAAAAAAAACAATTCAACTCAGCAGCAGGAGCAAAAACTCAACTCTGTGCCATGAATCCCATGGGAAATCCCATGAATATGTCAGACAATGCCAGGCGATCGTATTTTACGCGAAATGTAGCAGGAGCTTACCTTAAAATTATTGGGGCTGTGAAAAGTGATTACCTGGTGTTTTTCTGGGCGGGGTACAAATTTCTGAAATTGAATTTTGAAACTCCCGCAACTTTGCCGGATAATATTGACGAACGCCCCCCCTCACCGGGTTTATCTCAGAGTAGGGAACAAGAAACTGGATTAAGATTTCAGAAACTCCCGTAACTTTGCTGGATATTGTCGCAATGCGGTCGAATTTCTTTGCGTTCGAGTCCCGCGCCCGTAATTTCCCTTTCCTATAGCAGCTAAACTTGCAAACGCAGCCTTGCGAAAACACGATCGCAATAGAAAATGGCATTTTCAGGCATTGTTGTCACTGTTAGATGGTGGACAAGCTGCAAATTCCGCATTCCTACCGCCATTAGACATTCACAAGAAACCAAAAAAATGTGTGAACCAGAATGCATTGTGTACGATTGAAAAAGCTGTTTGGCTACAGTATTGCAAAGAAGTTCAATTATAATTAAGTATAAGTCTATCATGGCATATAAACTTTCACTCATAGCCTTTCATAGAATTTTACAAGCGGCCACGAGGAAATATTTGGTGGTGCTGTCTGGTGATTTCCGACAAACATTACCAGTCATTCCTTGCTCTACTTTTGCTGAAGACATTTGACTATAAAGTTTAAAGGAGGAATAGTCCTATGTTGCCACGTATTTCACTGATATCGTCAGAATTTCGAATACCTTTCAAAAGGCTTCAATTCCCAATTCGTTTGGTTTTTGCGATGACCCTAAATAAATTTCAAAGACAAACAACGTCCATTTGATGCTTAAAAAATTCATGTTTCTCCAATGGGCAACTATATGTTGCATGCTCACGAGTGGGGAAACCGTCGAATTTATTAGAGATAGCAAAGTACGGGTTCCCGAAATATTTTGTGCATCGATTAGCGATTAGTTATATTAAGCTTATTTATTGTTATACATTAAAATTATAGGAATAATTGTAGTTTTCCTCACTTCATCAGGAGGCGCACTGTGCTCCGGTAAGAATGTGTTCTTTTATGGAGAAGATAGATAAAACTTCTCTCGGCACCGGCGCGTTAGGTCGGTGGCCATTTTGAAATATTCCCCGCGTGGGTCCTTTGATTTTAAAATTTTCATGTTCATAGTAAATAAACGTGCTGTCTTTAAGAATACATTTGTTGGTGCAGCTACAACAACATTACACCTTTTACCGCAACGTATATCACAATAATATTAAAATTAATAAAAAAACAACCGTTAGTCACCTCATTTATAAAATTAAATCTTCATATATTGTTATTTAACAACTTCGTAAGTATTTCGTGTATTTATACTATAAACAAATAGGATATGGATAAAATACAAAATTAAAAATGTTATGTTGTTTTATGATTAATTTCAACTCTTCGAAATTGTAAACGAAGTTTAATTTGACTGCACTGAATGGCTCAGAATAATATTAAATCAACGCATTAAAAAAAGCAACAGCAACGCGTTGCCGGATCAGCTAGTATAGTATTAAAATAAAACCCAAAAAATGAGTTTTAATGCTTTCTCCAATGTTGCTTTGGTCTTATAGTGTGTGTTTCCACTATCCGCATGTTGCGGCCCACGAAATAACTGTCATGTGTATGCGGCCTGACGGGACAAAAGGTTAAGTCTAACCGTTATTCCTGTTTCCACCTAATTTTCCTTATCGTGTCTTCTTCTGCCTGTTTCTTCAAGCGTTTCATTCTATCACGTTATTGATTTTGCATCAGGACAACAATGCGTCGGGACGTCCATAAATTAGTCTAAATTTACGCTGAACATGAATGGTAGAATTCATTTCATTGAAACTAAAAAGCACACATTCGGCTTTCTCTTGAATCGACACAATTTCGGCCGAAAATGATGTCCCCCCTCTTGAAGGAGCACTCTCGTCATCTATTGCACAACCCCCTCCCTTTTAAAGCTGATCTATCCAGTGATACGAAAGCTGTTATATTGAAAGGCTATTTTATAATTAATTTTTTATAATCAGGGTAAGGCATTACCTATACATTTAACATGTATGCTTGCCGCGCGATACCACACATTTTAAAAATACTAAAAATTTAAGAGGGGTAATCATTCCGTTATTATTTTCTAATGTTAAGTCAATAAGCTGAGAAAATAATGCCTCCGTTGTATGCATATTAGATATTTTTATTCCTTTCCTCTCCTATCTAGTTTTCTCTTTCGATTCGAAACTTGTGTGATAAATATGAAAGCTCCACATGGAATGATAAAGTGCATTTTTTATCGATACTTGGCCGGCTTTTATCGGCATCAGCCATTACAATTTTCAAGGGTCTTCACTAGACCCTCAACTTTTGTTAAGTGAGGTTGGATGGGAACATTTCTTTTCTGAAGGAATAAGGGTGAGGAAGAGTTAAAAAATGCGTTGGGTTGAGAGAGGAGCGATTTTGCTTCTCGCGGTGCTCATATGCGTTGCTTTTGTTCATATAGCGAAAGTGTAACAAAACTGGAATATATTTTGAGTATATTGAGGAAACAGAAAGGAATATATATTATGGTAAGTGATGAATTTCGTTTAAATTTCTGATTTCCTTTTGTGACTGTCCCATGCAGTATAATTCTGGTTAACCCTTGTGTTTCAGTGTTCACTACTGCTTAAACCTTTAACATTCCATTATAACGAATAAAACCCATTTATAATTTACTTTGAACTATGTCATCCATCCGGTATACTGGTTAGCGACGCTGACTGCTGTGCCGTTGGACTTGGGTTCGAATCCCGGAGAAGACATGAATGTTTGTAAATGTATGGTGCCTTCGTGGCATGGGGGTACTATAAATAGCCGTCGAGCCGCAAGTCCTCTCGTGAGGTAGGAAGAGAGGTCGGAGGCCTCTCACCACCCCAGGGTGTTCTCCGTCGAACTTGGGGTGACGACACCGAACTAAATCGTTCTGTCACATGTATGGTGTTCAAAAAGATATGGTTAACGACAGACGTCACTTAGCCCCTTTGCCATGATGAATTTCATGGGCCTTGATCTGGTCATTGCCGATCGGGTGGTATTAGTAACAACAACAACTTTGAACTATTTCTTAGAGTCATTGAGCGCAGAAGAATACAGTCCGATTAAAATTTTGGTTTTTTACAATTACTTTTATATAAAAAAACATTTTGCATATAATTTTAATACTTAAAATAGTTTGACAAAAGTTTGTGTGCTTATGACGAAACGATAGAACTGAAAAAACTTCATATATTTTGTAATGTTGTTTCAGAGATCAGTTCAGTGAATAAAAGACAAGGGGATATTGTTACATAAAATTATTTATTCATATGTCTCGCCAAAGTATAAATATAGGAAGCCAAATATACAGTCATATTTAGGAATTAACTATATTCTAAGAAGGAACAATAGGTTTATGGTAGTTGAAATAGGTTATACTTTTTTTAGATTCAAAAAATTTAAATATCTAAAAAAATAACTCCGTCAAGCGTTGTTCCGAACTTCGTCGTGTTTTCTTTTTGGATAATTTGACATAATTAAGTTGAATATTGATTTTAAAAATCAACTGAAAGTTTCGATTTTCCTTTTGAAAAGTCAACATTAAAATCCCCACTTAAAATCATAGGTAATTTGTTCAGAAGAGCTGATCCAGTTTCAGTGTAGGCCGTGCCGGATTACAGATTAGGCGGAGTAGCCAATAGCTTATGGACCTCCGCGCGCTTTTTGAGTCCCATAAGAGCGTATTCTATTTTATGTTAGTGCTCCAAAAACAGCTTATAAGGCCCCGAGAATTCGAATGCCTAAGGACCCTATCAGCTCTAGATTCAGAATATTGATTCACATCTTTCTTATTATTGACCTTTTATCAGGATGAAATATTTCTAGCATATTTACCTCTAAATTCACTATCAACTTCATTCTTTATAAATTCCATTAATAAATCTAGATCAGTCTTACTTTGGTTTTTATCAGTTGACAAATGCCGTTGTCTTTTCCCATAATTTGACAATATCTACTCAGCAATGCCGATTCTACTAAAGGAAAAGAATGTCTGCGTATTTGTCCTTGGTCAAACAGAGAGAATCCAATGCACGAATTCGGGTTTGCAGTTTATCATAGAGAGAGGAGAGATCCGATTTATTTTTTTGCCATGACCAGCTGTAACAAGTCCCGAATGTAGACTTGGATCAAAACAATGGTGTTTCCATATCTTTCTTTTTTTAGATATTCTATTGCCTTTTTGTAGTTAGCCGTCGTAGCAGGAAGCTTTCGACAATATCTCTTTGGACTTGACCCAGGTGCAGTACTCTGTATGAGATACTTTCGGAATTTATCCCGATCGTCGATATTGACATCCTCGTGTATTTTTTCAAACTGAGTCCAGAAGCTTAACCAGTCTCTTGCTAACATCGAATGTCGGTAGCTCAATATTCGGGGAGTTTGAATTTCGTACCTTGATCTGTGAAACGCAGAACATCCCTCCTTGTGCCTTTCCAGCTAGAATATTTTTTAACTTTGATTTTAGGCATGTAATGAATTTGTGTTTCACAACTCGCAGGCGTTGTATTCTTTATCATAGTCCTCTTGAGTACACTTATCTTTTGAAGAAGATCCAAAATTCTACTGTCACAGTCCTTTAAATTTTAAATCGTCCAAACAACTGTTCCTATATTACTTCAATATCTGCTGAATTTGCTTGGGTAGCCGTAAGCACAGCATCCAAACTATTGGCGCTCCAGTAAAAGTGCTTCTTAACGTAGTGAGATTTGTTTTAGCGCCTCCATATCGCCAAGCCTAACACCTGTACAGCTTTGGAATTCAACAGAATTCTTATCAATCATGGCTGGCTCGCCATTAAATGTGGTGTAACTTAAACCACCGTAAGTCCAGGTCTTAAAAGAAAGAAGCTGTTGAATAGGCTTTTAAATTAGTTTTAATAAAAACACATCACAACTTTATACATATGTACATTCAAAAGAAAAAATGCAGCATAGCATTTCTGCCGAAACTTACTCCGCCATCTTCTTTACTCGTTAATCTTTTTGTCTCCTCTTTGTCTCCTCATAAGTCTAGGGCGAGACACTTATGACGTAAACAGGTCCGGAAAGAATTAGCGCTTGTATTTCAGTTATTTAAATAATCTTGCTCGAATTTTTATGTTGGAATATTTTTCCTTTTGATTGTGTTTTTCACCAGCTTGATATGAATTTCAAATTATTGAAGGGATCTAAATTTGTCGAACCTTAGAGTGTTTTGTAACATACTTTATTTTTCTTTGTCATTATATATCTTTTTTATTATTGACTTGATATAAAAATAACGAAGTTGTCATTATTAGTCGATGGATTCTTTCAATGTTTTTTCTTTTGAACAGCCGAATGTACGGATACCGAAATATGTCAAAACGGTGGTACTTGTAATGAACATAAAGTATGTATGTGCCTAACAGACTATGAAGGCGATTACTGCGAGAAAATCAAAGGCTGTGATGAACTGAACTGTGTTGCTAACATTTCATACTGCACACTAGAAAAGGGATCTAATAAACCAATGTGTCAATGTAAAGATGACAATAAACTGTACTTCGAAGACAAGTGTGCAGGTAAGTAAAATTTTCAAATACCTCCCAAGTGCACTGAAAAATTGCTAGTACTAAATTACAAAAACATGCTTATGGAGGAAAGAATTCGTATTTCAGCAGTCTAGATGATTTTCGTCACTTTTAAGAAAGTGGAAGAGCTAAGGAGCAGATAGTTGTATTGGACATGTCACGTATTTTGATAATTTTGCTCAAATTTTTGTTGAAATCCTTTTGCTTTTGATTGCGTTTTTCACCAGCTCAAAATGTAATTTTAGGTTATTCAGGATTCTATTTTTAACGAACTCTTGATTGTTTTGTAACATACTTTATTTTCTTTTGTCATTATATGTCTTTTTTATTATTGACTTGATATAAAAATAACGAAGTGGTCATTATTAGTCGATGGATCCTTTCAATGTTTTTTCTTCTGAACAGCCGAATGTACGGATACTGAAATATGTCAAAACGGTGGTACTTGTAATGAACATAAAAAATATGTACGTGCCTAACAGACTATGAAGGCGATTACTGCGAGAAAATCAAAGGCTGTGACGAACTGAACTGTGTTGCTAACATTTCATACTGCACACTAGAAAAGGGATCTAATAAACCAATGTGTCAATGTAAAGATGACAATAAACTGTACCTCGAAGACAAGTGTGCAGGTAAGTAAAATTTTCAAATACTTCCCAAGTGCACTGAAAAATTGCTAGTACTAAACTACAATTGCATTCTTTTGGACGAAAGAATTCGTATTTCAGCAGTCTAGATGTTTTTTCGACACTTTTAAGAAAGTGGAAGAGCGAAGGAGCAGATTGCGGTGTAACTTAAACCACCGTGAGTCCAGGTCTTAAAAGAAAGAAGCTGTTGAATAGTCTTTTAAATTAGTTTTAATAACCCACATCACAAATTTATACATATGTACATTCAAAAGGAAAAAAATGCAGCATAACATTTCTACCGTAACTTACTCCGCCATCTTCCGTACTCGTTAATATTTTTTTCCTCCTCGCCATCCTCGCACGCGTGAATCGCATGCGTGGGCGAGACACTTATGACGTAAACAATAGCCGAAAAAGTTTGCGCTTGTATTTTAGTTGTAAAAGGTCCTCCCACCTTGAGTGAAATTTTCACAACAAATATGCTCAAAACATCTTTATACATTTCAAAAACAACTTTAAAATTATTTCAAAACACTTTCAATGCTATAATACTTAAAGAACATAGAAACCATTAGCACAAATACGATACTTATATAACACAAAAATACGAACAAAATAATACATAACACAATTGCAAAAAATGTAATTTTGAACAAACATTTTACGGCCGTTTAGGTGTTTTCACAATTCTACCACTACTTGTAGAACACACACGAATAACATCATCATTCACCTTTCCAACTTATTTATCTAATTCCAGCCTGAATAATCTTTGCACTTGTCGTAAAATTCTGAATGTTCTGTCTTGATAAGAGCAAGTCTTATATGACCGTCACGACCAGGTATTAGTTTTAATACACGTGCTAAACTCCAATACGCACGCTTTTTGCTATTATCTTCTAGCAGAACATTTTCTCTCACACTGAGAGGTTTGTCTTTTCTAGTTCTTTATGGACTGTTGACGTAATTGTCTAAGATATTCGATTCGGAATTGGGACCTGAGTTGCTGTCGCATTTTCGGTAGATATTGTGCTCTTTTACTTAATTTCTTTCTATCTACAGTGTCAATATCGGGAGCTCAGATTCAGAGATTTCCCGCGAAAACATTTTTTGGAATTAAGGGAGAAACATCAGCAACGTCTTCTGACACGTAGGTGAATGGTCTGGAGATGATCACTCTCTCTAACAGTCACAAAATACAGTAATTAACTCTTCATAATCAAGAGCAGCACGACCAAGAAATTTTCGCAGAATTGACTTCGTCATTTCCACTAAGCGTTCCCACCTTCTACCCCACCAGGATGCAGATGGAGGATTAAACTTCCAATGATTTTTTCTTCTGCAACTCTGGCAAGGATGCTATATCAATGCTAAACATGCAGAGTCTCTGCTCCCTTGAAATTCGTGCCGTTGTCATAGTATATGGTGGTAGTTCATCCACGACAAGAAATGAAACGCCTTAGTGATTGAAAAAATGCTTCAGTCGTCAAGGAAGTGATCAACTCTACAATACCATGTTGTTACAATGGTTTTACGCTTTTCTGATTTAACTCAACCCTCATCTGGTTCATCCTCAGATTTTGGCCAATTCTCTTCGTTTTCAAGTAACCAAGTAGGTCCCTCCCACTATTTCTCTTGTAATAAATGTTCTCCAGAACACCCTCTAGATACGAGATCTGCAGCATTCAGTGTTCCTGAATGTGGCGCTGCATGGCGGGAGAAGTTAATGAACGTATTTCCTGTACTCGATTTTGAACAAAAGTCCCCCAATTTTGCTGTCTCTGTATCCAACACAATGCTGTTGTGGAGTCTGTTCAAAAATAAATTTTTACATCGTAAAGTTTTAGATCGTTAATCACAGTAGACAGTAATCTTGCCTCAATTAAACAAGCGAGTAATTCTAAACGGGGTTTAGTGACAGTTTTCACTGGTGCAACTCTACATCCGGCACATACTAAACTAACTTTTATTTGGTTGTTATCTTTAACTCTTAAAAATATACATGAAGCAAAACCTTTTGGCTTGCGTCAGAAAAAAATATAAACAGACTCGACATTTGGGGAAATGTTAAACCATCTTGGGATCCTTATATCTGAAATTAAGTATAACTGTTAATACCATGTTTTAAATTTTCTTAATACGTTATTTGGAAGAGTGTCGTCCCATCTAAGTTTTAAGCTTCATGTTTCTTGCAAAATTAGTTTTGGGATCGAAGTAACAGGTGCCGTAAAACCTATAGGATCAAAACCTGATGAGCTAGAGCTAAAACTAACCTTTTCGTAATAGGTTTTCTGAAATATTAGTTATTTCTATTTTGCAAGATAACATATCACTGTCTGTATGCCACACAAGGCCTAAGACTGAAGCACTTTATCTGTGGATGTATCCTGAATGCGTTCTACACTATGTAAATTTGACTTCCAAACTCTTAAATTGAAATTGCCAGAAGACATGATTATTTATGATTCTAATATAAACTTTCGCATTTCTAAATCAGAATCCAAAATAGTTACACAGTTATTGACATAAAATGCAGTCTTAAGAATTTCAGATGTGCAACTCAAATTTTCTTCTACCTTAGTTAAATGATAGGCTATTGTAGTGTAGCAGCCAATAAATAAGGACTACATGTAAATCCAAAAACCACTCTTTGATGCCTATACATCTAAAAACGCTCCAAGTCATCTTTCCCCAACCATAAGAAACGAAAATAATCACGTCCTTTTCCCTAATCGATACTTGGAGGAAAGCCTTTTCTATCTCTGACGTAACACCAATGTAGTTCCTACGAAATCGATTTGGAATCGTTGGGATGATTTCTATTAAATTAGGTCCAGTGAATAAACAATCATTTAATGATGGAGACCTAATACATGTAAACTTGCATTAAATACAGGCCTTATGCTCGTAGTGCTGCCTGGTTTTATCACTGGCCCATGCGGTAATCAGTGCGCTCCACCTATTTCTCCCTGTGGTATTTTCTCGATAATACCAAGATTTAACCAGTTATCAAAAACTTCCCCCGTATGCCTCTAATTTTCCTGATGCCATTAATTTCCTTTCTGTAATCATTAAACCTATTTCGGCCAATTTTCTATTTTCAGGCAAGGAAAAATTATCTGCTACCCATGGCAATTCAACTTCATATCTGCCTTATGCATTTATACAAAGAGTTTCATTAAAATATTTCGCAGTCTCCTCCTCTAATTCTTTTGCAGTTTGGCGATATGCTGTCCCCATAATCCCCAGCGCATCTAAATTCCAAACGTCACTGATGCATTAAGTTTGAGTAAAAACGAGGAAATGAGCAGAGAATGTTTACTTTCAACACTTGGCTCCTGCCAAAAGTTTTCCCATAACTGTCCAGCCTAAGCGTGTATGTACTGCAGTCAGGTTTGACTGATGTATGATTTTTTCCTGTAAACAATTTTCCCCCAACATCAGCACCAATTAATAACTTAATCTCCTTTTCTACTTTTAGAGTGCTGTTTTCCAAATCTGTGAGTTTAATACCGTACATTTCAAACTCTTTTAACCACGGACCAGATGGGATTTGTTTTACCTCAGAACAGATACTATTTTGACCTAGTACTTCAAATTTACACTTATAACTATTATCAACATTACACAATTGAATAATATAATTCTCTCTCTCTTATACGACATTTCATTTGTTTCAATACCACCAAATAATGACTGTTTTAAAATTCACTTCACTCACTGGTACATAATTCATATTTCGAACAATATCATTGCATATATAGGATTCCATACTACCAGTATCATATATGGCTCTTACTAACATTTCCTTTT
Source organism: Trichonephila clavipes (assembly GCA_019973935.1). Classification (NCBI taxonomy): domain Eukaryota; kingdom Metazoa; phylum Arthropoda; class Arachnida; order Araneae; family Nephilidae; genus Trichonephila; species Trichonephila clavipes. Next base: position 45,177 of record BMAU01021288.1, on the reverse strand, counting down.
TACCATTACATAATTTTACAACTAAAGTTTGTAAATATACATCAGAGAGTTGCACAGGACTGTTTAACGTACTAATTTTGTTTTTTTTTCATCCTCTGTAAAGAGAGTGTATCCAACTTATTAGAATGTAAATCAGGACACAAAATTACAAAATGTCTTTTCTTACATATATGACATTTATAAACCGAATACACTGGTTTGCCCTGTGAAATCGTTTAAGGCACACAAAACATGCATTTTTTTCTCTTAAGAATATCCTTTTTGAATTCTAACTTCCTGTTAGACACTTCATCACAACTCTCAGATGCATACACTTTATCACAAAAATACAATTATCAAATTTCTTAAATTTACGACTGTTATCAATGGATTTACTATTATTATTAGCAGTTAACAATTCACATGCAGTTGATACAACAGCTCTAGATTCAGAATATTGATTCACATTTTTCTTATTATTGACCTTATCAGGATGAAATATTTCTCTAGCATATTTAACTCTAAATTCACTATCAACTTCATTCTTTATAAATTCCATTAATAAATCTAGATCAGTCTTACTTTTGGTTTTTATCAGTTGACAAATGCCGTTGTCTTTCCCATAATTTGACAATATCTACCAGCAATGCCGATTCTACTAAAGGAAAAAGAATGTCTGCGTATTTGTCCTTGGTCAAACAGAGAGAATCCAATGCACGAATTCGGGTTTGCAGTTTATCATAGAGAGAGGGAGAGATCCGATTTATTTTTTGCCATGACCAGCTGTAACAAGTCCCGAATGTAGACTTGGATCAAAACAATGGTGTTTCCATATCTTTCTTTTAGATATTCTATTGCCTTTTTGTAGTTAGCCGTCGTAGCAGGAAGCTTTCGACAATATCTCTTGGACTTGACCCAGGTGCAGTACTCTGTATGAGATACTGGAATTTATCCCGATCGTCGATATTGACATCCTCGTGTATTTTTTCAAACTGAGTCCAGAAGCTTAACCAGTCTCTTGGGTTAACATCGAATGTCGGTAGCTCAATATTCGGGAGTTTGAATTTCGTACCTGGATCTGTGAAACGTAGCACATCCCCTCCTTGTGCCTTTCCAGCTAGAATATTTTTAACTTTGATTTTATACGTAATGAATTTGTTTTCATACAACTCGCAGGCGTTGTATTCCTTATCATAGTCCTCTTGAGTACACTTATCTTTTTTGAAGAAGATCCAAAATTCTACTGTCACAGTCCTTTAAATTCTTAAATCGTCCAAACAACTGTTCCTATATTACTTCAATATCTGCTGAATTTGCTTGGGTAGCCGTAAGCACAGCATCCAAACTATTGGCGCTCCTAGTAAAAGTGCTTCTTAACGTAGTGAGCTTTTGTTTTAGCGCCTCCATATCGCCAAGCCTAACACCTGTACAGCTTCGGAATTCAACAGAATTCTATCAATCATGGCTAGCTCGCCATTAAATGTGGTGTAACTTTAACCACCGTAAGTCCAGGTCTTAAAAGAAAGAAGCTGTTGAATAGGCTTTTAAATTAGTTTTAATAAAACACATCACAACTTTATACATATGTACATTCAAAAGGAAAAAAATGCAGCATAGCATTTCTGCCGTAACTTACTCCGCCATATTCTTTACTCGTTAATCTTTTTGTCTCCCTCTCGCCGTCCACCCGTGCGCGAATCGCATGCGTAGGCGAGACACTTATGACGTAAACAGGCGCCGAAAAAGTTAGCGTTTGTATTTCAAGTGCAACACAGATAGTTGCATGTTCCATGTCACATTTAAATAATCTTGCTCGAATTTATGTTGGAATATTTTTTCCTTTTGATTGTGTTTTTCACCAGCTCAAAATGTAATTTTAGGTTATTCAGGGATCCTATTTTTAACGAACTCTTGATTGTTTTGTAACATACTTTATATTTCTTTGTCATTATATATCTTTTTTATTATTGACTTGATATAAAAATAACGAAGTTGTCATTATTAGTCGATGGATCCTTTCAATGTTTTTTCTTCTGAACAGCCGAATGTACGGATACCGAAATGTGTCAAAACGGTGGTACTTGTAATGAACATAAAGTTTGTACGTGCCTAACAGACTATGAAGGCGATTACTGCGAGAAAATCAAAGGCTGTGATGAACTGAACTGTGTTGCTAACATTTCATACTGCACACTAGAAAAGGGATCTAATAAACCAACGTGTCAATGTAAAGATGACACTAAACTGTACTTCGAAGACAAGTGTGCAGGTAAGTAAAATTTTCAAATACTTCCCAAGTGCACTGAAAAATTGCTAATACTAAATTACAATGACATGCTTATGGAGGAAAGAATTCGTATTTCAGCAGTCTAGATGTTTTTTCGTCACTTTTAAGAAAGTGGAAGAGCTAAGGAGCAGATAGTTTTATTGGACATGTCACGTATTTTGATAATTTTGCTCAAATTTTTTTGAAACCTTTTGCTTTTGATTGCGTTTTTCACCAGCTCAAAATGTAATTTTAGGTTATTCAGGGATCCTATTTTTAACGAACTCTTGATTGTTTTGTAACATTTTTTTTCTTTGTCATTATATATCTTTTTTATTATTGACTTGATATAAAAATAACGAAGTTGTCATTATTAGTCGATGGATCCTTTCAATGTTTTTTCTTCTGAACAGCCGAATGTACGGATACCGAAATGTGTCAAAACGGTGGTACTTGTAATGAACGTAAAGTATGTACGTGCCTAACAGACTATGAAGGCGATTACTGCGAGAAAATCAAAGGCTGTGATGAACTGAACTGTGTTGCTAACATTTCATACTGCACACTAGAAAAGGGATCTAATAAACCAACGTGTCAATGTAAAGATGACAATAAACTGTACTTCGAAGACAAGTGTGCAGGTAAGTAAAATTTTCAAATACTTCCCAAGTGCACTGAAAAATTGCTAGTACTAAATTACAATGACATGCTTATGGAGGAAAGAATTCGTATTTCAGCAGTCTAGATGTTTTTTTGTCACTTTTAAGAAAGTGGAAGAGCTAAGGAGCAGATAGTTGTATTGGACATGTCACGTATTTTGATAATTTTGCTCAAATTTTTGTTGAAATCCTTTTGCTTTTTGATTGCGTTTTTCACCAGCTCAAAAATGTAATTTTAGGTTATTCAGGGATCCTATTTTTAACGAACTCTTGATTGTTTTGTAACATACTTTATATTTCTTTGTCATTATATATCTTTTTATTATTGACTTGATATAAAAATAACGAAGTTGTCATTATTAGTCGATGGATCCTTTCAATGTTTTTTCTTCTGAACAGCCGAATGTACGGATACCGAAATGTGTCAAAACGGTGGTACTTGTAATGAACATAAAGTATGTACGTGCCTAACAGACTATGAAGGCGATTACTGCGAGAAAATCAAAGGCTGTGATGAACTGAACTGTGTTGCTAACATTTCATACTGCACACTAGAAAAGGGATCTAATAAACCAACGTGTCAATGTAAAGATGACAATAAACTGTACTTCGAAGACAAGTGTGCAGGTAAATAAAATTTTCAAATACTTCCCAAGTGCACTGAAAAATTGCTAGTACTAAATTACAATAACATGCTTATGGAGGAAAGAATTCGTATTTCAGCAGTCTAGATGTTTTTTTCGACACTTTTAAGAAAGTGGAAGAGCTAAGGAGCAGATAGTTGTACTGGACATGTCACGTATTTTGATAATTTTGCTCGAATTTTTGTTGAAATTCCTTTTCCTTTTGATTGCGTTTTTCACCAGCTCAAAATGTAATTTTAGGTTATTCAGGGATCCTATTTTTAACGAACTCTTGATTGTTTTGTAACATACTTTAGTTTCATTGTCATTATATATCTTTTTATTATTGACTTGATATAAAAATAACGAAGTTGTCATTATTAGTCGATGGATCCTTTCAATGTTTTTTCTTCTGAACAGCCGAATGTACGGATACCGAAATGTGTCAAAACGGTGGTACTTGTAATGAACATAAAGTATGTACGTGCCTAACAGACTATGAAGGCGATTACTGCGAGAAAATCAAAGGCTGTGATGAACTGAACTGTGTTGCTAACATTTCATACTGCATACTAGAAAAGGGATCTAATCAACCAACGTGTCAATGTAAAGATGACAATAAACTGTACTTCGAAGACAAGTGTGCAGGTAAGTAAAATTTTCAAATACTTCCCAAGTGCACTGAAAAATTGCTAGTACTAAATTACAATAACATGCTTATGGAGGAAAGAATTCGTATTTCAGCAGTCTAGATGTTTTTTTTTCGACACTTTTAAGAAAGTGGAAGAGCTAAGGAGCAGATAGTTGTACTGGACATGTCACGTATTTTGATAATTTTGCTCGAATTTTTGTTGAAATCCTTTTCCTTTTGATTGCGTTTTTCACCAGCTCAAAATGTAATTTTAGGTTATTCAGGGATCCTATTTTTAACGAACTCTTGATTGTTTTGTAACATACTTTATATTTCTTTGTCATTATATATCTTTTTATTATTGACTTGATATAAAAATAACGAAGTTGTCATTATTAGTCGATGGATCCTTTCAATGTTTTTTCTTCTGAACAGCCGAATGTACGGATACCGAAATGTGTCAAAACGGTGGTACTTGTAATGAACATAAAGTATGTACGTGCCTAACAGACTATGAAGGCGATTACTGCGAGAAAATCAAAGGCTGTGATGAACTGAACTGTGTTGCTAACATTTCATACTGCACACTAGAAAAGGGATCTAATAAACCAACGTGTCAATGTAAAGATGACAATAAACTGTACTTCGAAGACAAGTGTGCAGGTAAGTAAAATTTTCAAATACTTCCCAAGTGCACTGAAAAATTGCTAGTACTAAATTACAATAACATGCTTATGGAGGAAAGAATTCGTATTTCAGCAGTCTAGATGTTTTTTCGACACTTTTAAGAAAGTGGAAGAGCTAAGGAGCAGATAGTTGTACTGGACATGTCACGTATTTTGATAATTTTGCTCGAATTTTTGTTGAATTCCTTTTCCTTTTGATTGCGTTTTTCACCAGCTCAAAATGTAATTTTAGGTTATTCAGGGATCCTATTTTTAACGAACTCTTGATTGTTTTGTAACATACTTTATATTTCTTTGTCATTATATATCTTTTTATTATTGACTTGATATAAAAATAACGAAGTTGTCATTATTAGTCGATGGATCCTTTCAATGTTTTTTCTTCTGAACAGCCGAATGTACGGATACCGAAATGTGTCAAAACGGTGGTACTTGTAATGAACATAAAGTATGTACGTGCCTAACAGACTATGAAGGCGATTACTGCGAGAAAATCAAAGGCTGTGATGAACTGAACTGTGTTGCTAACATTTCATACTGCACACTAGAAAAGGGATCTAATAAACCAACGTGTCAATGTAAAGATGACAATAAACTGTACTTCGAAGACAAGTGTGCAGGTAAGTAAAATTTTCAAATACTTCCCAAGTGCACTGAAAAATTGCTAGTACTAAATTACAATAACATGCTTATGGAGGAAAGAATTCGTATTTCAGCAGTCTAGATGTTTTTTCGACACTTTTAAGAAAGTGGAAGAGCTAAGGAGCAGATAGTTGTACTGGACATGTCACGTATTTTGATAATTTTGCTCGAATTTTTGTTGAAATCCTTTTCCTTTTGATTGCGTTTTTCACCAGCTCAAAATGTAATTTTAGGTTATTCAGGGATCCTATTTTTAACGAACTCTTGATTGTTTTGTAACATACTTTATATTTCATTGTCATTATATATCTTTTTATTATTGACTTGATATAAAAATAACGAAGTTGTCATTATTAGTCGATGGATCCTTTCAATGTTTTTTCTTCTGAACAGCCGAATGTACGGATACCGAAATGTGTCAAAACGGTGGTACTTGTAATGAACATAAAGTATGTACGTGCCTAACAGACTATGAAGGCGATTACTGCGAGAAAATCAAAGGCTGTGATGAACTGAACTGTGTTGCTAACATTTCATACTGCACACTAGAAAAGGGATCTAATAAACCAACGTGTCAATGTAAAGATGACAATAAACTGTACTTCGAAGACAAGTGTGCAGGTAAGTAAAATTTTCAAATACTTCCCAAGTGCACTGAAAAATTGCTAGTACTAAATTACAATAACATGCTTATGGAGGAAAGAATTCGTATTTCAGCAGTCTAGATGTTTTTTCGACACTTTTAAGAAAGTGGAAGAGCTAAGGAGCAGATAGTTGTACTGGACATGTCACGTATTTTGATAATTTTGCTCGAATTTTTGTTGAATTCCTTTTCCTTTTGATTGCGTTTTTCACCAGCTCAAAATGTAATTTTAGGTTATTCAGGGATCCTATTTTTAACGAACTCTTGATTGTTTTGTAACATACTTTATATTTCTTTGTCATTATATATCTTTTATTATTGACTTGATATAAAAATAACGAAGTTGTCATTATTAGTCGATGGATCCTTTCAATGTTTTTTCTTCTGAACAGCCGAATGTACGGATACCGAAATGTGTCAAAACGGTGGTACTTGTAATGAACATAAAGTATGTACGTGCCTAACAGACTATGAAGGCGATTACTGCGAGAAAATCAAAGGCTGTGATGAACTGAACTGTGTTGCTAACATTTCATACTGCACACTAGAAAAGGGATCTAATAAACCAACGTGTCAATGTAAAGATGACAATAAACTGTACTTCGAAGACAAGTGTGCAGGTAAGTAAAATTTTCAAATACTTCCCAAGTGCACTGAAAAATTGCTAGTACTAAATTACAATAACATGCTTATGGAGGAAAGAATTCGTATTTCAGCAGTCTAGATGTTTTTTCGACACTTTTAAGAAAGTGGAAGAGCTAAGGAGCAGATAGTTGTACTGGACATGTCACGTATTTTGATAATTTTGCTCGAATTTTTGTTGAATTCCTTTTCCTTTTGATTGCGTTTTTCACCAGCTCAAAATGTAATTTTAGGTTATTCAGGGATCCTATTTTTAACGAACTCTTGATTGTTTTGTAACATACTTTATATTTCATTGTCATTATATATCTTTTATTATTGACTTGATATAAAAATAACGAAGTTGTCATTATTAGTCGATGGATCCTTTCAATGTTTTTTCTTCTGAACAGCCGAATGTACGGATACCGAAATGTGTCAAAACGGTGGTACTTGTAATGAACATAAAGTATGTACGTGCCTAACAGACTATGAAGGCGATTACTGCGAGAAAATCAAAGGCTGTGATGAACTGAACTGTGTTGCTAACATTTCATACTGCACACTAGAAAAGGGATCTAATAAACCAACGTGTCAATGTAAAGATGACAATAAACTGTACTTCGAAGACAAGTGTGCAGGTAAGTAAAATTTTCAAATACTTCCCAAGTGCACTGAAAAATTGCTAGTACTAAATTACAATGACATGCTTATGGAGGAAAGAGCTCGTATTTCAGGAGTCTAGATGATTTTCGTCACACTTTTAAGAAAGTGGAAGAGCTAAGGAGCAGATAGTTGTACTGACATGTCACGTATTTTGATAATTTTGCTCGAATTTTTGTTGAAATCCTTTTCCTTTTGATTGCGTTTTTCACCAGCTCAAAATGTAATTTTAGGTTATTCAGGGATCCTATTTTTAACGAACTCTTGATTGTTTTGTAACATACTTTATATTTCTTTGTCATTATATATCTTTTTATTATTGACTTGATATAAAAATAACGAAGTTGTCATTATTAGTCGATGGATCCTTTCAATGTTTTTTCTTCTGAACAGCCGAATGTACGGATACCGAAATGTGTCAAAACGGTGGTACTTGTAATGAACATAAAGTATGTACGTGCCTAACAGACTATGAAGGCGATTACTGCGAGAAAATCAAAGGCTGTGATGAACTGAACTGTGTTGCTAACATTTCATACTGCACACTAGAAAAGGGATCTAATAAACCAACGTGTCAATGTAAAGATGACAATAAACTGTACTTCGAAGACAAGTGTGCAGGTAAGTAAAATTTTCAAATACTTCCCAAGTGCACTGAAAAATTGCTAGTACTAAATTACAATAACATGCTTATGGAGGAAAGAATTCGTATTTCAGCAGTCTAGATGTTTTTTCGACACTTTTAAGAAAGTGGAAGAGCTAAGGAGCAGATAGTTGTACTGGACATGTCACGTATTTTGATAATTTTGCTCGAATTTTTGTTGAAATCCTTTTCCTTTTGATTGCGTTTTTCACCAGCTCAAAATGTAATTTTAGGTTATTCAGGGATCCTATTTTTAACGAACTCTTGATTGTTTTGCAACATACTTTATTTCATTGTCATTATATATCTTTTTATTATTGACTTGATATAAAAATAACGAAGTTGTCATTATTAGTCGATGGATCCTTTCAATGTTTTTTCTTCTGAACAGCCGAATGTACGGATACCGAAATGTGTCAAAACGGTGGTACTTGTAATGAACATAAAGTATGTACGTGCCTAACAGACTATGAAGGCGATTACTGCGAGAAAATCAAAGGCTGTGATGAACTGAACTGTGTTGCTAACATTTCATACTGCACACTAGAAAAGGGATCTAATAAACCAACGTGTCAATGTAAAGATGACAATAAACTGTACTTCGAAGACAAGTGTGCAGGTAAGTAAAAATTTTCAAATACTTCCCAAGTGCACTGAAAAATTGCTAGTACTAAATTACAATAACATGCTTATGGAGGAAAGAATTCGTATTTCAGCAGTCTAGATGTTTTTCGACACTTTTAAGAAAGTGGAAGAGCTAAGGAGCAGATAGTTGTACTGACATGTCACGTATTTTGATAATTTTGCTCGAATTTTGTTGAAATCCTTTTCCTTTTGATTGCGTTTTTCACCAGCTCAAAATGTAATTTTAGGTTATTCAGGGATCCTATTTTTAACGAACTCTTGATTGTTTTGTAACATACTTTATATTTCATTGTCATTATATATCTTTTATTATTGACTTGATATAAAAATAACGAAGTTGTCATTATTAGTCGATGGATCCTTTCAATGTTTTTTCTTCTGAACAGCCGAATGTACGGATACCGAAATGTGTCAAAACGGTGGTACTTGTAATGAACATAAAGTATGTACGTGCCTAACAGACTATGAAGGCGATTACTGCGAGAAAATCAAAGGCTGTGATGAACTGAACTGTGTTGCTAACATTTCATACTGCACACTAGAAAAGGGATCTAATAAACCAACGTGTCAATGTAAAGATGACAATAAACTGTACTTCGAAGACAAGTGTGCAGGTAAGTAAAATTTTCAAATACTTCCCAAGTGCACTGAAAAATTGCTAGTACTAAATTACAATAACATGCTTATGGAGGAAAGAATTCGTATTTCAGCAGTCTAGATGTTTTTTTGACACTTTTAAGAAAGTGGAAGAGCTAAGAGCAGATAGTTGTACTGGACATGTCACGTATTTTGATAATTTTGCTCGAATTTTTGTTGAATTCCTTTTCCTTTTGATTGCGTTTTTCACCAGCTCAAAATGTAATTTTAGGTTATTCAGGGATCCTATTTTTAACGAACTCTTGATTGTTTTGTAACATACTTTATATTTCTTTGTCATTATATATCTTTTTATTATTGACTTGATATAAAAATAACGAAGTTGTCATTATTAGTCGATGGATCCTTTCAATGTTTTTTCTTCTGAACAGCCGAATGTACGGATACCGAAATATGTCAAAACGGTGGTACTTGTAATGAACATAAAGTATGTACGTGCCTAACAGACTATGAAGGCGATTACTGCGAGAAAATCAAAGGCTGTGATGAACTGAACTGTGTTGCTAACATTTCATACTGCACACTAGAAAAGGGATCTAATAAACCAACGTGTCAATGTAAAGATGACAATAAACTGTACTTCGAAGACAAGTGTGCAGGTAAGTAAAATTTTCAAATACTTCCCAAGTGCACTGAAAAATTGCTAGTACTAAATTACAATGACATGCTTATGGAGGAAAGAGCTCGTATTTCAGCAGTCTAGATGATTTTCGTCACTTTTAAGAAAGTGGAAGAGCTAAGGAGCAGATAGTTGTACTGGACATGTCACGTATTTTGATAATTTTGCTCGAATTTTTGTTGAAATCCTTTTCCTTTTGATTGCGTTTTTCACCAGCTCAAATGTAATTTTAGGTTATTCAGGGGATCCTATTTTTAACGAACTCTTGATTGTTTTGTAACATACTTTATATTTCATTGTCATTATATATCTTTTTATTATTGACTTGATATAAAAATAACGAAGTTGTCATTATTAGTCGATGGATCCTTTCAATGTTTTTTTCTTCTGAACAGCCGAATGTACGGATACCGAAATGTGTCAAAACGGTGGTACTTGTAATGAACATAAAGTATGTACGTGCCTAACAGACTATGAAGGCGATTACTGCGAGAAAATCAAAGGCTGTGATGAACTGAACTGTGTTGCTAACATTTCATACTGCACACTGGAAAAGGGAACTAATAAACCAACGTGTAAATGTAAAGATGACAATAAACTGTACTTCGAACACAAGTGTGCAGGTAAGTGAATTTTCAAATACTTTCCAAGTGCAGAGAACAATTGCAAGCACTAAACTACAATTGCATTCTTTTGCACGAAAGAATTCGTATTTCAGCATTCTAGATGTTTTTTCGTCCGACACTTTTAAGAAAGTGGAAGAGCGAAGGAGCAGAAAGAGATTATAGGATGTCACATAAAAAAAAGTCATCAAACTTGACAAATTCGTTGAATTTTATTTAAGGGCTTTTTCTTACTTTCATTTTATACAAAAGACATTTAAGGGCTTCAAGCACCACTATATTTTTTGTTCTCTTAAATACTACAATAATAAGGGTTTTAAACTGTCATTCATTTGATTTGTTGCATCGAGCGCGTTGATGTGATATAAAACAAATTAGCTTGTCAGCAAATGGGTTAGATTTTTCAGAGCTTTTGCAAAAAATGAACAGAGTACCTAAAATATCTGCATTTCTGAACAAACAAGCACAGTTGACTATAGAAGATGCTAACGATACACGTTTGGTGATATCGATTCGTTGGGTAGTTGAAGCAGTAAACGGATAGCATAAGAGTTGGAGAACATTAAACAATATTATCCCAAATTTCTAAATACCATATGTTGGAGATTATGTTAAAATAGTCATTGCAGTTCTTAATGCTTTCCATCTAGCAGCACTTAAAAAATATTCAGAACGACAAATGTAATTGTCCAACGAATACTACATTTAGTGAAGAAGCCTAATTACTACAAACGGTTGAAAAAATAGCTGGGCACGAAAAGGGCGATATGGATTTTGTTAAATGACTTTGATCTTCCAGATTTTCCACGATTAACATGGAAGGAGCTACGATAACTAACTCTTGGGATATGTAAACCTAAGCAAAGCCGATCAAACACTCACGAACACCTTAATCTATCGGGGCTGTACCCTCTTTACGTAAATCGTGAAGATTCCTCAGTTGTTGAATTCCAGTTGAGATCACGACGCACAAGTTCAAAAGTACATAACATATGGATAGGAACAGGTGTAGGTCATAATTGAACATTGAATTGTATTGGCTGTACAAAGCTGGTGCTAGAGTTGTTGGCTGCTGTGCGCATGTTGCATCTCTACTTTCGTACTTGGGATACTGATGCCATAATCACACTCAGACAAAAACACCCAATCTTGGATATGTGGATACACTTCAAGATGCTGCTAATGGATGGTCCAGTGGCGATTCAGCCAGTGAAAGCCAGAAGAAAATATAATTGAAGACATTTGTTGCAAATAGTTTAAGATGTTATTTTTTTTGCTGTTTTCTCTGTTTAATAAAATATTTTTTTGAAAAAAAAACCCAACATTTTTTTTTCATTTCGATATATATATATATATATATATATATATATATATATATATATATGAGAATTTGCCGATGGGCGAAAAAGACGATCTTTACCCCCTCCTTTGATTAACAAAGAGTGTAAACCCAAAATAACCGTTTAATATAACAAAGTACTTTTTACATCATAGGATAGGTCAGTTTCAATAGTTTTTTTTGTACAGATGTAGTGCGAATGTTCCTTCAAGAGTGATTCGTGGGAAAATTGTAGAATAAAATAATTTTTTTGGAAGCAATGACATCGATTCAAGACATAACCCAATGTATGCTTTTGTTTCGGAAAACCCATTAAGGTTCAGTGTTAGTTTGGACGTTGTTATGGAAAAACAAACCTCTTATTGCAAAATCAGAAAAGGAATGGCATGAAGTATGTACTTAACCCTTTAAGTGCCGCGGCCGCTCATACACGTCCTGTTGAGCTGGGGCCTTTAGTGCTCCGGACGTGTATACTCGTCCCTCCAAAAGAAGACTTTTTGGATTGTGTTGCTCTGTTTAAAACTAGTCCCACGGCTTTGGAATATAATAACATGACATTGACAGTGCTTTTATAGATTTTACTTATTTTGAAGAGGAGGTGAGGAAGGATATTGAAAGGGTATATTCCAGGAACGGTAACATTCATAGTTAAGCAATTTTTCTTGTTTTTCAATTCCTACTATTAGCTCACTCTCTATATTTATTTATTCATCTTCGTGGAATTTTCAATCGTTAATAAAATCCATTTTAAAGCGCATCATTGAGCTGGAATTTTATATACATGATTATTTTGGATGACAATACATGAATTTAATTATAATTAATAAAACTTAATGGATTAAAACTAATCATTCAAAGAATTACAGATACAGCCACGTTGGTTTCATTTTTAGTGACTTTGGTCAAAACTTTAAAATATTTTTTTCTCAAGTTTTAAAGCATTCAGTTGAACTGAAATTTTATACACACGATTGTTTTTGATGACAATACGATACTTTAATGATAATGAATAAAAATGAATTATCACTTAATGTTCTGATTCTGACATATGTATATACATATTTATATTAATTGTAACTATTTAATAAAACGTAGCTAAAATGAAATTTTTCTTTGTTGATCTAAGTAGGAATTGACTTAATTTTTTTTTATTACTTCTGTGTGTGTGTTTCGTTTGAGTGCGTTCTTTTCTATTCTTCACCACACTTATCGCGTGAAAAAGAAATTTTTAATTTTTTGTACGAATGCGCTGAATGTGATACTGGTTTATGTGTTCAACCATGTTTCCCGGCATATCACAGAACGGATATGTCATAATTTATTTTTATTACACTGTGACTCGAGAGATTAAATTGTTATAGTTTCATTTTATTAATTTATCCTTTTCTCTCTCTCTCTCTCTTTCTTTTAAAGTGAAAATAAACAACTTTTTGATGGAAAAACACGCACGCGCGTCTTTTTCATTTTCTCCAATAAACCACGTAACAACGCGTGCCTTTGGGAAAAATGGTGACAGGTGTGGGGGGATTTCGAACTTTTCATAGGCAGTTAGGGGGTTAAGAAAAATGCAGCATTAAGAATTTTCCTAGAAGTGTGAGTGAAGCAATTGTTGAAAACGTTCGGCAATCGTTTCAACAGAGTCCGAAATCAATTTTTAAACCATCCCGGGCACTTCAAATATCAATAACAAGTCTGGTAAGAAATAAAAAAAAATGCTTAGTTTACATGCTTGAAAAGTACAATACATGTGAAAGAATATTTGGCGGGAACTGGAATACCGCTTCGATTTCCTCCGAGCTACAAAGAGGGCGCAAGTTGAATTTTTAATATACGATATCTATTAAAATTCACAAGTACAAAAGGTCGTTCATATTTTATGGAAACGATTTTGTAATTCATTTTCTCATTCGCCTTTTAGATAAAACTTTGTCAGCTTCAGAATAATCAGAAATGGCTCCTAAAATTGGTAGATGTCTCGAAGATTTCGTAGTTACGCTTTCTGAGGAGAAATATTCATATCAACAAATTAAAAAAGATATGAAAATCTCGGCTATTGCATTTCAATAAAATATATTTATAATATATTATATTTAAAAGGGAAAATCTGCTAGCTTATATACAAATATAAAGTAAAAATGAAAACATGACCACAAAAACTCATCCTTAGACTGATCGAATGCACGCAACTATTTAGAAAAGATGAAGTCTCTGATGCTAAAAGAAAATCCGCAGATTTAAATATCCATCGCATTGAAACTAGGAATGTCTTCTAGCACTGTAAATAAAATTTCATAAAGATAAAAAATGTTTTAACTTAAAGTTGAAAATTATAGAAAAAACAAATTGTAGAAACTTATATAAAAAACACATAGCTGCCGAAAAATGGAAATTTGATATAACATTCGATGAAGCATAGGTATATTTAAGTGAATGTAATAAAAAAAGATCAATTTTCTATTTCACAACTGGTCGGAATGACCAATCGAAAAGTCTTCGTCAGTGCATAATATAGTTTCCAAGGGGATTTAGGATCGTTGCAGTATTTTCTAACCACTACAAATTAAAATCAAAAAAGTTTGAAGTAAAGTTAAAACTAATTCACTCTACTATCAACAGAGTATTTTACAACCAATTTTTGAAGAATAAATTCCAACCTTATACAGAAAAGGCATTGATAAAGTTGAGCTTTAAATGGACAACGCCTCTTGTCGCATGTCTAAGTCAGTTACCGCTTATTTATCAAATAAAGAAACATAAACAGGAATAAAGTATATCCCATTTGATGAAATACGTGTAAAATCACTCTACGCTTCTCCAATGGACTTTTTGTGCATTCGGTTTGTTACTACAAACCTTAGGAAAACGCCCTCCTCCCTGAACGGACTTTAGAAAACGGTTCTAAAGTATTGGAGTAAAATTTGCATATATATGGCAGTACTAAGAACATTTTACTTTCATGAAAAATTCAAGTTAGAGCTTTTGTCACGAATCATGGCTATCAGATAGAAGCGCATTTGCACAAAAATACGGTACTTATTGATACAAATTAACTATCAAAATCATTTTCATAAAGTGTGAGCAACCTTCCGTATTATATGTCGAAAAAAACATGACTAATTAGAATAGTTTGAGCACAATTAAATTTATAATCGAGATAAGTTATTGTTATTCCTATTATTGTTCAGCTACTTTTTCCGTTTTTATGCGACAGTGGATGAAGGCAAAGAGATTGATCCGTGCACGAAAGATCCTTGTGAGAATGGAGGGACGTGCGAAAAGCGAGATAACAACACATTCGCCTGCTTCTGCGTCCAGGGATATACCGGAGACCGATGCCAAGAAATCGAGTGGTGCAAAGAAAACGGAAACACTGTTTGCGGAAATGAGGAATGTCGGTTTGACGAAAAAAGGAGCTCTGCTTTCTGCTACTGCAGAAAGGATTCGTTTTTCGATTCAAAGGAAAAGCGATGCAAAGGTAAGCACTCTTTTTACTTCACCAAATACTATTCCCTACATCCTTTCCTGCTTTTTACAGCAAGAGATATTAATGAAAAAAAACAGGCTTATAACGTCATGTATGGGTGTGTGGGAGAGACATTTTATTTAATTTAAATACCTTTTACTGGAATAATCATCTTCATCTTTTTACAGTCGTTGAAAGGATAAGATGACTTTCTGTTATCTTAATTTAGTTTGACCTCTTATTCAACACACATACGTAAAGGGATAAAACAATCAACAGCACAAATACCCATAAAAACAATGGACAGAAGCGTGCTTTATTTGTTACAGAGATCTCAGCTTTTATAGTTTTCAGAACTGGAGGCTTTTTTGAAAAGCATATGATTTGCAATAATGAATACCGTGATTGGTCAGAATGATTGGAAGATGCAATATTGAATCTTCTTTGATATATATTTATGTACCTACACATGCGGTCGGGGTGATAATCTCGAACTGGTTATTGCTTGGTCGTGAGCTTGAGTGCTGTTTTATAAATTTAAAATCTTTTGTTATAATTATTCTGGAAAACTTTTATGTCTTACAGAAATGGACTCATGTTTAAAACGACACCTCAGTGGGGGATGCAATATGCCTTTCGAAACATGTGTTGCAGGGGAATGCAAATGCAAAGATGACTATGACTATTCGACGAACAGAACATCTTGTGGACGTAAGTAACAGTTTATTTAATATGTAACACAAATTGGCATATTTTTCTCATTCTTATAATGTAGTTCACAATTTCCAAAAGCATGTTACCAGATGGAAATATATTTTGTACTTCAAATCGTAACACACAGAGGTGGTTGTTGAAACCAAAAGAGTGTTCCTGAAGTCACTCTCTTTGTGGCAATTAACCTTCTCGCTGCCTTTTTCTTTCATTGAAGAAGGTTAAAAAATTGCGTATTTTTTATTACGTATTTTATATCTACATTAGAGTTAAAATATATAAAAAGTTTTGTCAAGTAGTTTGTCGAGATCCGCTGGTCGCGGGTGTGAGAGGGTTCGAGAAAGAAACAGACATGATCTAAAATTCACTACCTTCATTCAACTTTATCGCTTATGAGAATGCACTCTGATAACTAAACTCGAGGAGTAATAATAATTGTAAGCCCTATTAAATATATGGTAGCACTTATCTTAATTATTTTCTTGAACTCTCCTGCTTCCAACTTGCTATGTCGTCAGCCGTAAAGTGGACGTCTTCCACCTTTCTATGGATCCTTTCTTTGAATTTACTAATACGAAGTGTGACCACCGGTAAATCACACTATGCTTTCCGCTTATTATCACCTCTCAACCATTACCTCGCCTACTCAACGACTACAACTTAAACAGAAGTTTGCATTTGTATAAAATCAAGTCCTCTTTACGGAAAGCGGTATTTTCCTCAAGAGGATTAGTAGAAGCCCGAATAAAACTCGTTTCAAATGTTTATTTTAAAATATAGAATTAGATTATAAAAATATGAACATAAAAACATAAACAGGAACAGCACGGGTTGCACAGATAATAGTCGGAAATATGCATACCCGCTTAAATAGCGGTTTGCGCAAATTTTGCAACATCTATGTTGTTCGTGGTAATCGCGAGTTGCGCAGCGAGAAAGTGTAAATGATAGGAAGGAATGCTTAAGTACTGGGGCCGTGGATTTATTTGGGTCCTAGATCCTTCCAACTACACAATTGCAGACGCTCCCCCAGGCTGAAAAGTTCCATGTTAACCTCAGCGATCCATAACTATTTGGGGATAGGGAAGGTTCATATCGATTCATGCCCCATATTGAAAGCGGAATTCATCAATCAGGACTACATCAACAGCGAAATGGCAAAGAGTCCCTATGAGGTAAGAAGTATCCTCACTCAGTTCGCAAACTGGTTTCCTCATTGAAATCTGTAGCCCTTGGAGGGATGCATAAATCTCGTGGAGCGATTCTTTTCCACCATCGGTGATCCTTTTCAATCCAGGATTTTTTTTGCTAGCTCTGCTGTCGGAGAATCGATGGTTCCCCGCACAGATGATGTTCACGATATGCTCTTGCAAAGGTCACGGGGAAGATTAAAGTTTTATCTCTACCTTAGAAATGCCGCAAACCATCTCATGAGACTATTCTTCTCCTTCCTGACTCACAAACCAGGATCATCTATCATTAAATTATCAAAAGTAATCTAATAGCTGATGTAACTACCTGATGCCTTATATAGGCATTTCTGATTGCACACAGTACATCGAATCATTACATTTTCCCTGTATTTATATACGCGCCTCTATTTCAGTTTTTCTGGCAATTCAAAATGTATCACTATTTTACACCATTTTTTTCCTTTCCTTTGAGAAATTTTTTTACTAAAGACACGCCGTGTAGGGCAGCGTTGCACGTTAAATCTGTCGAGAACTGAAACGTCCTCCCGTTTGTGTGGTGTGGTAGTTAAGAGAAGGGGTGCCTGCTCAGGTGTCGTCCACGTCACTTGACCATGGTTCAAAATTACGTGGTCCGTCGCCAAAAGCCCTCGTGTAGCTGAACAGTGCGACGTTAATATTCAATCAATCAATCAATCAACCACATATGTGGTTTCCCCGCATTAACATTGTCCTTGTGAAAAATTGAGTTTTACAGGCAACTTGGCAATTCTACAAGATGTGACCAGGGTTACCAAATGGGTGATTTTATCGCTCTCGGTGAAAAAGTTCGTGAAAAGTTTGATATTGCCAAAAAAGAAATCATTGAGAAGGATGTGTGATCGATCCTTCCGTAAATTTTCATGGAGTATTTGGATTTACTGCGATAAGAGGGGGCCTTTGTTTACTTGAGTTTCTACTAGTCGAACTGTTCTAAAGTGCTGTTTCAAGCACTGTAAAGTTAGTTTGTTTATGTCGAGTGTAATTTCTTCTCCGTAAATAATCTGTTATAATATTTCTTTGTGTATTTACATCGATTTGTGTTCGTATACACATTTATTCGTCTTTGTCTATTAATAAATCTGTAATTATTCAATTCGATGGCTTCTTTCCCTATCGCAAATTGGCAACTCTGTACTTTTAAGAACTTCTCCTTTTACAAACGCATTGTACAATAAATTTATATTCTTAAATGCAATATTAGAAATCATGGCGAACATTCCGTAAATCTGAGTGACGAATTCAAATTATGTCCCTGACGGATTTTTATCTGGAAGGAAGTAAGCGTAAACGCCCTTTAGCTAACTATTTACAAATATATCTCAAATGAATTCATTGATTAAGGTTACTGCCGTTATGTCGTTTTTCGTCTACGTAAGGCATTTTTTTATTTCAAAATCTTATAGTTTGAACATTTTTCTTTCCAAAACAGTTTTTCTTTTTCCTTTACACGAAATACAAATAAAGTTATGGAGATTTTTAAACAACATCACTTTATGCAAAAGAACGGTAAGAGAAAATTTTAATTGAGTTTTACTCAAAATTATGTTTTTCGAAAGAAAATCTTTACCAGATGCATGATATCTTAAGAACCAAATCAGATAACGTTTTGAAATTTTGTCGGAATGCTTATTCTACTATTTTTCATAAAGTGGACCATAAGTTTTGTTGTAGGTTAAATATTTTTTTCATTTAGGGTAGTTTTTATAAAGAAAAAACTTGAAAAATATCAAAATTTTTATATCATTATGTATAATTGTCTGTAATTTTTTTTGTATTTTAATATTTCTCTTAGATTTTGGCTCATTTTGAAGAGCACCGTAATATGTACGTTGTGTATAAAGAAAATTTATGATAATTGTATTGAAAATTTTTATGCAATATGTTACCCATTTTAGTAAAGATTTGGTACAATTTCCTTGAAAACAACCAATTTTTCTAAAAGCACAATATTTGTTTAAAATTTTTTATGTATTTACATATTTTTTCTTCCTAAAAACACTCAATTTGTATCAAAAATTTGTTTTTATGAAAAAATTGGGTCCGAAGGTAAGCAGTCATCTTAAGTAACCTTAAGTTTATGGTGAAGATCAACTACCGCGAGTTTTTAGAAAAACACTAAACTTGAAAGACACACACGGATACAATCCTCATAAAAATCCACATGACCTTTGAGCACATTTGAAAGATCCTTCTTTAAAATAACCAACTAAGAGTGAAAGTAATGCTGTCGGCAATATGTTTAGACAACACTATTACTCTTCTGAGTTAGTTCTTTATATTGTGCTTCACATATCACACGTTCACTTTGTAGAAAGAGTTCCAAATTAATTTCAAGAAGGAACCTCTGAAATAGCCCGTTACAAGAAAAGAGCATATATTGCCAGAAGAAATTGACATATATGTGTATGAAAATATTCCACATATTTTTTGGGAATGAATCTTTCGGAAATTTAAAGCAATTAATTATGCATGAAATATTTTAATTATTGAATGCACAAAACAGTTTCTTTCCTTTTTATTTCAGCTGCTTTTGTAAGAAGAAGCCTTGCGGGAAAAACATGAATTGTGAAGAAACTGGTGACTCCCACTTTGTTTTTGTAAGGACAACTACCATCAAGTGGGTAAAGACTGTGTAAAATGTGAGTAAATTTTCTGCAGTGTATTTTATTCTATCCTTGAAGTGAGAATGTTTGACAAAATGACAATATTATAAAACCTGTAGAAAGTATGTAAGCCGTTGAGTTCAATTACTCTTGAAATTTCACAGAAAATGTTTTTATTTTATTTGCTTTTGACTATGCTCAAGATACCTGCTTTTGTGTTTTACTCAGTTCCGCCGACAATTGCATCAGATTTTATAAAGATTTTGCTTGTTGAATAGTTTCCTTAACGATACCATTTTTTATGTTCAATATCCTGGGTGCATACTTGGCCTCAGTAACAGACTACTGATGTCGATGTCGAGTCGCGGGTTCTAGTCCAGATGTCACTGATGACCCGCAGTGTACAAAAAGGGATGCACGTTAAAACTTCAAGTATCAAATTGCTCACACTGGCACGGAGGGGAAGTTTGCAGAACGGGGTGCCAGATCAGGTGCGATCCTCGTCACTTGATCACGGTTCTCAATTACAAGGTCCGTCACCAATATCCCTTGTGTAGCTTTGAAGTGCGCCACTGTCCGGTGCCACTGAAGGCTGCTCTTGAAGACAGGGCTGATGCATGTTAAATCTGTCAAGACTCAAAGTTTTTCCGTTGGCGTGGTGTAGTAGTTAGGAAAGGGGTGGCGCCATCTCAGGTGTCGTGTCCCAATGACGAGGTCCGTCACCAATAGCCCTCTGTTGCATCAGAGTGCGTCGTTAATAAGAGCCGTGTCAGGGTCGGGTAAGGATGCCACAATATACCAGATGTGTGGAGGGGTTGATGCACTCTAAATTTTTTGTTGTAAGTGGTACGCATTCCAACTGCCCTCCACGCATTCCTTCTCAGACTTTGTTCTATTGTTGTTGTTTCTGATGCCACCTGTCTGACATAGTAAGATAGAGACTCACGAAATTCCTGAGCAAGAGGCTACATGTGCGCCTATCATTGACCTTGCCTTGAGCATCATACACGTGACAGTACGATTTATCTGGGTGAAAGTCCTGAAGGGAAGGAGTAAATATTGTCAGAGCCTGTGAGACAGGTTGGGCTTCTTTACGACAGATAGCGACACCACCGTTCTCACCTCCGCAATTTAGGGCTAGGAACTGGAGGGGAGGGAAGTATTTTCCAGCCCCCTGCACTCGTGGTTTCAGCTGCGACCGCCAACAAGACTTTGGACTCACACTGATTTAATGAGGACGTACTCTGTGTGTACTCGGAGGGTATTTGGTGGCATCGGGCATCGAACCCAAGCCTTCCGGTCTGGAGGCCGATGTTCTAACCACTAGGCTACCCACAGCCCCTTCGTTCTGTATTTCTTTTGATGTAAAGTGACCTCTATATCCTAGTGGTCGGGGTTTCGAACTCTTTGCCGCCGCGGTAACCTAGTGGTTAAGGTCACGGACTTGTGGTTGGCGTGTGAAGAGTTCGAGCCTACTACCCCCGAAGGCCCGCCATGTAGAGGAGACCGTTGCTCCTTAAATTTGTCGAGGCTCAAACGTTAACCTATTGCTATGGTGTGACAGTTGGGAGAGGGGGTACCAGCTCGGGTATCCTCCTCGCCACTTGACCGTGGCTCCAAATGACGAAGTGCGTCGCCAATAGCTTTCGTGCAGTTGATAGTGCGACGTGAATACAACTCTCTCTCTCGAACTCTTCTCCCTCGTAGTCAAGTCGCGAGTTCAAGTCTCTGAAGTAGAGGAGCTGATGCACATTCGATGCACTCACTTCTCCCGTTTGAGAGGTGTGGTAGTCGGGTGAGGGGTGCCAGCTCGGGTTATTCAGGCTCCAGAACTATTCGGTCCGTCGTCAATAGGCCTCGTGTTGCTTTGAAGTGAGACGTTGAGGAACCTCTCTTCTCGGAAATTCTTCATTAACCCTTTACTACCGCATTATGATTTCCTGCACATTTGTTCCTGCAATATTTTTTTGGATCACTGCATTGAAAATTAAAGGATATACATAAATAAAATACTCAACTGTAGGAAATTTAATTTGTAAGAGCTAATGAATTAAATTGGTACTTTAAAATACCGCCAGCACACAAAGGTCTCAAATATTCTCATAAAATGAAAAGAGACCGAATGACTTCTTTAATGCAGTTTTAATTCTTACAAATGCTAAATAACCACAGAGAATACTAATAGTTTACAGCACAAAATAGATATTTTTAATAATTATTGAATTTTTAAAATTTGTTTACTTTTTTTACACATAAACTTAATTTGATGAGAGCACATAGAAATTCATTACATGCTATGCATTTTGAGTGAGGTTTTGATTGAATGTTTTTTAAAGTACTGTATCCTGGGCTAAGAAATACTGTGTTTTATTAACATGAACTACTGCACTTTGAGTTCAGCCTCTTGATCGTCATCCTAAGAATCTAACAAAAATTCCAGCAGATAATTTGCTGGGACGTCTTCATCAGAAAAATCAACTATTGGTGCATCACTGATTTCAGATGGTATATTCTATAATAAATCCAAAGCCTCTTGAAGACTGAGCTTTTTTTTACAAACTTTTTAAGAAAAGGAAATAATAATAAAAATAATATTAGCACCTTGAAAATCTCCTATTGTTAAATCTCTGTTAGACATAAAGGAATTAAAATGATGTTTTATAATTTTTGAAATAAGAATACATATTTCATTTAATTGTATGGCAAAAAATAAAATTTACAAAAGTTACAAATTACAAAGTTACAAATCTTTTGATAATATTAAAAAAAAACAATAAAAAAAGCAAAATAAATCAGTTAAACAAATAGAAATGCTAAAAAAGGGCGTAACTGTGTTGCACTTTAGTGATGACGCTTCAACAATAATAATAAGCTACACGGATGAATAAAACACCCAGTGGGCTGTCGATATTTATAAGTACCACAAAGTTATTCAACAGCAAAATTAATTATATACAATGTCACTTAAATAATCATCGTTTTCTAAGGTCTTCCTTAACATATAAAAAAATAAGGCTTTTACCTTTTGATATTAACTTTTTTTCGGAACAAAAATGACAATCTTCGCAATCCGATCAAAACGTCAGCTGATAACGCAATTTCTGCTGTAAAACTATGTGCCTTCCCCGCTAAAATACTCATCATAGAACCCACATGCTGCCATATATCTTGAAAGAGTGGATTTAAAAGAATATTTCTGCTAAGTATCGTCAGAGTATTCGTAAAAATGGTTATTTTATGTAATTTTAAAGGGAGTGGTACTTAAAGTACCGTCGGTAGATAAAGGGTCAATATGTTCTTCCTACTTTTATTTCACTTTCATGTGTTTTACTATTAATCCATGCTGTAGTAACAAAACATTTATAAAAAAGGGGCACACAAAATTCTCGAATGAAATGATGGAGTTACAAAGACTTCGAGATTTTTTTCTCTTCCGGACTTTATTTGCTCATGGTGGATTCCAGACGAAATAGTCAACGGAGTGTTTCGTTGTAATTTTTCTTTAATTTTTAAAATTTTATTTGTGGCCATTTTAACGAATTTTTTTCAATTTTAAATCAAAATGTTGATAAAACTTAAGAAAGATATGATACACGAATAAAAACTTGCCAGAACTAATGCAATAACTATGTATTCTCAATTAATTTCATTACAGTTATGCACACTAAGGAGTACAATGTATGATGATTATTCTTCAAAAGCAAATTGTTGTTCTCAAAGTTTTTTTCTTTCTCTTTTTTTGGTGTTTAGTTGATAATTGTTCCCCCGGGCAGTCTAAATGTGCTCAAAAATGTAGAAGCAACGGCAAATGCGTGTGCTCGCAAGGTTACAACACAACAGATGAAGGGGAAACTTGTGGTGAGTATATTTTTATAATAAAATATTTTATCCTCGTCAAAAGACATGGAATCCATCGAGATAGAAGTCGCTGGTTTTCTGAATATTCATAATTTCATTAAATGTGTAGAATAGACTTTTCTGTGGATTTTTTCACACATTATTTGGATGTATAACACAGAGGAATTTAAAAATCAATTTATGCGAAAACATGTTTTTAGGTACATATATAGATGAAGGGAAAATTTAAATAATGTTTATGTCAAGTACTGTCATAAAGGGAATGAAATGAAGATATCTGAGTTTTTTGCTGGTAAAAAAAGTAATTTGGGTTAAATAAAAACAGGTGTTTATTACTTTTTAACATGTATTGTGATGAAAGGACACCTATTAAATAGTTACAAAGCAAACCCATCAGGTACATTTAATAGCTTCTTTAGTACTGAATTTTAAAAAAAATCCTACTGTCGAATTTTTTTTTTTTTTGCAGCATGCAATGAAGAATCTAACTGATTCAATGGTGTGGGAGACAGAGCACTGACTATGAAATGTTGCAATGTACTCTGTACTATTTTTAACTCATGCACACAGTACTCACTTATCAATAATCATCGCTTTGGATTAGTTATATACAAAATAACTATTTTACGTCTAAAAACATTTAACCAAAATAAAATCTTTTTCCATTTCTTCGGAAATTCAACCCCGCTGGCAATATTAAATTTTAAAATTACTTTTTTTTACTATACTTCTCCTAATTTATATACCATACAACTTTTTATCTGCATAGATAGGTTTCCAATAATAATTTTTTTCTGAATAAACAAAGAGTCCCTACATTACACCTCTCTATCTTTACTGTTCATCCCACATTCACTTGTGTTTCTGTCTTTTTTGAAAGACAAAAAAAAATTCCGATTTTACAACTGCTGCAATTTCATCATAACTTTGAAAAATAGCCTAAAATCGAACTGCTCTTTAAAAATTAGAACAAGGTAAATTTACTACCTGCTTTTGCAATAGGTGGATGCAAGTAGTGTATCCCTCAACTCTTTTAATTTATACCCTTACAAAAACAGTCTTGTTTATTATGGGATGATCCCGCTTAAGCAAAACTGCCGATAAATATAAAAGCTAAGCAATTTTGCTTTTCCTTTTATACTCACTCACAGTCATTTTGCCTTTTATTTTCAGATCCTGTGAAAGAAGTGAAGTGCAGTCTGGACTGTGGAAAGGGATCCTGTTCTATCTCCGGGAAGTTGTGCATATGCCCTGAAATATCTCACGTAAGCAGAAACAGAACATGCATCGGTAAGAACTCTTTTTTTTTCAACATGGAAATCATTTTTCTCGTTATTACATGTATTCACACTTGGAGAAAGAAGGAGAATCTGTTCTCATAAAAAGTGTTTTTGTTTTATGAGATGCTATCTATTTAGAAAATTTAAAATCAAATAATTACAAGGACAAATTGGCTCACACAAATTAAAATTTTTTTTTAAATTATTCATCCACTAAAACCTAATTTGACACGTAATTGTAGCCGCGGTCACGGATTCCTGGCCGGCGTGTCATGAGCTGGAGCCTTGTGCCGCTGAAGACCCTCCATGTAGAGGAAGCCGATGCATTTTTAAATCTATTGAGGCTCAAACATTCTCCCGTTGGTGGGGTGTGGAAGTTAGGAGAGGAGTGTGCCAGCTCAGGTGTCGTTCTCGTCACTTCACTGAGGTTCAAAATGACGTCGCCAATTGCCCTTGAGTAGCTTTATAGTGGGACGTTAATACAGCTCTCCCTCTCAATCACTTTGTACGCAATCGGAAAAAGATTGTATGTATTTAAAAAATAAAAAAATTCAAGTAAAGATGCATTAGTTAAAGCTACTTCGGTTGATAAAAAGACCTCCCCTTACCATTTTTCAAGGTTTCGTCTTAAATGAATTCAAATGCGCAGCACAAACAATTAGAAATTGGCAAACAATATTTATGTACTAGTAACTAAACCAATGAAATCAAGTTTAGTCAATAGTTATTATAGAAATAGAAATGAGTAAACTGCTTGCCTTTACTTTTGGAACATTTTTATATTGGCCAAAATGTTCTTATTAATTGCTTTATGAATGTGATTTATTTTTTATAAGTTTTGCCAGTGATCTTCTATTTTTTTATGTGTAACATCTTTCCTCTCGATTGCTGAATTTTGTCGGAGTGATTTCGTGAAAAGGGACGGATGTTTGTTACAGGAAGTGACGTAAGCGCGCGCTATTTGATTTGACCAATGAGAGCACGTGGTCGCTACCCTCGCATCGGGGTCCATGTCTCTCTCTAGTCGTTTTTTTATATTGTTAAAGTTAGTATTTCAAAAGATTAGCTGGGCACATGCAGCTAGATCACATGTTATTCAAATTGAAGCTTTTCAAAGCACCATCCTTCGTCAAATCTTAAGAGCTCGATGGTTCATGAGGAACATTGACCTCAGAACCGCAAGTAAAATGCTGTCAATTAGACGGTTCATTAAAAAGATTACAACAAACTTGTTTCAAACTATTGATAATTCTAGTAATCTCTCGATCTTGGATAGTGAAAAATATATCCCTGATCCATATTTCAACAGCCCTAGAAGTATTCTCTCAGACCCCCTCTTCATGTAATTATTTCCTCCTTTCAATTTTCCCTTCCTCCATTTTAAATGCTTATTTCACCTCTTTGTACGAGTACCTAGTGGCCAGAGACATTCGCTTCCAATGCTTTGAAGGGTTCGATTCCCAGATTTTTTCCTTTTTTCAATTTTACTATTCACTCTTTAATTTCCCTCGGTAAATTATTCCGACAGATCTCTTTTTTTATTTAAATGTTCCTCTACTATTTTTATTCATGATAGTATTTTTTATTAGCTTTTAAGAAAGCTGCTTTCTGTTTTTCTTTTCAACTACTTTTTCGTGATCCTAGCTGCATTCCCATTGGTCAGTTTCGCCCCACCTTCCCAAGATCGAAATTCTAACTTCATTTTCGGTGCTTTGTGCCGACTTTGAAGCTTCTTTTCTCAATTTTAACGCATTACAATATTTTAAATTTTTATTTTCCCTAATTCTCCAGTATTTTCATTTTATATTTAAAGCATTTAAACTTAACAAAGGTAAAAAAAAAAGTCAATAATTTATAGTCACTCAAATACGATGAGGCTGTAGCTCGAAAGAGCTGGGTACTCAAGTCATCCACCCAACGATGCTATTTCAAATGATTTGAATTCTTATTCAGGATAAACCTACGATAAAGTCTCAGGACTCGTTGTGTAAAAAATCTGACGTTAATTTATATGTGTAAACTATATTAATAATTATATTTACTGTTAAGCGTGTCTAACAAAGTTCAACACTCTTAAGAAAATAAGAGTAAGTGTTATAAGGAATTATTTGAATTAAATATTTTAGTGCGTATCTTTTTCATACTTTGAGATAAATTCCTTTCGCTGCCAATATAATATTTTTAATTGTGATTAAAAAAGGTTTTCTCGATTAAAAAAACTAATTACACGGGTAATTTTGATTTTCTCTAATATTTCTAATTTTTAAACATTTACCTAGCACTAATTAAATTTTCATGATTTTGTGATTAACAGAGATGGGTAAATCAGAGCAGAATATATACGAAATACAACTACAGTATTTTTTATATTGTTAAAGTTAGCATTTCAAAAGATTCGAATTCTAAAACTGGATTTCGTTTACTTACTCTAATTCGCAAATACCAGCAAGTCTGATTCAAGATAAACTTAAATCCTTACGCTCAATTGTCAAAGTCTCTTGGCTCATTCTGAATGAAATCTGAGGTTATATTTATCTGTGTAAACTATATTAATATAATTATATTTACTGTTAAGCATCTGACAAAGTTCAACATTCTTAAGAAAATACGAGTAAATAATATGGAATTATTCGAATAAATATTTTAGTGCGTATCTTTTTCATACTTTGAGGCTAATTTCTGTCGCTGTCAATGTAATATTTTTAATTATGATAAAAATACGTTTTCTCGACTAAAACATCCTAATTAAAACTCCTAAATAAAATTTTGATTAAAGATACAATAATTTGATAGAAAATTATTTACAATCATACTCGATTCAAGGCTCAATTCAATCACACTCAAAATCATGGGAAGCGAGTGATAGTTCGTTTTTAAAAGAGTAGAACCATCTTTGGTATATGGTAAAAATACCAAATGCGGGAAATCTTTAATTTTTTGAGCCATTTGATTCGGAAAATGTATATAGCCACCGAAATCCCTGTTTGTCCATTTTCAAGTCTATTGTATCTTCTGTTCCCCAAATTGAACAAGAAAAAATATTTTTGATAAAAAAATTGCATTAGTCCTGGTGTTCAGTAAATAAAATTTTTCTTAAAGGTATAATTATTCGATAGAAAATTATTTCCAATCATACTCGATTCACATTTTTTCAGATTTAAGTTACTATTGCATATTTACTACGTCAGATGTTACACATCATATGCAACTACTGTAAGGCTCGTTTCTTTTCTTCTTCTTTTTTTTTTGTTACTTGAAATGGTGATGAGAAATTCCACTATACGCAGATATAAAACAATTTTACACATTGTGAGGTAGAGTATTAGAAACTGTTGAATGTTTCAATTCTTCATTTGCTATTGTCATGAGATTTTTCATATACACACATTAAGGGATTTTACAATGAGCAGGTTTCAAGTCACATGGGAGGAAACAAGTAATACAAAAAAAAAAAAATTAAGTTAATTCCTATTCAGATCAACAAAGAAATTTTACTTTAGCTACTTTTTATTGAATAGTTACAATTAATATAAATATGTATATACATATGTTAGAATCACAACATTAAGTGGTAATTAATAATTATTAATTATCATTAAATTATCGCATTGTCATCCAAAACAATCGTGTCTATAAAATTGCAGTTCAACTGGATGCTTTAAAATGTGAGAAAAAAACCTTTTCAAGTTTTGACATAAGTTGCCAAAAAGGATGCCAACTTGACTGTATTTGTAATTCTTTAAATAATTAGTTTTAATCAATTAATTTTTTATGAAGTATAATTAAATTACTGTATTGTCATCCAAAATAATCATGGATATAAAATTTCAGCTCAATTGAGCGCTTTAAAATATATTTTATTAGCGATTGAAAATTCCATGAAGATAAATAAATAAATATAGAGAGAGAGTGTGTGAGCTAATAGTAGGAATTGAAAAAAGAAATTACTAATTGTTTTTTTCACGAAAAGTCATATTTTTTCGTAAAATAGAACAACTTAAAAAATTTCTGCTATTCTTGGCACAGCCGGACAAAATAAATATCATTGTTAATGTTTCAAAAATAGCTAAATTCTGGGGGAAACACACAAATTAATTAATGAACATCATTCGCTCGCATCTACTGTATCGACCATAAAGTAAACTCCTAAAAGATTTTGGGGGAAAAAATGCAATGAGCAAAAACTTCATTCTTAGAATATTCTTAGCAATAAATACTCTCCTATGTGTGTGTATTTCATACATAAAGTATGTAGACCTTTCTACTTTCCATTTGCTATTTGCAACTAAAGCTAATAAAATTAAAACTAAAGCTAATGCAATTAAGCAATTGAAACAAATACATCACTTGCATCAAATTTTGTTGGGTAAAAATTATCTTTTTTGTGCCTGTTTTTGCATCTTTTTTGTGTAAACTGATTTTTGTAAACACAGCAATTTTTTTACTATACAGATGAACAGTTTCTGGATTAATTGTTTTCGATTGTTTGTTGCATTTATATTGATGTTACTAAAGAAGTTATGATGCATACATCTTATATTTATTTGGGAAGGAAGAATAGTCACTTAGGACGTCACCTCTTTGAATGTCACTGAAAACATCGAAACCTTATTAAAATAAATCCCTAATCGCTGATATCAGGGCTAGCCGGAAGTTTTGGAATCTTCAATGAGTTGTCGGTGGACGTAAACTTATCTAAATGTTCCAACTTATTCTCGTGTTTTACTTTTTAGATAAATGCACAGCAGGTGAGTTGTCTCCCAAAGAATGTCCAGCAGGAATTAAATGTATGCCTGATGACACTTTTGGATATCGATGCGATTGCAAAGGCAAATATAAGTTCGCTCCGGATGACGTACACTGTGAATGTAAGTATAAAAATTTTCATTAATAGTTGTCTTAAATATCCTGGTTGTGGATTTGGTGTAATTCATTAAAAAATTGGGGCTAAATAAAATTCGGTTATCATATACATACGATCTATAACAAAACAAAAAAAGAAAGAAAATAACGTGACGCATCAAGAAGGAGTTGTCCGATTGCAACAAAACTTGGTGGATGTGAAGAACATACAGAGAGAAAAAACCGATTACAATCTCCGAACAATTGAATCCGTTATTTCAGAGTTTGACCGTTATAGAGGCGTTGGTCGACATTTGGTGTAGTTGCAATCTGTCACCCTGTTTGGCAAAAGATTGATAACATTCCCCTGCAGAATTTCGTACCACATTTTCTCCAACATTTAGGCTAAACCGTCAACAGTCCGAGATGGCTGTGATCACCTTCCGATAACATCCCAAATGTGATGTATGCCACAGATATACAGGCAATGAAAGTGTAGGGTAAGCTTCGAGCACAGCTTGCAGTACGCGGTCTGGCATTATTAAGTTTAAAATTCTTGGATGTCACAATATGAACGGTAACACAGCCAGTCGTCAACGAACCGCTGGATTGCCAGTGTGCCAGAAAGGTCTACCAAAGCGGTCTGACTATTAAAGGAGATGCCACTCCAAACCATAACGTCCTATTGTAGGCCTGTTTGAAGTGGGATAGTCATGACAGGATCCCCACCCTGTCCTGAACGTCTCTAGAGACGTCTGCGCTAGTCGTCAGAACACAGTTAAAAACGGTACTGGTCAGTAATGCACACAGAAATTTTCAAAGGGGGGAGATAAACCAGAGTCGAAAGTCCACCATCCTCTTATCATGCTCTAGTACGCTGCCCAACATGTTCTTTTGATTTTGTCGACTTGTGAGAACAAAAAACAGTAAAAAAATAATTATCGAATAAATAATTAGCATTAATTAATAAAACTAATTTTTAATAAAAAGCACTTAATTAAATGTTACGTACTATGTACATAGGATTATAATCAATCGAAAAAACATCAAGGCCTTTGAGGAGTCCTGACCGAGGAACCTCCTTGCGTGCACCCCTGTACTGGTCCCTATAGGTTCCCTGTCAGAGCAGTTTAACGTAGATCGAGCCTGGCACCAATGCATTCGAATGTGACTGTGTACAGTCGTGAGAGGTAAGCGGCATAACGTTGGGCGCACTAGAGTAAATTCCACTCTTTCGGTCTTCTGTGGAGGATCATGTTGGACACATCTGAGCAGGCCGCACGGTAGATAGTTGATAGCGACGAATCCAGTGTTGCGACAGCTGCTTGGACAGTTCCCCTGCTCTGCTGTGAACCGCTGCCTTTCTCTCTCAAACTCTGTCGTGACGACATCTACTCACAGCCGATGCATCAGTTGATGTGCAACAAACATTTTAATCGTTAGATTGAGAATCGCTCCTTAGATACACCTGCACCTATATCACGAAATCTCCAGAACTACCTACTAGATGGAAATTTAACAGGAATATTCATTTTAAGGTCCTCTAAAACCGTTTTGAAAATCGACCCACGAGAGGGTTGCGGGGGCATTATAGACACAAATTCTTGTTTTTGAACTGTTAGACATACAGAATTGAAATTTGGAAAGACTGTTTCTGTTGTTGAGTATATATTCACTTAAAGAATGGGTTTTGAGAGAATCGACCCCCAAGGAAGACTGTGGGGCAGGAGGGGTTGCGGGAGCGTTATATACAAAAATCTCCATTTTTTTAGCTATTAGACTAGTGATTCCCAAAGTTATCTACTTTGTGACCTTCGGAGGTTTTCATATAAACAGTACATATTCATGCAGCATCATGAAATACCCAATAAAGAGGGGTAATGGATAAAAATACATAAAATTAAAAATCTTTATAAATTTTTTAAAAAATTAGTTTTATGAAGCAATGAGGAGATCATTTATTTGTAACTGCTCACAGGTCAGACAGATCTACCATTAAACACTGTTTTTTCAGGGAAGCACATGTGCAGCGAAGGAGGGGCCGAAGCCATTTGCGCTGCGAAAAGCGCCCTCTGTGTAGAAGACTTCGATAGCGCTGAAGGTTATGTTTGCAAATGTGAAGATGGATACGACAGAGAACCGGGGACTGATGTTTGCAAGAGTAAGTATAAAATGGATGCAGAAGTGAGAGATTGAGAAAATGTTTTTATTCCATTTCGCTTATTGGCTTATAATAATGATGTATCGTGTGCAGGCTGGTGAATAGGCATATGTTTGGTAATCTTTACAATGCATCAAAAACTATCTTAAAAAAAACTTTATATTTCAGATTTAATCCCCAAAATGTTTGTCCAAATAAAATCATTAGAGGAAAAAAAAAAAAAATCACTCAAATTTGACTCGTATCTTAGACTTTTAATGTTTGTATATTTGTTTGGGATGAATACAAATCCACGATCGTGGCATTGTAGTATTTTGCAGGTTCGCCGATGTTTCGAAGAAGCCGTAAATATTCCTAAAATTCTCTTGCTTAAGAAAGTGTTTGTATGTTTGCGAATTCGTTGATTACCCTGATATGCAGCCATTATTGATAAATCAATTTTCGCTCATGTTTAGAGAACGATCACTGCAACTGGCGACATGTTTTTATTTGTGAATGTGTAATAATTGGTTTTGAGGATATCAATCTCTGAACGGGTGGTTACGGATGTTATCGATAAAAAAAATTCCCCTTTTTGAACTATTAGACCTACAGATTGGCAGGGCTGTTTCTTTCGTAGCATAGAGATTTGTTGTGAACAGATTTTCTGGAAATCGACTCGCAATGAGTGTGACGGGGAGTTATGGGGCTCTGGAGACAAAAATATTCCCATTTTTTTAGATATTTGACTTAGAAACTTTAAATTTGGCAAAAGTGTTTCTTTCGTCGAGCAGAGACACACAAGAACGGGTTTTGAGGAATTCGACTCTCGAAGGGTTGAGAGGTGTCATAGATAAACAAATTTCTTGTTTTTGAACTCTCAGACCTGCATATATGAAATTAGGCAAATATATTAATTTGTTGAAATAAATTCGGAAATTCGACACCCAAGACAAACATGATTTTGTTTAAAAATTTCCTCTAATTTTCAAATGAGGAGGAAAAGGCTATAAGAATGTTTTAAATAGAATCGAAAACTTAATTCTGCAATTAACATATCAATAATTTAAAAATATATGTTCAAGTAGTACACACACACACATACACATATATATATATATATATATATATATATATATATATATATAATGTTTTTTTTCAGGTATAAAAATTTAAGTTGGCATTACTTTCAAGATGGCGACCGATTTAACAGCTGTCAAGTGATTTATTCTCAGTTTGGTTTGGCAATTCATCAAAACGATCATCAAGCAAGGCGTAGATTCGTCGAATGGGCCCAAAACGAGATTGCCGTTGTTCCCGATTTTCATAAGCGAATTTTGTTTAGCGATGAAGCGCATTTCTGGTTGAATGGCTACGTCAACAAACAAAACTGCCGCGTTTGGAGTGAAGCTAATCCACAAGTGTATTAAACATTACTCTAGAAAAACTGACTGTTTGGTGCGCTTTATGGGCTGGTGGAATTCTTCTTCAAAAACGATGAAGGCCACAACGTTACAGTCAATGGTGATCGGTATAGAGACATGATTACTAACTTTTTCATTCCTGAATTGAACAATCATGATGTCCAGGAGCTGTGGTTCCAACAAGACGGCGCAACATGTCACACAGCTCGTGCCACAATCGATTTATTGAAAGACACGTTTGGTGACCACGTTTTGGACCTATAATTGACCTCCAAGATCTTGTGATTTAACACCGCTAGACTATTTTTTGTGGGGCCATGTAAAGTCATTGGTCAATGCGGATAAGCCACAAACGCTTGACCATTTGGAAGACAACATTCGCCGGTTTATTGCCGATATACGGCCACAAATGTTGGAAAAAGTCATCGAAAATTGGACGTCCAGATTGGACTACATCCGAGCCAGCCGTGGCAGTCCTATGCCAGAAATCATATTTAAAATGTAATGCCACAAGATTATCTTTCGAATAAAAAAATTCATGTCAATCGAATAATACATCGTTGTTTTTTATTGCAATTTAAAGTTCTGTACCTCTAAAAACCACCCTTTATATATATATATATATATATATATATATATATCAAATATATATATATATATATATACAGGCTTAACGGCTAGTGCATTTGGTAATAGAAAGTGCACTAATAGGCATAGTTACTATAGATAGATAATTTATAGTAACCCCTATACGTTTATTTTTAAACTCTATTAATTTTAGAGGCAATTCACACATTTAGAAGAGAATGTTAGAATCGGATCTCTTTGGAGAACTCCGATAGTAAATCATGAGAATTTCTAATTTTTGTTAGTTGTGACAATTCTTACTCAAAAGCCTTTACTGAATTTTTCACCGTGTTTTGCGAGAAACACTGGTGTCGTATACCGTTCGTAAACTGTTTTATGAATTTATGGTGAATAATTCCAATGCAATGAAACAGTTATTTAAAAAATGAATTCTGCAACTTGGTACAATTGAATTATTAAAGTTCATTTGAATAGCAATTATTCACTTATATGCAACAGATTGTATCGTTAGGCACAGCAGCTTTACAAGAACAAGATTCTTTCCGCTGTTAACCCAACGGCACTGCATTCAAAGTTACATAAATGTATGATAGTACTTTGGGAAGTTGGCTTTACTATAATAGAAATGATGAATGACAGCTATGTATGATGATAAATGGCCTTGGTGTCGAAAAGACGCCAGCGGACGTTCTAGGTGTTTTTAGTTGTAAAATTTCTTGTGATGAACCTAGAACCACAAAACTTTTACTGTTTAACCATTATGAAAAATAATTAAAAGTTACGAAAGAAAAATTTACAAATTCCCTGTAAAAATGCGGGAAGGAGAACAAACTAAACAGGCTCCGGTGTCAAATTGACACCGATGGACGTTTTAGAGTTAATCCGGGGTCACTCGCGCCTGTTTTTGCTATCGTCGTGGGTCGCGGGGTATAGAGCAGGGCCATTTTTAAACACACCGGCTCCCTGAGCACTTTAAATTATTTCGCCCCCCCCACACACACACAATTTCCAAAGCACCCTCCCCATACTTCAATTTTTACCTTGCAGATTTGGTTCGGGAGTGATTTTCCCTTTACTCTTACTCCCTCATTTGCTTTTGCTCCTTTTACAGTCTTTCCATTATCCACCACTATGGACCCGCTGTGTCCTGGACTGGCAATCGGCGGCCGTAAGGGGAAAGGGTAGTGGCATTGTTTTTGCCACACTTGTTTATTTCTTACCTTACGGCATCCTGGAATCCCCCTCCCTTTTTGCAGTTCAGTAAACTAATGAAATCGTTTTCAATTACAATATAGAGTACACTCTATTGTATGAAATGCTTCCGACTTGTTTATTCTCATCCTTTTCTTCGCTTATAGCTTTACTATTTTTACTTTTAGACATCTTTATTCTTTGTTGCATCAC
Source organism: Trichonephila clavipes (assembly GCA_019973935.1). Classification (NCBI taxonomy): domain Eukaryota; kingdom Metazoa; phylum Arthropoda; class Arachnida; order Araneae; family Nephilidae; genus Trichonephila; species Trichonephila clavipes. The sequence goes on along the minus strand of BMAU01021288.1, from coordinate 9,693 downwards.
TGTCATTGTATTCGTACAACAAAGGCTTGTAAAACAGTTAATGACATTGTAATCGCATCCATTGTAAAATCACTTTGAATAAAAAACAACATCAAACTTTAAAGCATTTTTTCCCATAGTAGATCGCATTTCAGTCTTTACTTTCTTCAGGGTAGAATTGCTTCTCTCACGATTCGTTAGGCGGTGGTACGTTCGCTTTTTTTCTTTTTTCGCCCTCCAATTTTTTGTGCCCCCAAATCTGTTGCACCCTAGGCATGCCTAAGCGGAAAAGCGGGCCTGGTGTAGAGAACACCCCAAACTTTTAACACGTGCATTTATATATGAAAAGGTTTTTAAGTCAAGTATGATACATATTTATAAAGTACATGATGTTTCTGTATTATACAAATAAAATTATTAAATTTATTGCAAATAAATAAGACTAACATTAATTCAAACTAAATCTACAAAGTTTTCATTTTAAAATACATAATTTTACATTTTTTTCATAAACCACAAGTTAAACGTAAACGGTTTGTGTGTTCCTATTTCATATCCCACTGTAGCTGCACAAGATTCATTCTAATCTCCTTTAATAATCTTGAACGTCTCGTTTTAATTTCAGGAAAAACCGAATGACAGACAGTGGAGTGATTAATTCCTGCAGTATTATGTATATGATAAAATATTCGCATTGGCTAACGGTTACATATTCGCGATGCATCATATATGCTGCACATTCCATCAGTGATATCAACATCGCCTTCGGTCATATAAAAAAAATTAACAATTTCAAGTTTCATCACTTCAAGTGTGGTTCTGAAATTATACAGTCTTCGAAATCACAGTTCATCCTCAAAAACTGTCGATACAGTATCTAATATATGACAAAAAGTTGCCGTATCTACCTTTCCCCCAAGGAATTTTTACTATAATTTCTGGAAAGTGTTTTGAAAATTTTTAAATAATTATGTATTACAATTATTTTATAGTATTATATTATTTTTATGCTACAATTATTGAGATTTTAAATAAAATATGCATGCATATTAATATATTTAAAAAAATGTAAATGGAAAGAGTAAAACTAATTGTATTTTTGATGCTTCAAGTAGGAAAATATAACTCAGTTGCTCGCGGGGTGTTCTCGGTACCTCAGATAAACTTTTAAAGGTCTTTGCATTCCAATCGTCCGAGTGAGAGTGATTGCATCAGGCCTGAACGTTTAATGACCTAAAATGTGCAGCTACTGAAAACTTCGGGCATTCTTTTTTGGAAACCTGGGAGGCTTTTTCGTATTGCTGGGGTGTACAGAACACCCCACGTGAGTGATCGCGGATTAAGCAAATGAATATGCATAACGATGTTTTTCATCACTTGTCGAATGGTAAATAAAAATCAGAGTGTAAAAAGCCTAATAATGGATTTTTCAGATAAATGCGAACTTAAACAGAAGGAATGCTTGGAGAACCAAGCTCTTTGCATGCTTGATGTAAAGAACAATGCGGTTTGTGTATGTCCTCCTCTTCTTACCAAAGGGACTGATGGAAAATGTAATAAATTAGGTAAGCATTCTCTTAATTAAACGTAATTGCTTTTGGAGCTTTGATTATTACAGATCTAACAGTTTTTGCATGTATATTTCATCATCTTCACTTTTAGTAGATTTAATTGATTATTTCTTGATCTTTGCATTGTCATTTACTAATATTAGTTCTGCTCTTAAGGATGTCATCGTTCTTATTTATATAAATTCAATAGTATTTACATTAATATTTCCATAAATTCTCAGTAAACGATTGGGCATGGTCGCAAATTCGTGTCTCATGCCGAGTCGTGGAGTTACTGAAGACCAGTCTTGTGTGTAGTGGAATAATCCATATCAAATCTCAAAGTAATTACGTTGGCGTGGCGTGAAGGTTTATTGAGAGGAATGTCGGCTCAGGTGTCATCCTCGTCACTTGACAGAAGCTTAAAACTACAATATCCTTCACCATTTATCCTCGTATAGCTACAAAGTGGAATCATAATAAAAATCAAATCAAATGCCTATTTACAAGTGTAGAGAGTGTTTCAGTGTAAATGTAACTTATATGAAAAGAATAAATAAAAAAAATTCAGAAAATTTAGGGCTATATAAGTTTTTACTGAAAACGATTGAATCAATATTATAATTCAAATGTCAAGATTATAAGCGTAAAAATCATTAAAAACATTAATAGTTGAAATAAATATACCTCTTCTTGAATATTAATTTAAAAAAAGAAGCCCTTATTACCTAAATTGAAGCTGAAAAATTTCCCTTATTATGTTATTTATAATTTACATAAAATAAATTACATTTTTGCTTACTCATTTTTTCCACATTTCTCAATAAATAAACAAAATCTCGATTTCCTCACGATGCACTTGAATTACTCGGATGATTTAGAGTAGTTTAGGTGAAAGCTTCTACTTCGAAATAGTACATCAGTTAAGAAATGCTGCGATTCTTACAGCAGATGACTAGAGATTAAATTCTACAAAAGAAATTGATTATAGCTCTTTGCTTTATAGATTGCTGCATTGGAGTAACTCCGTTTTGAAATTCAATGCATTGCTACTCTTCGGATCTGGACTTGAATCACGAGGCTCCCATTTCATTTACACAAAATAATTTCCTTTAATCAGGATTAAGTTGTCAAAGTTTGCAATAATTAAAAGGATTTCCCAGTATAATAAATTTAAATTACTATTAAAATAACTAAGATAAGAAAAGCAAACGTCCGAGAAAAATTATCGGTGAATACTAATATCAGAATTTGCATTCTGTTCCTCCATTTGATCCAAAAAATGAGTCAGAGGACCTGGAATAAACTACGATTAAGAGCCTGCCGATATCAACACCTCTTCTAAAGTACAAAAGTAAACTTCCCTTTATGGAAAAGAAAAAACCCAATGAGGAGGAATGATTTCTCCTTAAGGTTTTGCACATGAAGTAATTAGTGGAGCGTGCTGCCATGAAAAATAGAAGATTTAGTGTTAAACTGAGATTCTTTAAGGTGTCCGACTACATTCGGAATCGTGATATTAAAAAAGCTCATGAATGCATATGCATAATTTTCATGATATTTAGTTCACTTAGATTAGAATACATGTATAAAATTGTTTTTAAGGACATTTTGACCAAAAATATTTATTTAAATACAGTATTTTGGCTAAAAATTAACTTAGAATAACCCTTTTTCAAAATGTTCTCTTTTTGTCAAAAATACTTCTATTATAATAATATTTTGCCTGTATATAGCTCAGACCTCTGTACAGAGGCTCAACTATGATTTTTGAAAAATTCACATTATTTTCAGAATTACGACCCATTGAAATAATTATCGGCGTTTTTTTCTTAAAATTTCTCCCCTCTGTTGTCGTAAGACATGGATAAACCCAGTTCTAAGGTATATATTTCAAACATTCTTGTTGAGCCTCTGTACAAGGTCTGAGCTATATTCAGGCAAAATATTATTACAAAAACATTTTCACAAAAAAAAATATTTTGAAAATGGGTCTTTCTCTATGTTAATTTTTTGTTAAAATATTGTACTTAAATAATTTTTATTGTAATACTATTCTTAAAACAATTTTATGTATATTTTCTAATTAAGTGACACTAAATATCATAAATATTATCCATTTATACGCTTTTGAAAAATCACGGTTCCGAACGTGTAGTCGGACGCCTTAAAGATTAACTTTGTTCTTCGTAGTTTTTCCACATTAAAGGAAATATTCTGATAGTGAGCAGTCTTGACACAGGATAGAGGTTGGCATGAATATAACTCATGTGTTGTTTTTTGCTTTTCAGCCACCTATTCGTACACCGAGGATTTCCTGGTTGAAAAAAAGCGATACGACATTGAGGAGAGCAAAAGGACTGGTAGGACGAAGCGATCTGTTCACGATATTGATTACACGAAACTGCGAGATGACTTCAATGTAGCAGTAAGTTCATCCGAGAAGCATTCCAAATTTTTATTCTTTAGTCTTTACTTCAAAATTTTTTCTTGTCATCAACTCAACATTTTATGATTCATAATCATCACTTCTGAAAACCCTTTATCATATTATAGTTAAGGCTATACAGTACCCTACAGATTTCAAAATTACCGATTTTTTTTCATTTTCTTGTGGCTCATATCTTGAGGAAACTTGCCACCAAATTTCCGATCTATTAACAAATAAGTTTTTGAGATATTTAAAGTTTTCAGCTTAGGTTTCGATTTCATTTTAAAGTATTTTTCCACTCTTAAACTAATTATTAATAGTTTTGAGACCTGTCATCTATTTCAGTGTGAATTGATTAGTAATTTCAGTTTTCGTTACTAAATTCCTTTCTACTTGATTATGTTTGAAGTTTTTTGAGTTCTCATAGTTACTTAATTTAGATAGATTTCTAGGCCAACTTTTGTTTTAAAAAAATAGTTTATATAGCTTAGAAGCTTTATCAGCAATGGTTTCCTGTTGCGAAAAATGTCATGACCAAAGCGTTCTCAGGTTGCTATCAGAAACAATATTGCGAAGAGACATTTCGAACAATTTACTGAAAATAATGTGTCTAAAAATCAGCCCTTAGCGTATACTGCAATTAGACTTCCGAATATTAAGTATTCTGAATTAAAGTATTGCAGATAAAATTTAATATTCCCATGGTATACAAAATTACATTACAGTAAACCTATTGGAATACTATATTTTAGTATTTTAAAGTTGCGTAGCAAAAACTCAAACTTGCTAAACTGGCCCAATTTAAAAATAAAAAAAATTAAATTCTATGAACAAACCTGTGTTTGTGTGTGCCAATTTTTAGCTTAAATTAGTATCATTATTATTTTGTCCATAAATACTTTGTGTTTCAAAACTTTTTTGAAAATATTAGGTTGAGTTAAGCTGAATAAAGTATCGTCGTAACAAATGCTATCTCTCAATATTATTCAAAAATCTATTTTGAATAAATAAAAGGTTTACAGTCATATTTAATTTAAGTAGTGTTATAATGTAAAAAATACATTGCAATATAACATATTAAAAAATTAGAGCTTTACGGGCATTATAAGTTTTTGTTTTATGCCTTTATACAAACTTAAAACGCATTTTTCCCTGACTTTAAATTTGGAATATATAAGGGTTCTGTAGTCCCTACGGCCTTTTTGCTGTTCAAGATAGAATCTTGAAATTTTTTATATATACTCACAATTGTATGTTCTATTAAAGTTAGTATGAGTTTATATAAGTCTGAAATCTCTAGTTATTTTTTTAAAAATTGATAAAGTTAATATTTAAAAAAATTTCGTGTTTTTTCCAAGTTTAACAAGAAAAATAATTATTATCTATCAACAAAAGAAAAAAATTTCAAGTAGTAATGATCTAATAGTCTTTTGTTAGTAATGATCTACAAAACATAAATCACTTAAAATGACTAAAATTTTTAAAAATCGAACATTTTACATATTAGCTTGAAAAAACTTCAAAAACTCTTAATTTTTTTAAAATCGTGTAATACAACCCCTGACAATAAAGTTCGGTAAAAGAAGTTAGAACGACTGAACTGGCGATATTGGTGAAAAAAAACGCTGCACATTGTAACATCGTCTTGTGGGTGAATGAATGAGCTCTAGTTAACTGGATTTACCGTTTTTATTTCCATCAAAACACATCACTATATTAATGATTTCATTTACAATTAAATTTCAAACGGAAACTACAAGCAGCTTCGTCCATCTTACGTTCCAGACTCTTTTTCTTCTCTCTTTCCCGCTCAAAAGCCAAAACAATTCACAGCGGCGCCCTCTTTCTAGTCTATCGTGTGCTATGTGTCAGGCCTCCTAGTGTACTATGTGCCACGCCGTTACAGTCTAATTATTTCCTCCCATCCTGGAGAAACCTTTTCACGATATTTGAGTGGAAAGTTTTACTGTGATACCTGAAAAATACTTGACATAGGTTCAGTTTATGCAGCAGTAGAGAGTTAAGAATTATTTCTGGAAATCCTTTTCTTTAAACGGAGCTAAAAAATATTTTAAAAAAAAAATAACGTGCAAGTACCTGTTCTATCCGAAATTAGTACCTTATTTTAAGGAAGGCATTAAACTTATCCCTACTAATTCTATGTGAACTTTAACATATACAAAATATTATTTGGTGAAATACTGCTACCAAATGCACACTTTAAAACACAAATATTAATTATCAAAAAATTAACATACAAATATCAAAATACAAATAAAAGTTTAAGATACTAATACCAAATTTTAAAGTACCAATACAAAATATCAAGTTTAAAAACAAATACAAAATATCAAAAAAAATAAAATACTAATATACAAATACCAATCATTCTAGACAAAAAAAAAATAATAATACAAAGAAAATTCTTATTTTTCCATCAATTCTCATTACAAGTGTGTGTGTTTTTCACGTTTTAAGGGATACGGCTTAAACTATCAGCATTCTGATTCTGTTTTCCTTTCATAAGCAATCTCATACTAATGCTTGCAAAATTAAGGACCACCTTAAGAGTCTTGGATTAGTCCCAGTATTTTCTCTAACCAGACCAAGGGATTATGGTCAGTTTTGTATGACAAATTTTTGGTGTCCATCAAGATAGCATTTCAACTTTTGCACGGCTTAAAAATAATGGCTGCACATTCTTTTTCCGTAGTGCTATATTTTTGTTCTGCAAGCGACAGCTTTTGCTCAGGAACATGATGGGATGTTCTTCGTTTTCACATACTTGCGACAACACAACGCCTATTCCAAGATTGGATGCATCACACTGAATGATGAAGGGTTTTGTGAAATCAGGGCTGTATAAAACTGGATTTTTAGATAGTCTTGTCTTGAGCTCCTCGAATGCATTCTGGCAAGAACTGTTCCAGTCAACGGTTGATTTTCGATTTCGGCCCTTAAGTAAATCTGTCAGTGGAGCTGCGATTACTGAGAGAAAAATTCGGGAATATATCTTCTATAATAGCCAGATAATCTAAAAAGGTTCTAACTTGCGTCTTGTTAGTGGAGATTGGAAAATCTTTAATGACCTGAACCTTTAATTCTCCAGGTGTTCTTAAGCCTTGGCCTACAAATGTCCAAGATATTTAACGTATGCTTGAGCAAATTGACATTTCGATGGCTTGATATGTAATTTAGCGGGCGTAGGCGATCAAATACATCTTTTAGATGTTTTAGGTGATCATCCCAGGCTAGTGAAAAGATAGCTATATCATCTAGGTAGGGAACTGAAAAGTCTTCACAATTTCTTAATAAGTTAGCCATAAGTCGACTAAAGTAATAGGGCGCATTTTTCAGACTAAAAGGTAACCTCAATGGTTTAAAAGTTCCAAATGTTGTCACAAACGATGCGTACCTTTGCGCTCGGGGACTCAGGGTATTTGCCAATACTCTCGAGTAAGATCCAAGATAGAGATATATTTAGCTGCAGATACCTTTTCTAAAAGTTCCTCGATATTAGGCAAGGGAAAGAATTGTGTCCGAGTTACTTTATTCAACCTTCTGTAATCAATACAGGGCCTTGCTTCCTTTCCCTGAGCTTCAACAAGTATTAATGGAGATGTAAAATCAGATTCTCCTGGCTCTATTATTTTCAGTTCTAACATATTATTAACTTCTGATTTGAGAATTTCAATTTGTCGAGGAGACATACGATAAGGCTTAGCAACAATTGCTCGTTCAGATTCTAATTCAATATCATGTTCAGCTAAATCGGTACATCCAGGAATATTCGAAAAAGATTACTGTATTCATATAAAAAGTTCTTTGAGCTGTCCTCGTTGAATTTGAGATAATTTTGAATTTAACTGCACATCGCTGATGATTTTGGACCATCCCGACCTTTCGTTTTTTCAAGTTCCAAACTAGGTATGTCTTCTTCTTCGTCATGCTTTAAAGTTAATGCACAATAAGTTAGTATTTTCCTCTCGTTGGTGATAAGGTTTTAGCATATTAACATGATAAACGTGGGTTTTATCCTTCTTTGGGAATTTGACCACATAATTTGTCTCAGAGAGTTGTTGCACTATTTCTCCAAGGCCAACCCACTGAACAGATAACGTGTTAGGCCCGGGATGGAGCTATGACCAAACCAGTTCACTCCAGTTGAAATTGACGCTAACGGTCCGGCGATCATACTACCCTTGTTTTTGTTTGGCATCTTCCATGTGTAGGATTGCCAATTCCTGACATCCTTTTTCATTCTATTAATGAGTTCAAATACATAACCACAACACTGCTTTCTACATGCTCTTCTTCTGTCAGTTTCTCGTACAATAACATCACAGGATCCTTAGATTTTCCTGTGAACTAGTTCAGCTGGTGAAAACCCAGTACTATCGTAATATAACAGTCCTTAGGGCAAAGAGGGCTTGAGGAAGAATTTTCTCCCAATCTGGAATTGCCTCAGACACAGGACACGAAGAATCCTCTTCAATGTTCTGCATTCTTTCCACAGGATTACTTTGTGGATGATAAACAGAACTTCTAACTACTTTAACTCCAAATCTTTCTTAAAAATTCCGTAGTTAGTGCACTCATGAATGACGTGCCTTGGTCAGTCTGTAATTCTCTTGGGAACCCCATTCGGCTGAAAATCTGTAACAATGCATTTATAACAGTTGTTGAGCAAATGTTTGCTACAGGAATGGCATCAGGGATACCTTGATGACATACATAACGCCGTAATTATATATTTATTTCCCCGACGGTGTCATTGGTAAAGGTCCACTTGCATCGATGTTAATCTTTGTGAAAATTTCTGTTATTACGGGAACAATTTTTAGTGGGGCCTTTCTTTTATCTTGCGGTTTACCCACCCTTCTTTGACATTTGTCGCATGTCTTTACAAAGTCCTCAACATCACTAAAAAAGCATTTAGGCCAGTGTTTTGAATATGGCATCTTTTCGTTTTAATTACTCCTAGATGAGTTGCAGCCGCCTCGTGACCTATCGTCATCAAATTTTTCTATACTTTTTGGGAACAACCAAACATTTACGTTTAGTGCCATCCTTATCTTCTTTTGGAAAAATAGTAAGTTATTTTGACAATATAATGATTTTTCTTTTGAAGACCCGCTTTTAGATTCTTCAAAACAGTGTTTTTAATTCAGCACCGTTCATTTGTTCCTTTGCAAAATCTTTATGAGATAATTTTATAAGATTTGATTCAGAAATTTCAGGTTGAATTAAAGGCAAAATATCATCCAGTTCGTTCAGAGATTCTTTTTATTCTTTTCGTTACTTTCAGGAATAGTTTCTTCTGACATGTTAAGATCTTGTTTACTCTCTTTAGTCAATTTTCTTCTGCGAACGTGTTTCAACAGCGTTCACCATATACACTTGTATTTTCTTTATTCCTTTTTCTCACTTCTTCAAACAATGCAGCAGTCTTATTTCCCAAAAGATATTTTCCCTTGATCTAATGAATCTCTTAAACAGCAGCTGTAATCACATGACCAAACACACAGTCCAACTCAACTTCAGCCATTGGCAGACACACTGCGGTTTCGTCCAGAGGAGTTCGAATCCACACAGTTTCATTTATAAACATGGAAGGCTTTACGTATTTTTACATATTAAATCAGAAGTTGCACCAGTATCTCAGTATAGGCATTTCAATTCCATTCACTGTTCCTAAAGTTGTATTGTAACGTCACTTCTCGAAAACAACAA